>JAOYMR010000013.1:1206276-1221188 GCA_025802075.1 Tenebrosternarchus preto | reverse complement strand
CCCCCCCCCCCCCCCCCCCCCCCCCCCGCCCCCGCCCGGAGAAGGGCAAGGCAATGAAGCCGTGATGCCAGGATACGACTACACAGCTGACTCAGCTCATCCTCCCCACCTTGTTCTCTTGATGCTTTCTGGATCCCTTTTCTCTCACACACACAGACATGCAACTTTCACATTTTCAGCTCAATGGAGTGTTTTTAGCAGCATCCACATGCTGTAACTAGTTCATATTCAGATCAGCTTGTCTGAGGCTCTCCTGAAATTACAGCAAGATTGAACATTGACCCACACAATAGTGAAGCAGTAAAACACAATGGAGAGTCAGTAATTCTTAGATGTGCTGTGACTGGTTAATCAGTCCGTTCACTGAGACGGATGAAAAACAGATGTTTGCATATCAACACGAACCTCTCCGTCAACAGATTTAATGTAGACATGAACAAAACAATGGTGAATTGTGGTACACCAAGAACTAAACTGAATCTACATACATAAAATCACCTTTAGTAAATCACCTATAGTAAATCTGGATTTCCCATTTACAGCTTAAGATAACGACTGTTTAATACAAAAAAGTAGATAATTAAATCTTCAATAGCATGAAAGTTTGTCAGTATGTGTGTTCCACTGAGATTCAAACCCAAGACCTTGGTGTTACTAGTACCATGCTCTACATGCTGTATCATGTGACCTTATACAAGACCAGTACTCCACCTGTTAACCAAATATCGTTTTTTAAAATTCTACTTATCAAAGATGGCACAAGATATGAATTCATAACAGTTTAAAAAATAGTACAAAAAACAATCTGTAAAATGATCCAAATTCTAACACTACTGTAAAGACATCAAAATCTCACATTGTTTTCTGGCTTCTGTGAAGTACAACAGCTTTATTGACTCCATTCATATATTTTTCCATTATATCTTTGGCTTTGTCCTAAACCATCCACAACAAGAACGGTCAGACAGAAAATTCATACAGTATACAGTAAACACACACACACACACACACACACACACACACATACATATATATATATATATATATACACATACATATATATATATACACATACATATATATATATATATACACACATACATACATACACACACACACACACACACACACACACACACATATATATATATATATAATTAAAAATATTAGTTAAAATATTAATCAGTGTATATGCCATATTATCAGTGCTTAAATATTAGGCAAGGGCCTTAACTCACCAATATGGTAAAGTCCAATCCAGTCGGTAGCATCCACTTCCTCTTTGATGTCCCATGAGATGATGAGGTTCTGGCCCCGTCCCAGAGTGAACTGGTATGTGGAGGCGGTAAGAGACGAGCGGCTGTCCGACGTGACCAGGTCTGTGTCACTGTTGGCCCGCGGGAGACCCATCACCTCTGGGACAACCATCCTGGAGGCTCCAGCAGTGCCACTGGTGCCACTCTGTGCCGACAGGGTTCGCAGGTTTTCAGGTCCCAGAGTGTAACGCATGTGTGGGCTCCGCCTCCGCACCACCAGGAGGTGCTCACGAGCTGTGGTGGCAGTGCCAGTGGCCATGGAGACATGGGCAGATGGGTGGAGTGTGTGGTGAGGGGAGGGGCCAGGGTGGTGAGGCGGGGTGGGGTGGGGACGGGAGCGGGGAGGGAGGACAGCTGTTGCCAGGGAGGGGCGAATGGTGGAGGCTGAGTGGACAAAAGGCAGAGAAACTAAGGCCAAAAAGGCCTGTGAAGGGGAGAATAGGGTAAGTAGGTCTGGTATTGGGACTTGACCCACAGAGGGACAACAAGCACTTGAGTGGAGTTAGATATGTTACAGCCTCTCCAGGTGGTGTTCATCTAAAACACAAGGTTCAAGCTCCATATACAAGACACTGACACCTCCTAGCTTTTTTTTGACCTCACAGCATTTGTACGGAAACATTCAATCCAAGGGATCCCGAATGACTGACCTACTGATCCCCCTCTCAGGAAGGCGTAGCACTGACCTACTGATCGCCCTCTCAGGAGGGCATAGTACTGATCTACTGATTCCCCTCTCAGGAGGGCGTAGCACTGACCTACTGATCCTCCTCTCAGGAGGGCGTAGTACTGATCTACTGATCCCCCTCTCAGGAGGGCGTAGTACTGACACCAGTCAGAGTGTGTCAGGTTCAGCCATTCCCAGGCACCTCAGCACCAAGGGCTGGAAGAAACCACCTAAAGCACAGAGTATATTTCTTCACATTCACTGTATTATAAACAACAGTAACCACTCTGCTATCACTGTGGCTATTTTCAAATATAAAATTCCAGCACAGCAGGTGTTTCAGTGATTCTAAAAAGGCATTGAGGTGATTAGGGACTGGACAGGGTGGTGGAAGGTGAAGATCCCGATTCCTGGTTGTCTCTGCAGTCGAAGTAACATGGCCAGTTTGATTGGCACCAGAGGAGGTAAAGTGGCGAGAGAGAAACCTACAAAAGAGACAGAGAGAGTATGAGGAGCAAGTTTGAAACATTCAATATGGAAACAGGATGTACTGAAGTGACACAATAAGTACAACTATGTAAATAAAGAAGTGGTTGATAATGCAGTGACTGTGATGACAATACTGTACAAGAGTACTAAAGAAGCGAAAGTAGGGCTATACTTGAGGAAGTAGGGCTATACTTAAGGAAGTAGGGCTATACTTGAGGAAGTAGGGCTATACTTAAGGAAGTAGGGCTATACTTGAGGAAGCGTTCAAGCAGCTTAAACAAAGATGTTGCATTTGTTCTATTTACCCATCCATCCTTCAATCTCTCCATCTGTCCCTCCATCCATCCTTCAATCTCTCCATCTGTCCCTCCATCCATCCTTCAATTTTTCAATCTGTCCCTCCATCCATCATTCAATCTCTCATTCAATCTCTCCATCTGTCCCTCCATCCATCATTCAGTCTCTCCATCTGTGCCTCCATCCATCCTTCCTTCACCCTGCACTGAACCTTTACTCTCAGAACTTCTCATTTGTACAGAACCTCCTCTTCTGTTAGGTCTAATTCTCAAATCTCTCTAGACCTTTTCTGTTATATCGTTTCATGCCTGTTCATACCCCACCCCCACCCCCCTTATGCTTTCTAAAAGTGTTGATAAGTGTACGTCTCCTCAGAGGATCCTAAATTAGCTCTGTCTGGGCTATCAGCACCGGTATTTGGGTAGGATTGTGAAACGTTCCACAATGCAACCATGCAACATCAGAAACGCCTCAGCTCCCACCTCCCACACTGCACTCACAATCACATGAAGGTGGACTTATTTACTTAGTACTTCCTTAGGAATTGTACATTTCATCCATATGACTAACATTTAAGCATTTGCTAAATGACCAAAATGTTAGATATCTTACAAGGCCTTATAAGGCAAACAAGACAAAGATGGTAGACTCACTGGCCATTGTATTAGAAACATCTGTACATCTGCTCATTCATGTAATCATCCAGTCACAGACATGGGTCATGAGCTCCAGTTAATGTTCACATATAAACGTCCGATGGGAAAAACTGCAATTTGAGAGACTTTGACTGTGGTGTGGTTAAACCAGACGGGCTTGGTTTATTTAAGAAACTGCTAATCTTCTCTGGAGTTTAGAAACTAACAACCAACCAGTGAGTGAGGATTCAGAAAAACTAACAACCAACCAATGAGTGAGGATTCAGAAAAACCTGCTTCACACAAGGTGAGAGGAGAAGGGTTTGGTTCAGACAGAAAGATCATTATAAGTCTAATAACTTTTTACAACCTCGGCAGAAAAACATCTCAAAATGCACATCGTGCCCAATCCTGTCAGAACAGGAAGCTGAGGCTGCAGTGGACATTGGCTCACTGAAACGTTCTTGGCAGACATTGAGCCCTCCTGTTCCAATCAAGCGTAGTTTAAACACCAAAGCCTATCTTAGTATTATCTTAGTATTGTTGCTGACCATGTGTACCCCTTTATAACTGCGATGTTGTGGATGACTTATTTGATTTTTACTGGATGATGTTGACGTCATATATTTAAAGAGCAGGGTGACTGATATATGACGTTGCATTAAAATGGATTTTTTTTTTTTCGATTGATAAGACACTGAGGGAGATTGACACGCACATGTACTCACACATGCATGCTGAGAGGGAAAGAGAGATATACACACACACACACACACACACACACACACACACACACACACGTGTGTACAAAGAGAGAAAAATACACAAGTGCAGATATTCATTCACACATTCATTCCCCAAAATGTAATCATGGCAACATGGACCAGAATATTAAAGGAATGTTTTCAGCACCTTATGGAATCCATAAAAAAAACTAACTGTTCAGAGAGAAAATGGGAAGCCAAGTCTGAATTAGTGTGTAGTACCATTAATAAAGTGCTGGTGTATGTATATATATATTCCAGTACCAAACCACAAATAATTTATTAATATGGCCTGTCAGCACAATATTGTCATAATGTAATCAGTATAAACTGTATAAACTAAGTTTTTCTACACATACGTAAATGCTCTACATGTTTCCTTAGTATTGCTTCTTCTCACTAGCGGTTCATCATTCCAAAAAGGCTTAAATAAACATGGACTAACCTTTACCAAGAAGGATAAATGTGTATAACCACAGAAGTAAAAACACAACCACTGAAGATGCAGACAAACATGCATACACACAACTAAAGACGACACAGACACGCATGCAAAAACACAACTAAAGAAGATATAGGCACGCATGCAAAAACACATCTAAAAAAGCTGTTTCCAATCCCCGTGCCCTCTTTGCTGTAAACAATTCTAAAATTGGTATCCCCACTTCCCTAAGATTTTTGCCTCTAACCCAACAATCCTCGTTAAATTATTTATGCTACACATGATTGGAGTGATTGTATAATCCCCTGTAAACAAGCTCTGCTGTATCTGTGTCTTTTAAGTTGAAATAGTGGCACAGCAATTTTTCTAGAACAGATAGTGCTATATTTCACCAGTGTGATATCTGCAACTGTGTGACACACAGGCTGACTGAGCAGTGAGCACAGCATGCAGGTGAAATAGCTAGTAAGTACACAACAAATAAATTTCAAAATATTTTTATGATAGAAATATTTGTAAAACCCCAACAGCCCAAGAGGAAGCGGCTTTCCTATTTTAAAACTAAGGTACTGGTGGAGAGACGTGGGAAATCAGCCCTACAGCCATGATTCGGGTCAGGAGAGGAAATCCGTGAGCTTATGTAACCACCATATTGCTTTCTTGGGAGCCCCGTTTCATTGCTGATTCAACACACTGTTGCTGACCTGCCTTTAGATCAACACATCATGCGTGTGGCTTCTTCCAGGATGGGAGAGTGGGGAGTGGACTTTTCAGTTTGAGCACACTTGAAAGCAAATACTGTGTATCCAGTTGGAGCAAAGGAGTAGAGGAAAGAGTACGCATGTTTTCTCCCAAAATTTCGATGTACCAGATGTGATCCAGAACACCTTATACCCTTACCTTAATAGGTCACATCTCTAATAGGAGAAACAATGAATGTGTTCACAGACCTGTAAGGAAAATGCTGATAAATTAGTACGACTTACATGCCCGGATCTAAAAGCTTACTATAATGCCCCTATAATCTCCCAGCTCACCTTTCAAGGCATTGTGAAACATAGTGAAATGTAGCAACAGCAGGAAGTTAGTGGAATTAAAAGCACTGACTGGTGATGTTCTGATGAATCATGTTTGCAAGGTTTCCTGAACAGTGGACTGGACTGGAAAATACAGATCAAGTTTCTTACCATTACAAGAGGAACAAAGTGCAGTGCCAACAACCTGGTCCTAAAGTGACCTGTGCAAAGTACTAAAGGCACCACAAGGTTTGATGTTTTTTTTAACTGAATCTCATGTTATCTTTTGTCTTCCACACAAGATGATTTGCTTAAATTTAGTCCACAGTCTGACGTATGTTTTGGATGTGAAAAGGATGCACTAAATGTTTCAAAAGTGCAAATCATCCACTCAGGTTTCAGCAAAGCTCATGTTTCAGATAGTAATGTAGTTCCAGAAAAGGAGAGAGGGAGAGAGAGAGAAAGAAAGAAAATGGGAATTGAGCGAGTGAGAGAAAAAAATTCTCTCGACCAATGCAAAGTCTAGAGTGCTAGAAATACCCTTGTTTCCAGAGGGAAAGAGGAGGTTCAACGGTTAAGCTTACTGCTCAAGTCTTTGTTGAGTTAATTACAAAAATGAAGCTTCAAACCTTCTCATTGCACCCACAGCTGATTTGGATCAAGTTCAATGCACTGAAAAAGGGCTCCTCAGATGTAATATTAAGAGCAAAACTGAAAACTGAAGCTTTCAATATTCAATTGTGAACTATGAGACGATGTAGGAATTGTCAATATAGAATGTATTATTTCATTTTATTAGTGTTTGGTGTGGCTGCAGTGGTGTAGTTTGGTGTGGCTGCGGTGGTGTAGTTTGCCTTTTGCCTTTCTGATATTATCTATTATAATAAAAACTCCACTCAGGAATTCAGAGGTTTTACCTGGCTGGGTAGTTAAACAATATTAATCCATGTGTGCTAAAGGTGGATTAATTGTATTAGTTCAAATGTATGACTACTTTCCTGAACTCAGATTAGATTTCATTCACAGAGTCAGCATGAGTAAGAGGAATGGAGAAAATATACAGCACTTTTTTAGTGCTAAAGTGTAAGTTGAAACTTGTAAAATTAGGGCATAGAGATGTTAATGCAGCCTGTATTTCTATGGTCATCATGCTGGATTAATACTGAGCAGAACAGTGTGGCTAATGGTGAGTTTTACATGCATGTGCTGTTGTAATAAGGAAATAGAAGCAGGTCATAAAGAAGAGGGACATCAACCAGCAGGAGGAGGTCAGGAGGAGAATGTGAAGGCAGGAACTACTAGCAAAGATGTGAGTTAGAAAGGACCGCATGCCATCATAGCAGAGATGTGGGTAAATAGTACTTACAGAAACAGATGGGATGCACAACAGTCAGGCCACACTATTTACAGATAATGAGGTTATACTTTTAATTTTTTCATTTACACCATCACAGTTCTTATCCTTGTGTCTTGACATCAACATCCTTCTGAAGGCCAAAGGAGCTGGAGATCATTTCACCACCATCTGATCACCATCACGTGTTCCACCAGAGAAGACAGGACAACAAAAACCTGACTACTGGACATAAGCAGTGACACAGCTGGAAGGAAGACAGCCCTCACATAAACGTAAATGATGGTAAAAGAGCCTCACGTAAACGTAAATGATGGTAAAAGAGCCTCACATAAATGTAAATGGAATACAATTAACTCACCAATGGAGACAAGTGACAACCCTGGATTATTATTGTTTTTCTAAGTTTAACTGATTGGTCCAACATCACTTGGACTTTCAAAACACGCCTGTGTCCTCATGGAATTTTGAACAAAAATATGAAAGCCAAAGCAGTTGAGCCAAGCGGAGCTATTATTTTTTATGTTATTTTTCGCGCTGTGATTTTCTGCACTCTGACTAACTTGTACATCTCTGGTCAGACCTTAATAGGCCATGTGCTCAACCCCAGCTTGACTCTTGTGCTAACAGCAGACTATTTGAAGACGCTGACAATGTACTTGAATAACCTTCCACTTCAAGGAAAAGTGCAACCACAGAAAGATTTCACTACTTCTTGGCTTCAGGAATGTGCCTCAACTTTGACAACATAAAGCAGACTATGTATTGCAAGGTCTGTTATAAAATAAGCAAATCTGGAAAACTGATTTTGTAGCAGACAAAATGTTTCTAGAAAGAGACTGAAAAAACAGCAAAAGTCAAACACATAAAATGCACGCGACTGATTTATCACAAAGAGAGCTCCTATGAAAACTATCAGCTGAGCGGTAATCGACTCGTGCGATAAAACAGAAAAAAATATCAGAGCTTAAAATGAGTTCCAGCGCAGCCTACGTTACCCATTTTAGAGAAACTATTCTTCACCAAACTCACTCCTTAAGTTTTGTTAATGAAAAAATGGATGGTTGGCATTATTATGTGGCATTAAAAAGCTACTGGTGCTGGTCTTTTTTCATTTAGAAACCACTGGCTCCTTAAACAAATTTTTTTGTCTGGAGCCCTGCCAAAAAAGTGATGGAAATGAATTCAGGCTTAAACAAGGAGAGACTAACATCATTCAGAAGTGCAACTGCAAAAGAGTGAGTGGCATTTAGAAAGATGACTCCACTGATGAAGCTGCAAGAACTGAATGGAACTGTAATGGAAAACTCAGACTGCTCCTGTGCTGAAACTGTAGATTACACAGCAAATTAAATCAAGAAAAAAGTGGTGTCAAATATAAAAGAAAAGAACTAGACGATCATATTCATCAGATGCAATGTAACTGGAGACAGTGATGTTGACAACATTTTTTTTTTTTAGATCTGGTTAAATTGAAAGAGGGCACTGATGCCAATTCCATGTATAATGCACTGATTTTTTGCACAGAAATCTAATTTGCCTTGCAGCTGATAAAGCTTCACTTTTGACAGGCTACAAAAATATAATCATAACTAAAATTAAACTTGACTTTCCCCAACATAAAATATATTCAATGCTTAGCTCACCAAATGGAGTTAGCTGTACATAATGCATGGAAATCTTTCTGCCTCCAGTCATTTCAAAGCTACACACTTTATTTCATCAGTCTTACAAAACTATGCAATTGCTACATGATACAGTAGATCTAAACACTCAAATTCTGAAGAATGGCCAGGTCTTCACTATAAGATGTCTTGAGCTGTGTGGAAGTGTTATCTTCTTGCTTATACATTCCAGCAACACAGAGGAGTATACAGAAGTTGGATATGGCTTCCACAAGACTACATGAGCCACTAAACGTGGGTACAGGGTTAAACGTGGGTACAGTGTTAACAGAGTAGGACAGTTGAACATTACCAGTAACAGGAGTATGTGGCAAGGGCTAAACTATATAACACTTAAAAGGGGAAATGCACCATGTAACCACTACCATCTTGCTGCTGGATGAGCTAAACTCTTTTTTATTGGGTTTTGAAGCAGATCATGATGAACCCCCTGAAAGAGACCATACTGACTCCATGGCTAATGTGTGCAGCTCCTTTAAGTGAATAAATTCCCACAAAGCAGATGGTACAGATGGCACCTCACAGTCATGTGTTTAAAGAATGCGCAGACCAGTCAGCTGGAGTATGTACTGGTTTTCAACCTCTCGCTCTCCCTGTCTGTGGTTCCACAGTGTGTTTCCAACTGTCCACTACTGTTCCAGTACCAATGCCTGTTTGAGTGACTAGAACTCGGGTTAGGGTTAACTAACCCTGTAGTCACTTCACCAAGTGCTTTGAGGGACTGCTTAAAGAATCTACACCTCACTTCCTGTCATCATGGATCCCTTTTCGTTTGCCTATATACAAAACAAATCTGCTGACGACAACACAGCCCTAGCACTGCACACTGCTATTTCACATGAGGAATGAGTGTGTGAGAATGTGCGTGTGTGTGTGTGTGAGAGAGAGAAAGTGTGTGAGGGAATGTGTGTGAGAATTACAGCTCAGCATTCAAAACCACAATCCCCTGAAAGTTCAAAATGAAGCTATGTGCTCTAGATTTGAACAGTCCTCTGTGCAGCTGGATCCTGAACTTCCTGTTGGGTTATCACCAGGTTGAAAGAATGGGCAAAGTCACCTCCTCACCAACTCGATGTAGAATCTTGTACACTATATAGGTGTACAATATATACTTTTTGTACACCTTTGACTGTATACACAGAGCTCCAAGTCCAGTTTCCTCAGATAGCATATGGTGTACAGCCTCAGGAAAGATAAAATTTGCCAGTGACATGACAACAGTGGGTCTGATCTTCCATGATACACTGATGCAGGAGAATAATCTCTCACTCGGCGTCAAGAAGAACAGGAAGCTGATCATGGAATTTAGGAAGCACAAAAAATAGCACATGCCATTACCATTAATGCAACTACAGTAGAATAGCTCAGCAGCTTCAAGTTCCTCAGTGTAAACATCACGGGTGAGCTCACCTAGACCCCTCACACAGGTCATGTGGTACAGAAAGCACAACAGCATCTCCTCTACCTCAGAGGGTTGCAAAGGTTAGACACAAACCCCCCCCTCATCCTCAAGATATTTTACCCACATACTGAACTCATACAGAAACTGCACTGCACTGCACTGGACAGGAACGCTTTGCAAAGGGTCTTGAGAAAACACAACACAACTAGTGCTAAACATTAAACCACTTAATAGTTCTGCAAAATATATGGCAATTATAATCACAATTTTGACAGCAATAGTGATATCGCAGAAGTTGCAATATACAAATGAGTCAGACAAAATAAGGCCAACCCTGACATCAAGGGTTAACCAGTATGTATACTGCAATATATTCCTCATCATAAATATCAAATATATTCATCATATATCCTGATAGAAAACGTTTCAATAACATTTTTTAAACACATTTCCAATATTTCAATAAACTTTTAAAATGATTTACATCTGCTGTGACTGACGTCTGTTACAGGGCGCTGCCATCAGTTCATTGTGTTCAAACCGAGATGAAAAAGCGAAGTGCAGTGATTGATGACTCCACTGGCACACAGCCAGTGTCCAGCAGTAGCAGGCTAGGCGAGGTACAGCTCGGCTCCAACACGCCACCTTTTACTTTAACAGGTGTTAAGAATTTTTTTCCCGTATATTATTCACATTTCTCTGTTAAACTCAATAAAAGCCAAGAGGCTGCTGGGCGAGAGAGTTGTGCAGCGTCCCATGGACAGGTCAATTGTGAAGGTGTCCCAAACCCTGCAGCTGGCATTTTGCCAGAACAAAAGAATACCTCTTCTAGCTGCTGATGTATGAGCTAAATGTATTTATAAAACAGTGCACAATATTAAATGTTGGCAATGTTTCAAAAAGTCACAGTAAATAACATAATATGATGCATAGAACTTGGAGTTTGTTATAGAAGAACTAAAAACACACTTATGGTAGCCTGACTTTCAGTTTGCATAGGACATCAACAATCTTTATTCAACCAAAGGTTATATAACAAATGATAAACATAATTACAATATCAATATCGCAATTTTCCAAAATAAAATCAGAAAAACTTTGCATTAGTGTCACAATCTTTTACAACACCAAAACTGTTGATTCAAACAAAAACAAAACCAAATCAAAGGTGGGTCAATTGAGTCAGTTATATTCAGTAACACTGACCACATTCAAACTGCATCCACATCTATAGTCACAGGGGAGATGAAGCTCTTAAAAACAAGCACCATACTCCTCAAACCACTCCAGCTGCAGCTCCAGCTCAGTATCTGTCCATAGACTATTTATACACATTTGAGGGGTTGTACTATTTATAACAGAGCCAACAGATCTATTTATAACAGAGCCAACAGATCTCAAGCACACAGTTCCCCAAGCACTGACCCATATCTGAGGCCTGTCTAGTGCTTGGAGGCGAAGCATCAGGCCAGCAGACTAACATGGTCAACCATTGTCAACAGTAAAACACACATTTACAAAAAAAAAAATAAAATACATATTTATTTAATATTCTATTTAAATCATAACATTATTTATTGATATGCCGAAAAAACAGACTGATGCTTTACCTCTATTGTACTGTGATTGGCATTTGCTTTCAAACAATAAACACACTGATGGAAAAAGTAATAGAACACATTTAAAGGTTGTCCTGATTGATTGATTGCTAGACAGATAGATACCAGAGAGACATTCGTATATCATCACAGTACAGTAAAACAGGGTACAGCAAGATACAATAATAATAAAAAATTTATAATGTGTGTATAACAATAGAAAAAAGTAAGTTAAATAATATAAAAGCTAAAGTGTGATGTGCAGTAAACAGTTGAACTGAAGCAAGATATTACTAAAGTGTCGGTGCAGTGATATATAATTGGGCAGCTATGCAAGTATAAAATATGTATATGATTTGCATGTCATATAACAAACAGAAGCGCAAATTCACAGGTGATGAACATTCAAGTAACAATGCAGGATTATAAAACTGAAAGTCCAGCAGTGCTCAGTGAGCTTGTCCTGTATGTGCCAGTGAATAATTTCCAAGCACAACTGTTCTAATGTCCTAGAACAGTTGTAGCAGGTCAAGCAGGTCGTGGAGAGGGTGTGAATGATGGTTGTGAGTTTATAAGTCCGGCATTTCACAAGCACATCAAAACTGTCCAGTGAACAACCCAGAACAGAACTGGACTTTCTGATCAGTCTGTTAAGCATGTTAACACAAATTAAAGGACCTGCACTTCCTGAGAGTCTGCTTATAGCTTTACTGTACACAGCCTCAGTGTTGGCCTTCCAGTCCAGTTTATTATCCAGTTTATTGCTCAACCTTCTGATCCACAAAGATAATGGAGTTGAGCTTCCTCCTAAAGTTCATCAGCATCTCCTTTGTTTTGGAGACATTGAGAAGCAGCTGGTTCCTCACACACCACTCAGCAAAGCTGTTCACAAGGTCTCTGTATTCTCCTTCCTGCCCATCCTTGATGCATCCAACCACCACTGAGTCATCAGAAAATGTATGAAGATGGTAGAGATCCGACCTGTGCTGGAAGTCGGTGGTATACCGGATAAAGAGGACAGGAGAGAGCACAGTTCCCTGTGGTGCCCAAACACAGCTTGCCACACGATCAGACTGACAGGTTCCCAACTGCACATACTGGGGTCTTCCTGACAGGTAATCCAAGACCCAGGTGGATAAAGACTTGTTTACATGCATATTGTCCATATTCTCCCCTAGTATGAGAGGCTGGATAGTGCTGAACACACTGGAAGAAAGTCAAAGAATGTTATTCTCACCATGGTGTTGTTCATGTCAGGGTGCGAGTATGCCTTCTGGAGTAGGTAGATGACTGCATCATCCACACCTACATCCTGCTTATAAGTAAACTGTAGAGGGTCCTAGAAGATGACCTGGGATCTCACATATGCAAGACCCAGGCTTTCAGGGACCTTCATGACATGGAATGTGAGCACCACAGGCTTAATCATTGCTTGAGGAGATGGAGAACTTTTTTGGAATCAGAATCAGGCAGGATGTCTTCCACAGTACTGGAACTCGTTCCAGCATGAGATTCAGGTTGAAGAGATGCTGGAAAATCCCACAAAGCTGACTGGCACAAGCCTTCAGTACTCTTGGGATGATTCTGTCTTGTCCAGCATGGAAGGAGGAGGTGTCGTGCTGAACCTGTTAAAGAATGTGTTCAGCTCGTTGGCTTTGTCCAAGCCCCCAGCTGTTTGTTTAGTTTTGAAGCCAGTCATCTGCTTTATCCCAGCCCACATCTCATTAGTGATATTAAGGTTTAGCTTTTCCTCCATCTTAATCATGTAGGCCTTCTTATTCTCCCTCAGTTTCACACTCCTAAACTGTACCTTGTCCTTAGACCTGAAGGCCCACTTCTTTCAGGTCCTTGGTAATCCATGGTTTGTTGTTGGGGAAACAGTGCAGCTTCTTGACTGGTGTTTGTGCAGAAACTGATATAGTCTTTGATGCAGTCTGTCACTCCACTGATGTCCTCACCAGCTGATTCACACAAAACTCCCCAGTCAGACATCTCAAAGCAGACCTGCAGAGCCTCCACTGCCTCTGCTGACCACCTCCTGATTCATTTTTTAGTCACATGTTGCCTTAATACCATTGATTGGTATGTGGGACAAATAGAACCGGGTTATGGTCTGATCTTCCAAGTGGAGGAAGTGCATGTGAACTGTAAGTGTCCATCACATTTATGTACAAACACAGTACTTTGTTTTTTTTCTGGTTGCACAAAGTGATGGAATTTCAGCAAAGTAGAGGAGTGTATGTTATGTTTGCCAAATGTTGGTTAATACCATAACATCAATATAATTCTTATCTGGAGCATTTGGTGTTGTGCCAAAAATCAATATGTCACCACAGAACATTAAAAAAGCCAACAACACAGTAAGGATTATAAGAAAATGCAAATGTTAATATTGTGATAACGACAAATTCCTGGTACTGATCATTGTGACGTTTTCCCACTGAATTTGAATTTGTAACCTTTGACACTGTCACAGGAGAGCCCCGGAGAGCTGTAAAAAGCCAACAGAACTCGCGTGCGTTTAAGTAGAAAACCGTTTGTTTTCGGTTTCGTTTTAACATGAACACCACGCATCAACGTTGAGACTATACGTTGACGTCTCACCTCGACATCGCTAAGACAACCAAACACACCCCCACACACACACACACGAGATGGGAGGTGGCCTGGGCGGGGCCACCGTGACACAGAAGCTAAATATGGTAACTTCAAATGTTCAGCTGCACATGACAATGAAAGGAGCAAGATTCTTCCAGTGCTGTTTACATATTTTCAATAGGGAAAATAAGGCCTGGAGTGAAAGGAATCACAAACCAGTACTCTTGTGAGATTGGACTAACAGTGACTGGTAGAACAGAATAGGACTATGAAGTGTATTTCCAAATCAAGTGCTAAGTTATCAAGGGGCCTAGTGAACATTCCTCACCATTTCCCTGACTACTACATATTGTCAAGCATAGATATTCTAACATTGCATCCAACACATCCTGTCCTGGGAAGCACCACCACAGGGCTTGGTCTTTTTCTTGTGATTGCAAAGTACAAGCACCCACAAGCACTGAAGACTCAGCTGACGCAGGAACTACATTCACTCTTCCTCCCTTTCGCACATGATCACAAAGGTACTACAGAGTGGTACAGGTTATACCACAGAGTCATGCCAAAACAAAAACCAGCTAAACCACTGACCCATCAACAGTGGGACTCACACAAGAAAAAATATATAGGCTATATAGGCATTTTATCG
>JAOYMR010000013.1:1184091-1205571 GCA_025802075.1 Tenebrosternarchus preto | reverse complement strand
AAATGTCAACATCAGCATGACTGAAATGCAAGTGGCAAATTTTACCATAACATGCTGATTCATCACTTCATAGGAGGACTATGAAAACCTTCCAAACTTTACCATAACATGCTGATTCATCACTTCATAGGACTATGAAACTTCATAGGAGGACTATGAAACTTCATAGGAGGACTATGAAAACCCTCCAAACTTTACCATAACATGCTGATTCATCACTTCATAGGAGGACTATGAAAACCCTCCTGAAAGAACCCCTGCTCAGAGACTGTTACAAAGTTACAAGTTACAAAAATGTGGGAGAGATGTGAACAAAGGTCTTAGGCATTCATGCTGTAGCCGTTTGACTGAATGAGGCCATATCATTGCAGATGAGACGCTACCTTCACACGCGTAGGTCTGCATGTGCGACAACCGTGAGACAGTGAGTGAGTGCTTAGCTCCACGACTACAAACACGAATGTGACAACATTCTCCCAACAGGCACAGGGAAGGCAGAGAGTGATTCAGTTTTCTTCTGAGAAATCAGATGTGAAGTTAGCATTAATGCTAAAAATAATGCATTCAGTAAACGTAAGGCATTAAGTACACATTACAGAGCCTTTTCAAATACAAAATAAGCTTTATTACTCAAAATATGATTGATTTTATCCATATTGGCAGCTGGAATTGATTGAATGGACACACAGTTGATCGACTGTCAAGTGTATTGAATAAAACCACTGAGTGTATCGAGCTGAGTCCATGCTAGGGACAAACAGCTGCTAATCATCTGCCATAACTGTTAAGATATATTATTCCTGGCAAGCAAAGCAACTTAACTATCAATAAACTAGTGGTTTATAAATCCAGCAACAAACTTGTTTGTGAACACCTGAAATTGGATGGATTCAACATGGGATGAATAAATGTGCACATAAATAATTTGAGAACCAAGAGAAGCATTTGCCTATTAAGGGAACGACATCTACCTCTGAATCAACTTGCTCTTTACGAGAGGAGTATCACATATCAATCAGCAAAGCGGTTGCATACACCACCGACTTTAGGGCGTGGACCTGTTACGGGAGCTGAGATGGGCATGGACTCGAATAATGCCATATGCCTTTCTGCATGCCTTATTAAGTTTAATTGTAAATATCTGTAAATTGTGAATATTTGTTGTGGTGTTTAGTTTAATCAGTTATGCTTTTTCTTAGTCCACTTATCATTAAAGATGTACTACACACCTCATGTTGGTGTTATTTCAGTTCTGCCTCTCCCCTTTCCCCACCAGGTCAGGACTTTTTCTGGATGTTTGCCAAGTAACTTTTTAAACACCCAGCTTTGAAATAACAACCTGAACCTTCAGCAGAAATGGCATTCTTTGGTTCTTTTTATGCGCTGACGCTACAGTACATTTACAGAGGCTTGCTATTCTTGAAAGTAGCCTGATTTAGCTCTGGATAAAATAGCAAAATGATGAAAACAATCTATACTGCAGGCTTACTTCTGATATTACAATAGTTTGTCCACATTGCAAACCTCATTCTAATGAAAGACATCATATAATCTCTAATCTTAGTTACCCAGCAGGCAGTGTTTAATGCACTGAAAACCAGTGACTCATTGTTTACCACAGATGCATTATACAATGCACTAAAATTGTTCAGGTCAGGGAGGTTTCCAAGTATACACCAAACTGCTTTACAAAAAGTTACAAGATGCATGTTGAATCTTTGAGCCAACTTAAAGCACATAACTATACTTGAGATTGCTGGAAGATTAATAATACACCAAAAACATAATAGATAATCAGCAATACTTCTTTGAGACTAGCTTTGCATGGGAATGGCATCTGTAAACAATCACCCAAACATTTTTCCACTCATTTACATTTACAGCTGGAAAATGTTGAGCTCTTCACACCAACCATTTTACAGCTCCTTAAGAGGTGATGCTACAGAGCCGTAGTGTGTGATGTTCTGTTGGGACACAAAACTATTTAAACCTATCCATTCTGAGAAACAAAGAGCAGAGTGTTATCAGTCAAAACCGTATTTAACATGGAATATTGTTTACTTACTCTGGAACCGCAAAAAGAACTGAGCTTATTAGCTAATTCTGGGGAACAGCATCTCAATCTAACCAACTAAACTAAATAAAAACATTTGAATGGTAAAAACACTAAAACATATCTTGGCATAGCTTTCAAATCTACCCAGAGATCAGTGACCACCCACTAAGTGCTAAGAACAAGCAATGTAGCTGTGGTTACTGAAATCTCTCTTCACACCATCAGGTCTCTCAGAATTCATGTGAACACTCGTCTCTCTTCACACCATCGACTCTCAGAATTCATGTGAACATTCATATCTCTCTGAACCTCCTCAATGGCCAAGTCTGATTTAACCTCATATTCTGAAGATTAGAAGTTTAAATGCCACTGGTGTTTCAACCACCAAACGGCTTTCGGTGTGACTACAGGTTATAAATAGGAAAAATAAATGAATGTGGAATCAAGCAGAACAATCACTGAAGAAACCGTAACTAATTTTTAAACACTAGAGCACTGAACATGTGGACCCTGGCAAATTCAAGCACAAACCCAATTAGATGTGATCCTGGCTTAATTACTGTTAGGCCATTAAATTGTGTCCTTGTACCCTAGCAGTTTGAAGTTCAAGATTAAGGTCCCCTCTACTCAGACATTTTTTCAAGTAACCAAGACTGCACAAGATATAGATTACAGCCATCTGTTATGATATTTTCGTGTACTTAAATCTCCCTAGTTACTACAACAGGAGAAAAACTCCAGTGACTTCACTAATGCTTCAAAACCAACTGAACTATCTGATCTGAACTCCTAATATCTGAGCTAAACTAAGTACATTTGGGTAGAAAAGGGATTTCATCTATATTGTTAATCCTGAGAGGAGAGTGATTGACTCATCCCACTGAAAAAGTACAAAAGTACAAACAAATATCACTGATAAACAGCTGACAGAATCCCTGCTTGGGCAGGGCATCAGCGCTTCCTGAGTTAGAAGCAATGGAACCTTCTTTGGCTACATTCTTGTTTCCTATCAGCCCATTATCTGTTTCCTCATTTGGTAGTGAACAGTAATGATCAAGCATTGCAAAAGCTAAATCATTAGATTCTCTCACAAACTCAACACTAATCCCCTATTAATTAAAAATAAAAGCACTGTCATTAGATTCTCACAAACTCATCACTAATCCCTTATTAAACATAAAAACACCATTATTAAATTCTCACAAACTTAACACATCCCCATTAATTAAAAATAAAAGGAATCTGCTGTAATAACAAGCAGATCAGCATAAATACAACCAGGACTATATTGTGATGTGTCTCATGGGTTTTGCCTTTTCTTTGAAGGCAGGGAAGGAAGTGTGGACCAGAAAATGCTAGTTCCTCTCGTTTCCCAATAGCAGTTTAATTTGACAGACTCAGTACAGCTAAAATCATAGTTCGAGTCTTAGTGATGCACAAGAAATTCATGTTATAGATGTTTTCACTACTTTGCCCATTTACTATTTTGAATCATGATAGCAGACGTTTTTATTATGTTTACGAACAACGGAAACAGTTCCTTGCTAGACTTAAAGCTAATTTGTTGTTCTGAAACATGTGGCGAACAGGTATTTTATGTTCAAGGCACGCTTTTAAACATCATGAGGCTTACAAGAATTCGTTTGTATACACATAGAACCATTTGTAATTGGGGGACCGATACAGAATGAATATACTTGGACACTGAAGTGTATCTCTTGGGAAGACGTATACGGGACTAAATGAAAATCCAGGCCATCCTGAAATTGAGTTTAAGACTGCAGGACAAAGGCTCATCTGTGACACGTGAAGATGTGTGAAAAACCGTTGGTATTATTGTTATTCGGCGTCATTTGTTTCTTAAAGAGGGATTTTGCAAATGTGTAAAAACACAGAGGGGTGTGCGTGAGGATATTTACTGCAGGAAATCTGGATTTTCATTGTCTGCATCTCTGAAACTCGCCCTAAACCTCTGAACGTTCAGCGCACGCAGTGTGTTGTCTCACTTCTGTTGAACGAACCGTTTGCTGGATAGTGAAAAGGAAACCTCTAGAAAAAGATCTATAGCCTACCTACCGTAAAATGAACGCTTTAGCTATACAAACTAAACAAGTGAGAGTAAATGTATCTTACAGTTACAATGACGTTATTTTCACGTTTATTCTCATTATAAATTAACGTCCGAATGAAAACCACAAGATTATTTTCTACGTACAAAGAAACCCAAAGCTTTTCTGTTACTAAAATCGATGTTACAATTAGGCTAATCGATGTTACAATTAGGCAATAACTAACAACGAATACAAATGAAATCAAAAGACAATGTCACTTACCATTCAGTAAATCAGTGGAAAGAACTCTCCGGGTCGCATATTTATGCTCAAACCAACACACAGTCGCTTTAATCCGCACCTGAGGACTAAGGCCTTCCCCGCGTCTACCAGATTTCGGTCCGGGATCCAACGCACCGCAGTGGAGACTCCGCCTCTGTCCTCCCCCACACTAAACGGCTTGTCTACTAAGAACCTTTGGAAGCATGTATATGTCTGTCTTAAACCAAATGACAACAGTATTTATTGCATTGTATCGGCCTGTGCCGTGGAGCGCTCCGCGCCAGCCTGGATAGAGCGGACTTCATGCGTTATTCATTTAGAAGACTCCCATCCACCAGATTGTTTCCGCTCAACAAAGACGCAGCCTCTACACGCTGCGTCGCCCACGATTGTCTTTTTCTGGAATAACCTCCGCACAAAAACATTGAAAATGAAGGCCTCTCGAGTAATTAATAGCCAGTGCTGCCTGGCGCTCGTTCTCGTTAAGTTTATGCTTGGCGTCCCATTTCCGTTCCTGAGGTCTGCTTTGTTTTGGCCATCTGAGAGGTGAGCTGACGCTGTTGGTGGAGGCAGAGCCTGTGAGGGAAGCGTTTATTGGAGGAAGGAGGAAAGAGGCGGGGGTGAAGGGAATTGTCAGGAAAGGTGGTGGATGTTTATTTTTTTAAGTTTTAAGTAATCTTTTGCTGTCTCAGAGACGTAGTTTTGCTGAATAGTACTTATTTCCTACGGCACTTGAATGTACAAGATAAGTAAATTATTTTAATACTAGATTAATTTTACATCGACCTATATAGAATAGGCTTTTAAAACAAATAGAAGTCAGCGGGTACTCAGGGCAGGGTACGTTGTTCGCCAAGTTATACTCTGGGACCTCTTTTCCAAACACATCATATTGTTATGTTTTTTGTTTAAGTTTTCAGTGTGATACTCTCTCCTCATTTAATAATAAATGCGATACTTTTTGGAAACCAAGTCTAGAACATTTAGGTTCGGCACACATACAGGCCTTCTTCGTGTTTTTAAAAATACCGGGAAATAGTAGTGTAATTCGTATCACATAGATTTAACAATCATTATGATGGTGTAACTCCAAGTAGGAAAATGACTAAATCACAGATTTTGTAAATTGACTATTACCAATAAATCACTTAATTGAAAAAGATGCAGAAAGAACCATTTCCTATATATTCATTAAGTAGCCTACAATATTTAATGACTATCAAGTAATCTTTATTTTAAAAAATAGTACAAAATAGTATTTACATATTGTGGTTAGTGTGTGTGTAATAATTGCACACACAAATTCTCACACGCTACAAATTACAGTTACACAGTACAAAACGTATAGATGTAGTAGCGGGCCATTTCCTTGTTGCCGCTAGATTGGTGTATAAGAGATAAATTATAGGCGATCTCTCTGCGCAGGTCCACTTGATCGTCGTCAATCCCCTTTAAACACAATTAGTGAAAATGTTATTACGCTGTACTACACAGTTATAGAGCATATGATATGTGACAGGATATGTGACATAGTCGAGCACTAAAGCATTCTGGGTCATTTAAACGGTTTTACAGTGTTTGTCAAACGCTTGTTTGTAGAGTTGCAGATGCCGCATAAATGCCTTCCAGTGATTTGAAGCAGCTCACAGATGCTCCTTCTACAGCGACTTTTAATAAATGAGTCAAGATCTCCAAGGGCTTTTAACACAAATGAGGTCATTTGGGCTACTCCATTCTACAACTTTCTTGTATACCTTTATTTTATAATTATAACTATATTTTATAATTTACCTGCAATCACTTTACTGCTCCACACTCAGATGAATATTGTGGGTATTATTGTTATTGTATTGTATTGTATTAAAATTCTTAGTATATAATTATATAATATTGTGGGTATTATTATTATTGTATTGTATTAAAATTATTATGATTTATTATTATTTATTATTATTATTGCTGTATTATATTAAAATTCTTAGTATATAATTATATAACATTGTGGGAATTATTATTATTGTATTATATTAAAATTCTTAGTATATAATTATCATATAATTCTCATATTATTTTTATAATTCTTACCATACAACAATCGTCATATTGATCATAATTCTCCACAATTTTTGACCGTTCAACCATAATCCATTCAACTTTTCATCATTCTACTCTTATGAATTCTCTCCATTCATTTTATGTGAGAGTAAAATATAATATTTCAAGAAAAATTGAAGGAAGCCGCTGATTTAACCATAGGGTCAAAGGACACCTGAAGGATCAAAGGACACCTAACGCTAGTAGGCTTGTAGTCATGTGTGTAAATAATGATTTACACTATAATTTACAAAATATAGGACATGATCAATACCTGCTTTGATGCCTTTATTTTACCTTCATTTTCTTTTTTATTGTATCATTTTACTTCCAGTTTTACCTTAGCCAAGCCATTGAGGCAGTTGAACAAATGAACTGCTCCTCCACCCACCTGCAGTCTGAGTGGAGGGAAGCTGAGGGCTTTCTCGTAGTAGTGGATGGCGAGATGGGTGAGGCCCAGCTGGTGCAGAGCCCTCCCCAGATTATACAGGCTCTCCTGACAATGACCTCTGAACTCCATGTAACGCCACAGAAACGAGAATCCCTGAAGAAAGGGGAATTAGCAAGCGGCAGGTGGGGGGGGGGTGTGCTGGTGAATCTTTGCACAAGCCATTCTCACGTGATCACTACAGACACCACCACTCACGACAAAGAGTTTAAACATGAAAAAATATTTTAGCATTCTCCAAACAGTACTTCAGCATTATACACACACACACACACACACTTCAGTCCCCAAAGCCCTTTGCAACCCACAACACACCTGCAGTACTAGGGGATGTCGCTTCATAACAAACTTCTGGGAAGCCATGTGGAAGAAGGTGAGGCCCACACACAAGCTGTGCAGAGGGTTGCAGGGCTGGTTTCTGAAGGCCTGCATGTACTGACCTGCACCCAAAAGATTAGGGACAAATAGTAAACATAAGAAATTCAAGCTGCCAGCGACTTGTTTAAATATATCCCTTCAGATAATATCCCTGTCTTTACATTCCAATGCAGAACCAGCTGCTTTAACAAACAGGGAGAGGATGGATGGAGACATGGGATTTAAGGGAGAGGAAGGACTCCTTCAGCGGCTTCAAACAAAATCACTGTACCTGAGTGTCACAATGTAAACTACGGACCTCTTACCTCAAGGGACATGGACTAGTATTATATACTTAAGAAATGTTTTTTATACCAAGATATTTTCAGACACATACTGTATAAATGTGTAACAAATTTAAACACAACATCGTAGCATGTTGTCACGGTGGCACGCCCTAACCTCCCCTGTGTCTGTGTGGGGGGGTGTTCTGTTGTGGTGTCAGAGTAGTGAGTGTGTATGGCTGTGTGTACGTCTAGCTGTATTGTGGGTGTGGCGTGTGTGATTGGTCTCGTTATAGGTTTCACCTGTGTCTCATTAGGATGAGTGTATTAAAGCGTGTATGAGTCACTGAGTCTTTGTCGGTCTTTGTTGATGCTGGATCTACGTTGTCGGTTTGTTTATGTACGTTGCATGTCGAAACCAAAACAGAAACTAAACGTTGTCTTTTTTCATTCCGTGCTTGGTAGTCATGCTTTGCTTATTTGTAGCAGATGTGAAATAATTGCTGTTCTTAAAGGAGCTGTGTGTAGTGGTGAGACTGTAGAATGCAACCAACTGCATATCCTTCCCTCGCCCCTCCCTTTCCAAATGTGTAATAGAGCCTATGGTAGCCACCAGGCGCCATGCTACTTCTAAAATGATAAATCATCCATGACCACATTGTGTTTAATATGTCAAGAGATGATGTTACTTTAGACAGATTTAGATAGAAATGTTATTTAGTTTGTAAGCCTATAGGTTACATGTAAGATCACCATTACTATGTTTTATTATACGTAGTTACTTGTTCAGTATAGTAATGTTTCAGTGGCACACAGCATTGCCTGCTAGTGCAAGAATACAATTTTACTATAGGTGTTTAGTGTGACTGAGATAGTATTAATGGGATATTTTACTATAGGTGTTTAGTGTGACTGAGATAGTATTAATGGGATATTTTACTATAGGTGTGCAGTGTGACTGTGAGATAGTATTGGCGGGATATTCTACTAGGAGGGATGTGTTCCCAGGCAGAGCTCCATGGCTCTGTGCCTGGCAATGAAAAACCCTCTGCCTACCAAGGACAGTAAGACACAATGTGAAAGTCTTAATGCGACTTAATATGCATTAACACATTTTACTTGGGTCTATTAAACTATCTGGCAACTGGCTCTAAGGGAGGGGGATGGCTAGTTTTGACTATTGTATTTTTAAGTGTGTTATATGGTTTCCTGCACAAATACTAGAAAATGAGTCTGGATAACAACTGGCTATTTAAACTATATTTTATTAACCTCCTAACTAAAACTTATTTTTGGTACTAGTTAGCACTGGACAGCCAATGTTCAACAAAATATAAATAAATTTTGTTTCATATAATTTGTGGTTTTAATTTGTTTTTTTCAGAAATGCCATCAATCAGCAATATGTGGCCACATACGGACCATTAGATATTAACCCATTTCAGCCGCATAAGCATTTCACAAACTCAGATGTGGACGGCATCAACATTTCTAATTTGGCTCAATACTGATGGATGTTTGGCTGTTACAGTAGGGATCAGGCTCTCCATTCACTTTCTAATATGAGCCAGAGTTAAGCTGTTCATGCAGCCCACATCATTACCAAAGAACAACTTGCTGACTATTTCCTGTAGCCAGCTAGCACAATGCCAACATGGCTAACTTCAAAAACACCACATAGCTAACTTCAAAAACACCACATAGCTAACTTCAAAAACACCACATAGCTAACTTCAAACAGCCAAGTTCAGCAATTAAAAAATGGCAACTCAGCAGCAACTTTTGAATCCCTTCAGGTCATGAAGCTGTTGGCAGCTGAAAAAGATGTTTATTCTGGTCTTTGCTCAAGTTCTCCCTTTTCTCCTCAGGTTCTGTCTTCAATTGTGCATTTATTTGTTTTGACCACGAGTGAGGGGTTTGCCCTTCTGATGTTTCCCTATTCAGTAATATCACTCTTCTTTCATTCACTAAATTTCAACCCTGTACTGATCAGCGCTGTATTAATCAGCACTGTGAGCCTTAAGTAAATAGCCCATCAACCCAGACCTTTTTGTGTGTGATGTTAATATTTATGTTAATAATTATATTCTAAAATGTTGCAACAAACCTGTCCCAGTAGCTTGGACTTTAGAATTATATTTCATGATATACATCATGATTTACAGGACACAGGAGAACATTAATTATATTTTACATTTCTTCACAAAAATGTACTCAAATATGCAGCAACACTGGTATAAGAAACTGAACTGAAAAAATGGCATCTATACTCCATTGTTACTATTAGATCCTCCTAAATGTTACACACTGCAGATCCCCAGGTGAAGTAGGAAAGGGGCAGAAAGCTGTTGTGGTTCTGTGTGCTGTGATGGTGTACCGAGGGCGTGTTTGAAGGTGCCAGACACGAGGGAAGTGTGTCCATTGAGGAGGCAGAGCGCGTGGCTCTCCGGATTCTTGAGCATCAGACGCAGGCAGAAGCGGTGATGGCGCACATCCTGTGAGTGCAGCGTCACCTGGTTAAAGACATTCCAGAGCTGCACACACTCCACACTGCCCATCAACATGAGTCTGAGGCCACACACACACACACACACACACACACACACACACACACACACACACACACACACACCTGGTTAAAGACATTCCAGAGCTGCACACACTCCACACTGCCCATCAGCATGAGTCTGAGGCCACACACACGCACATCCCAGCATGCACATACGCATATACACACACACACACACACACACACACACACACACAGATTCAAGTGAAATTGCCTCAATAAATAAAACCACCACCAACTAGGACATAGAATACAGGCACAGTCATTGGAAAAACAATATGCTAAAATAAACCAACAATCAAAACTGTAATGGTGGCCACCCCTGCCTCTTCCCTAGTCCTGTGTTTATGTGGGCGTGTCGGTGTGGAGGTGTGTTCGTGTAAAGTAAACCAACAATCAAAACCCAGGTGGGAAAAAATAAGTACATCCTTCCTACTTCCACAAATCACTGAATGACTAATTAGCAGCCACATGTTACTCATCAAATAAGCAATATTTGTGAATATAATGCCTATCTTTTTATCATTTCCCCCATTTAAATTTTTAGATTAAAAATATGAATTAAAAAAATGGGTTGTTTACCATTTGAATGTGAACAGTGTTGTTTATTGTGACACAGTTTAGTTAAACTGTTCATTGAATAAAAATTCTCCTCCTCTGATCAATACTTGCCTTTGCAATTACAACTGTAAATTTTTCCATGAGCTGATGTTTGTCAGCTTTGCACAACTGATTCCTCACATTTTCACCCCCTGGGCAGACATTCCTGTGCCCTATGGTTCTCAGACATACCTACACACATCAAACCCAGTCTAGAACTTCAAGAAACCCGGAACAGACCCGTACTTTGTTCTTTACCGTTTATACTATGCGTGGTGTCAGTCAGAGGAAGATGTTATAGAACTCTCAGCATCTAATTCACAGAATGGTCGACTTTATAATATTAGTGTAATAGGTGAACTAAACAACAGAAGTTTATAGAAACTGGTGAGGACCATGTTATTTTGATCCTGGTAAATCAAACCATAAAACTGAAGGAAAGTGTTTTTCCATGACTGTAAGAGACAAGATATATTGTGTCCTAGTCAATCTATCCACACGAGTTGGGCACAGTGTACCAATCTCTTAGGGTTATTAGAGTTATTAAATGTCTGCCATTAAAACACTCTAAAAATGTAAACACATTGTCTTTGCTTTTGGTCAAAAAGATTAAGCTAATAAACAACAAGAAAAAGCATATAAATTATCCAAAATCTTGAACCTTTAACAGGCAAAAGCATTTTTAAACATCCTTGCTTTAAAATTTGAATATTGAGCAAATTTTTAGAAGAGTCACATTTTTACCGGATGTAGTCATAGGCTTTACGGAAGTTTCGGTCAAGAAAGGCAGCGGAGAGGCCCAGGTACTCCAGCTCCTCACGCTTGGTGCGGTCATCGTAGAAGGAGTAGAACTCCAGCGAGGAGTCCACAAGCAGCTCAGCTTCACCAAAGCGCTGCTCCTCACACATTGCTGTCAGGCAGCACAGGAGCAGCTTCCACCAGTCCTCCCGCGACAGAACACTTGTCTTACCTGCCACAGGGGGGCACCACAGCACATGGTTATGTGCAATATTATAGTGAAACTCCAATACCACATTTTTTTAAAGGGGGTGGGGGGTCCTGCAGGCTCAGTGATGTTCATATACAAATACACTGGACAAAACTTTTAACAAATACAATGGCTATTTTTTATGGCAAAATGCTGCTGTTTTAAAAATTCATAATTTTCTCTTTGAAGTAGCGACCATCCACCGTCCAAGTTATGCAGAAGCAGTGTGGCAGTAATGCAGTGGATATGATGGTTCCTCATTGAACTAATGGATGTAGGCAGAGAAACAGTAAATACCAGTCACATCCAGGTAAGCTGCTTCCTGGTCCTCGATTTCAGACAGCTTGCTGCGCGACACCTTGATCAAGTGCAGGTGTCTGGGACCAGAGGAGGTGGTAGCGATCAGACACACCTGAGCTCTCACCATTGCCACCTAAAGGTGAGGAAAGGATGAGAGAAATGGACAGCAGTTAAAGTAGATGGAAAGTGTACAGAAGATATTTACCCAAAGTTTTGAATATCTCTCTATATTTTAACCTTCAGCATAGAAATAAGAAAATTCAAATAAAAATGGAAAACTGAAAGACACAGAGGGAGAGGAAAAAGTGATGTAAAGAGACAGACAGAGAGGGAGAGAGACAGAGAGAGAGACAGACAGAGAGAGAGAGGGAGAGAGAGAGGGAGAGAGAGACAGAGGGAGAGAGAGACAGAGAGAGAGAGAAAGAGAGAGGGAGAGAGACAAAGAGGGAGAGAGAGACAGAGAGGGAGAGAGAGACAGAGAGAGACACAGAGGGTGAGAGAGACAGAGAGACAGAGAGAGAGAGAGAGAGAGAGAGACAGTGAGGGTCAAACCTTGAGCAGCATGGACAGCATGGTGAGCAGAGCATCTATGTAATCCTCAGTTCGGCCTTGAGATCGGAGCAGTGTGGAGCGGTGCAGCAACAGCTTCAGCTCCTAAATCGGCCACATTACATTGAATCCACTGCAAAGACCAGTGCTGCACTGACTGGGCTAGAACAGACCTTTCAAGCACCCATACACATGCTGCATCCCAGGAACTCTTCATTATCCATCATGTATGCGTCAAACTTGTCAAATTTGCTAGCAGAGTTAGAACTGGTTAGCACAGGATACATCTCAAATTGCAAACTTCTGTACTAAACAGTATGTCAAAATGGTACTTCCAGGATTGTTAGTCTGTCCAAAACCTCATTTACAGTTAGTAATCAATATATTCCCAGATTATATCCTACAGCAGGTGAAAATGTATGTATGAACACCATTCAATCCCACATTCATGAAGCCAAACCAAACACAAAATGGTGGATGTCATCGAGGCAGTTTTCAAATGTATTTATAACAGCATAAGCAATTCATGTGCTGATTACTCTTCATTTATTCTGTAAAACATTTTTTACCATATGAACTAAAATATTAATTTTGTTTATTTGATTAGAAGGAGCAATGTTGTTTGCTCTGTTCTAACCCATCAATGTAGAATCTTTTGTCTGTTCCAGGTATCAACACTGTCAAACTGCTACATTATGATGTGTTTTTGTTTGTTTGTTTTTAAGTTTGGCCGTGTGAACTTTAAAGGCACAAAGTCACAAAAAGTTGTTCAGCTATAGTGGCGATGTGCATGCAAAACGCTCCACCCTCATTTGGAAATACACCGTGAGAACAGTTTGTACATTACAACTAAGTATTAATACCCAATTTTGGACAAACCCTATGGATATATTTGACTGTATTAACTTACATTTTTCTAAATAATGCAGGTGAATCATTTACTAAATGGAGGATTTAACTAAACTGGCCCGGACTGCGGTGAGCGTGCAGACCTGCTGTGTGGCAGCGGAGTCCTGCGCGAGAGTGTCAGGGTCGTGCATGGGCTCGAGCGCCTGCAGGGCGCGATCTGGCTCGCCCAGTTGCTGCTGCAGGGTGGCCAGGCAGAGACGTGCCTCCAGGTGCAGAGGGGCCATCTCCACCACCTTGGTGTAGCTCCGCGCCGCCACCTCCGCATGACCCAGCGCCTTCAGGCACTCTGGATGCACACATGTACAAACACAACATGGAACCAGAAACACACTTACAAATACAACATGAAACCAGAAACACACTTACAAATACAACACGGAACCAGAAACATGTGTACAAATTCAACACGGAACCAGAAACATGTGTACAAATTCAACACAGAACCAGAAACGTGTACAAACAACACAGTCTGGGGTGATTCACCAGTGAAAATACCGTTTGGACAAGGCACAGGACTAACCTTGGTCTGGAAATGTCAAGAATCTTATAGAATTGGAGAAGCGAATAAAGCCACTAAACAACAGGTACGTGTGGGTGGCAAACTGTTAGCAGCTAAGAGGCGGTAAGAAACACACCTGCATGCCGCAGCCAGATCACAGCCTGGTTGTAGCGCTCAGAGCAGACGAGCGCAGAGAGCAGCGGCAGTGCAGAGGTGTACTCTCCCTCATCCATGAAGGCTTCGGCCACGTCTAAGTAGAGATCTCCCAGCTCCTCAGGACTCTGCTCCATCAGGGATGTCAGCATGGGCTGAGGAGACAGATGGGAAAGACCCAACAATGATGGACCGAGTCAGTCAGCAGCTCCAAGGACCTCCTGGATTTACTATACAAGCCCAGTTTATACAGACAGGCACATACTGACACCAATTACGACACCAATTTCTTATTTATTATATGTAGTATAGCATATCAAGATGATATGGCATGATATATCAGATATTTGATGAATAAATATTCTCATCATGAACAAAATTCAGTTTTGAAATTGGAGAATGACAGAGAGGTTGGGAACTTTGTGACAATGGAAGGATTCTTGTTGTATTAAGTAAAATGTTTTGTACGCATTATTTGCAAACATATAAAAAGCACCTGTAGATGTAACTATGACGCACTCACATCCAGGGGTTTGAAGGCATGTAAATATGAAGCACTCACATCCAGGGGTTTGAAGACATGCTGGTGGATCAGGCAGACCATGAGCTTCACCCTGATATCTACTGGAATGTCATCAGGCACCCCCACCTCCAGAATCGGTCCTACAAAGGAAGAAACAGTCAGGTATATTTTCAAAGTGCCTAAAGAGTGGCTCCAATGTTCACAATGTCCCTCTGGATTATGGAATCGGGAATCTGAGAATTTATTTCTACCCAACAGTGGTAGCTCACTGGTAAAGGCACTTGACTAGTAATCAGAAGGTTGCTGGTTCCCCACCTCTGCCAAGTTGCCACTGTTGGGCCCCTGAGCAAAGCCCTTAACCCTCAACTGCTCAAGATGTATTCAGTCACAATTGTAAGTCGCTTTGGATAAAAGCATCAACCAAATGCCATAAATGTAAATGTACTCTCTCGTCTCCACCCTCGTCTGCTGGCTCCACCCCCACCCTGCTCATCTGCTGGCTCCACCCCCACCCTGGTTCACCTTTGTGCTCATCTTTCTTGTCTCTCTTATTCCCTACATCCTCCTCCTCCTTCTTCTTTCCTACTGCCTCCTCCAAGCCTTCAAGACCATCCACCTCTCTTTCTAGCACAATGCCACAGAACTTAACCAGGGCCTGCAGACAAACACAGAGAGAGAGAGAGAGAGAAGCAGAGACAGAGAGAGAGAACAGCAGAGTGTGTCTATATAGATCATTTCAAAGTACAAAAGCATTTTATCACCTTCAACTCATATTCACAGACAACATTCTCACACACACATACACACACACACACCTCTAAGGCTCTGCTGTACTGGTGGTTGGCTATGTAAAGCTCGGCCGCCATGTTAACACACTCATGCGTGACAAGCTCGGGATGACGCACCAGGGCTTCCTCCATCACTCCAATAGCTGAAGGAAGCTCATTGCTCTCATAGTAACTCCTAATCCAACACATACACATACACTTAACCTAAAACAAATGAAATGAATGAGGACCACAAAACATGGATGTTTGTGTGTGCATGTGAGAGAGCACGTCTTACTTGGCCATGTCACGGGACAGCTGCATGAAGTGCTCTCCATCAGAAGGGGGCAGCAGACTGAGGATACGGCGGTATCCATCCATGGCCTGCTTATGTTCACCCACCTGCTCATAGAGGCTGGAGCGTTCCCACAGGTAGTGAACGTTACTCTGGTCATACTTAATGGCTGCACGGAACACAACCACAGAGCACAAACTAGAATTATGATGTAGTATCATCAACACGCATCTCTCTAGAGCTGCATGAGAAGGACAGTGTACTGCACTTATACTGGCCCATCATGGGCCTTATACTGCATCAAAAATACATTTATTATTTTTAAGCAAATTGTATTTGTTATTTTAGTTTATGTTCAAGAACAAATTCATTTCATGTACATCCCATAAACAAAATATATATTGGTGTACTGCAATAACAATTAGCATCTTTAGTTAATAGTTAGGGATATTACTCAGCAGCTACTCTGAATTAATCACTAATGGTACTGATATTTATCACTAGTGATACTGAAATTGCAGAGAGAGGACCGTGTCTTGACCCACCAACAGGTCCTTAAGACTATAAAATAAAAATCAGCTTTGTAGAGCCCTACGTGAAATCTTTCTGGTTTCTACATAAATATCAATCAATACACTGATTCTTGAACTAACTCAATGGGTTCTGGATATAAACCCTCATTTGTGTTTGACTAAAAGATATCCTGAGCATAGAGAAAAACCCTTGCCACATTAAGCACAAACGCAGCGGACGCTAAAAGGAAGCGGCCTCTGACAGTGAAGCATTCCAACCTTTGGTGTAACAGATGATGGCCTGTTTGATATTGTCCTGCTCCAGGGACATGTCAGCCAGCTTCACCCACTCCTCACAGTTACTGGGGTTCAGGTGTGCCGCAATCAGTCCAAACTGCAAAGCCTTCTCCATGTCTCCCTGGTCCTCGTAGATCATGGCGAGTGTGGAGAAAGGCTCGTATGCCAGTGGGGCTGAGAGCAGACCAGAGAAGAGATGCATTAGAACAAATGCAAAGAACAAACTGTGTCCTGAGAATGGGTCCAACATTTGGCTTTAAATTTCTCTTGACACATCTCTTGACACATTTCTAGACAATCCACATGTTGAGGCCTGTTTCTTGATTTAGGTCTGATTTACATTTGTACATACATTTGTTCTGTAAACCCCTATTCATTTCTGCAAAGACATAATGCTGGAATGAGTAAATAACCTTAGGTTTTTAACCACTCACTTTTAATCTACAACCACTCAATAACCATGTATACAACATTAGTTCTAGCAACCTGCAGCTAGAACTAGGAAACACATGACTGGATGCTGAGTCATGAGACAGAACCAACCCTGGCGGATGATCTCCATGCACATGAGAATGGCATCATCCTTCTCCCCTCGAGCGTAGCGGATGTTGGCCTCCCCCATTAACCCTCGGAGTGCACGTGGAAGCTTGCTCCGTGGGCGCCTTTCCTAAACAAAAAAACACAGTAAGTCACATGCACAGGTTTTGATGTCACAGAACAGCTATACTTATACTAAACACATGCCGTACCATATAATACCAGGCCAACAAACCGCCAACAAATTTCAAGCATCAGATTCGAATACGAGTGTCAGAAGTCCTCTTCGTAACATCCACAGACCACATATACATTTTAGAGCTCGGCATTCAGAATTTCAGGCATGTAAAATAGGCAAGATTAGTCTCCCTCACCTTCATCATTTTCTTGTTTTCCCGGTTTAGTTCCATCTCAAGGGCAAACACATCCCCCGGCGTGATCTCACCACCACCACTGACCGCATCGTCACCATCTTTCTCTGCTATCTCTGTCCACTCATCATCACCATCGTCATCCTCATCCATGTCTCCAAGCCCCTCCCCCATCATGGAGGCAAAGGCTTTTTGGACAGATGCACTGACCCCTTCTTCCACGCCACCTGCCACAGAAAAGACAGCCCTCAGCTTCACAAATTGTTGTCTGCCATACCAGACTTAAAACTTACAAAAGCTTAAAGCTTAGTGTTGCATCAAACCAAAACCAATGTACTACACTGGGGTGCTTACCAGCCTGAAGCACCAAAAGAGATGTTCACTGGTGGTTTATACCAACCTGCCGGGTGTTTATGCCCCCCTCTGGGACTCTGCTTTGAAGTGCTCGGAATGGCGTCATCTTGCTCAATGGCGTCGTTCTCATCGGAGCAGTCACCCCCATCTTCCTAAAATATAAACACCAAATAAAGAAATATTAAAAGTGAAATGCATTATTCTATGCAATCTAATGGCTTTCACCTAGGAGTAGTAACACATTTAATACTACACCCTGACACTGATATGATACCCATTACTGGTGTCATTCCAGTACTAGCAGAAAAATGAATAAGGTATTGTACAGGGGGAAAAAAGTTTAAGTGAGCCTTTCACGCAGTGTCGACTACAGTGAAATGCTTCACTTAACAATGGCTTAGACTAGCATCTGCATCAGCACAAAAGCTTTCCAGAATCATTACCAGTATGGGTAATTATTTGACAATCTACTTCACACACATATATAGTATACATAAGGAATATAAGCATGGAAATATGAATGAGCATGCAAATCTGTTGAAGATTTGGTTTGGTCAAGTGGTGCGTCACACCGGTTGTGTGGTCAGCTACTGATAAAGGCTTGGGGGATTGTTAACTAACACAATGTAGCAGTATCTGACTGTACACCTACAACGTTTTTTTTCTAATTGATAACGACTTCTATCTAACTAGCTAGCTAATAAAGTGGGTGATGAGCATAAATTCCACGTCCGTGTCATTACCTAGCTGTACGGACTAAAGCACTGAGCGTAAGATGTTAAAATAGCTATGCATATCAAACAGAAATCCATATCATACCGATTTAAACTGTATAATCTGCAACACTATCGGATCCATCAATACAGTGCCTGTATTTAGTTTGATTACAAATTCGCTATCGTAAGCTAGCTAACAATTTATTTACTGCTAATGTTTCATATTAAAAAGAGAAAAAAATTCAGTGTTGCGTGCAAAGAAACAGCTAGCTAGCTAGCTAGCTTCTACCTTTAGCTTCACTTTTCTTTCTTCTCTTCGTCTCTCAAATTCTTCGAAGGAAATCTTACCCTCCAAGTACTCATTAAGCTCGGGTGTGGTCTCCGACATTTTGTATAGTAATACATCTAAAACTTTAACTTCTTACTGTACAGCTATCATTTTCAAGTCATTTCAAGCATTGTGATTCTACCAACGCTTGCCCACAATAACGAATTTTATTTCTGTCAAAATAAAAGTCCTGATACAAAAATGTACATTTTAAAATTAAAAACAAGAAATAAGAAGAAATAACATTTTAATTACGATTTAATATGGGGAATTTTTAAATTTTATGAGTGAGTAAAAACTCTTTTTTCTTCAATCTTGGGTCCAATAGCAAAGGCTTGAAGGCCTTGCACAGTATCTTTGCAGCAGATCTGCTGGAGTTTATTCCCCAAGTTTGTGTGGTCACAGCTTCTAGTGCTCCAATTACTATGGTAACCTCTGTTACCTTCACCTTCTACATCTCTTCTTGCTCTTCTTTCAGCCCTTGGTATTTCTCAAACTTCTCCTGTTTCTTATGTCTGATGTTGCTATCACTTGGGATTGCTATATCTATCACTATGGCCCTCTTCTGATGTTTATCTACCTCTACCTCTGTCCAGTTAACATTTTGTCATTCTGTATCTGGAAGTCCCACAGGATCTAAGCTTGGTTGTTCTCCACTACCTTTGAGGCAGTATCCCACTTAGCCCTTGGAACTTCCGGTCCAAACTCGGCACGCATATTTCTGTATAGAATGCCAGCAACTTGGTTATGGCGTTCCATGTACGTTCTGCCTGTGAGCATCTTACATCCTGCTGTTATGTGCTGGTTTGTTTCAAGAGCAACTTTGCACAGCCTGCATCTGGGCACTTTCCTGGTGTGGTACATCCCAGCCTCTATTGATATATTTAGAACTTGTTCTTATGCTGCCATGATTAGTGCCTCTGTGTTGTCTTTCAATGCTTTTTCATAGTTTAATGCTTTTCAATGTAGAGTTTCATAGTGCTGGATTTGGGATGAAACCCAAATCCTGAACAACTGTTATGAGTTTTCTTGTCTTGATGTCAGGAGTTTCTGTCTACTCCTTTGGTCAATTTAGTATGCCAGTGGGGTAATGACTGAAGACTGGTACCTAAGTGTTGAAAGTGTTATAACTTGCCTAAATGCACTAGGTAGCAAGAATGCTGCCACCACCTTTGTTAATCCGGAGAGATCCGGCTCAGTGACTAGACATAACCACACATACAGACACCGGGATAATTTTTAACAAGATGACTTTATTTATTATGGCAATCTATAGGCAAGGTCAGGCGGCCACTAGGCACGTTGGATCAGTAGCCAAGCAACCCTTAATAAGTTATCACATACCCCAACCACAACACTCGATGTCTTTGTCACTGCAAACAGCCACCACAGCAAACCATCTAAATAACACGCTATCAAAAAGGGCAAAACACCACCTCACACAAAAGAGCCACCCGATCCACCTCCCAGCTAAGCGCCTTTCCCTTTCCTGTAATTTCTAAACACTAATTAAAACAGACAAACAATGCAGTTACTCTAAAAACACTACTTATCTCGCCGGTGAATGAGACCCTCCCCCAGGGTCCGAGCTTATGGCGTCGTCCAGTTTCCTTCCAGGTTTCGCTTCACAGCAGCACGGGCAAACCCTACACTAACCTCCCCAACTACCTTTCTACAGGAGGCAATTGTTCCTAGCTTGTCCTTTCTCACATCACCCATCCTTTTATCTGGTTTGCCCTAATTAATCTACAATTGCCCACAGGTACAATCTCAGCCCTTGAACTCACTACACTCTTCTCCCCCTTAACCCAACAGACCCATCCCCGGGTCACCATTATAACATCTCATAATCCCTAGTCCATACAGGCGACCTCTGCTCATGTCTTCCATCTCTCCCCTTACATTCACCTTTCAACAACTCATGTCCCTCAGCACCCTGGGAATGCTCCTCGTGGACCTCTACTTCCAGCTCCTGCCCAGACCCCACTACAACAGGCCCAGAGCTCTCCTCTGTAGGTTCATGCCTTTCTGCACAGGTCCCAACAGGCCCAGAGCTGTGCCCTGTAGGCTCTCGTGCTGGCTCTCTGTCGGACCCAGCTGTAACCCCAGCGCACACCTCCCTAGTGGTTGGTCCGCTTTTGCCTTGGAAGTCGCAATAGTCCCGAATGTCCTTCATCGGTTCGTGCAGGTTCTGGGAGAGGAGAGAGATAAGGCTTAAGGAGATTAAAATGTAACACCATTTCAGGCCCCCCCTGTACGGGTGAGAGTCTATACAGCACATCAGTGAGTTTCTCCAATACTCTATAGGTGCCCTTAAAAATGCCGCTGAAGTTTAGGACACGAGCCTCTCCTCCTAGCTTTATTCCAAACCCACACCAATTCTCCTTCAGAAAAACACTGAGATCTGGAGTTAAAATCAAACCTCAGCTTCTGCTGGCTGGAAGCCCTAGTCTGATGTCTTTTCACAGCCGTGAGTACAGAAGAAAAAGTCTCAGCCAGTTTTGAAACATATTCATTCACCGACACAATGGGCCCAAAATATCCAAGCCACCCATTCATAAGGTTGTTACACCAGAACAGACTGGAGGGGAGCACATGGGGAGCACATGTTACACCAGAACAGACTGGAGGGGAGCACATG
>JAOYMR010000013.1:1147177-1183991 GCA_025802075.1 Tenebrosternarchus preto | reverse complement strand
CAATATAGGGCTTTTCAAGCCCTATAATAAGAAACAATATTGGGAATAACAATATAGGGCTTTTCAAGCCCTATAATAAATAAACTTGAACTTGAAGGTGATGGGTTAAGCCTTATGTAGCATAGTGATGGATGACAGTGGTCGCAGCATGATCCAATTTGAGTTTTCTTCTTGCCAACTTACTTAAGAGAAGTATGAGAAGGTTTTATCACAGAATTGAGCTGTTAATGAGGACGTTTTAACCGCGAACAACCGCGAGTGATGGCTGGAGTCTGTCTTACTGATGTGAAGCTATGTTATGGTGAGGCCAGTAATATAAAGAGTTTAAAGTGATATGGGTTTGACACTTAGACGCGTTAATGCAGGAAAGCTGTTTTAAAAGGGCGATTGTATTGGTCATGTGATTTTTTGCATGTGTTTAGTATTACTATTATTATTTAGTTCTTTAGTATCTGGTGAGCCTTTGAGTGCGTGGTAACAGGGAGGGTGAGCATTCAGCATAATCAGCGCTAGCTGAAGGCTATAAAAGCCTGTTTAGTTCACCTGTGTTTATTTTATGTTTAAAGGTGTCTATTAACTCACTAATGTAGTTAACTGTATGTTTGTTTTACAAAGTAGATCAGTTAATGACTAGACCATTAGTGGTAATAACCATTAGTGATAATAACCATTATAATAACCACTGCTTGTCCTTTCTTTCCTTTTTAAAATCTTTTTCTTGTTCTGTTTTCCTCTCTTTTTCGCTATATGAGTGTAAATGTGAATGGTGTAAATGTGAATGGTGTAAATGTGAATGGTGTGAATGGTGGCTCGTAGGCCTGATTTTGCTTTCTTAATTGTGGAATGTCACTACTGAACATGTTCTCCTGAGATTGATATAACTTTTAGATAATGTTGCCCAAAGTTGTGGGAATGTTCCCTGGTAGCTGCACATCCTGTAGCTACTGTTATGGAAATTTGTCTGTTGCTTTGTCTAGATGCGTAAAGAAGAACACGCACATATGAGAAGAAATTGAAGCAAAGAGTTTATTGGTTATATCCAGAGGTCTCCGTTACACACACCCTCAAAGCGTCAGTGAGAGAGCTAGCCCCTCTCTCAAGCTGGTCTTATTTTTATTACTTGCTGCATGCAAAGCTTTCTTATCCTAGGCCTCAACATTCACTTGTGGTTTACTGAACTTGTGACCTAAGATCCTATCTAATTCAGTTACTTCTCTAGCTTTCCTATTGGTTGCTAGGGCTATATACATTGCCATGTTACAGTTTTGCTTGCGTATGCAGTTTTATGATAAAGTAATCACTATCGCCATGACGTCTGTCTTAAAAAAATGTGACCCCCGCTTTCATACAGGAAGGGTCACCAAAATGGCAGAGGCACACAAAACATCCAGAAAATATAGCAGAGGAAAGCACATGTATAAAAATTTCCATCACATTACAGTCACATTATTGTCCGTTCCTGCTTGTCCACAACTCAATCCTTGCATATGCAAGCAAGGACCACAGGGCTTTTAGCAGAATGATATGCTGGTATAACCAGGTCTTAAAACCTTCCTGTAGCCCAGACTTGTCTGCCTTTGTGAACTAGGCCTCTAACTTTTTTCTGGTCTTGTGGATGGAGGTACTGACAAATCTACTTATTTAAGAGAAGTATTAGAAGTATTAGAAGCAGACATTAATCTAATCACATAATGCAGTCCTGAGAAATATCAGTCAGTAGCTAAAAAATATTGCAAGCTGTACATCTACATTTATGCATGTGTGAATGGAACAAAGGTAATGCCTTTCCAAGAAGTCAGTTGGCTCTTTTTAATGTGGAACCATAATTCAACCTGCAATTGGTGTATTATCCCATTCACATTTGAGGAGGCTGTTTTCAAACCACACAACTCCATTATTCTAAACTACCACCGTTCACTTTGTGTGTTTAAACTTAACTTTCTCATGTCCATAAAAGCCACAGGTTATGTATTGTATTTTTTCTCTGACGTTATCTCATAACAAGCAAAGGTTTCCTCATCTTACTTTGCTAGTGGTGTTGAAATGCATTTAGGCATATATTCTGTACTTTTATCAGGGATGTCACGAGACGAAATGCAGTAAGACAAACACATCTATATGCAATTGTGGCATTCACATACTTTTCTGTGTTTCTTATCGCTTAATAGTGCTGGAGCAGAAGAAGACCCAGGGAATGCGATTTCCAGTGAAAATGAACATTTTTTCCTGCGTTTCAATCATACAATTTTGTATTTGGCTCCACCTTGTGGCGACTTACGGTTGTTCTGGGTTGCTCTGTTGTAAATCTGCATCAGTATTGTGGAGAAACTGCATTCCGTAAAGATTATTAACAATATCAGCCTGAGAATTGTGGTAGCCTGCTAAAATGATATTTCTTATTATATCAGTTCGTAGTATATTAAAATATAATAAATTAATTGAGTACTATTCTGCTTCTGTCATGTAGATTTCTTTGTGTTTTTAGTTAAATCTCAGATATGGCAGAAAAAACAGAAACCAGTGGCCTTTCTGGACTTCGTACATGGTGGTTGTGTCAACTCTCAGACAACAGCCTGGTTTCTGATTGCCAAATATAATATAATGAAGTTATAAACACCAAGGTAACATGTTTTAGGTTGGGGTCTGTAGACCAAAAGCTAGTTACTCTAACATGTTCATTTTCAAACACTCCCTCTCTCCATGTCTCTGTGCTCTCATTCACACACACTTTCCATCTCATGCTCTCTACTTACTCACTAAATGATACCCTGAAGGGGTAACAAGGTGCTGTGTGATATAATTATTCTCCCATGACACAGTATATTATTCATAATATAAATATTACATAGCAATGGCCTTTGATTAAAATTTAAAGTGCTAGGGTTAGGGTCAAAATTCATTTAAACAAGAAATGTCAAATAAGAGTTACTTCAAGATGTATTTAAACTGTGCTATGACAATATTTATCCCTGATTAAAAATGAACAGAGTTTATGCTCTCAGTGATAAACATTTTTTGATTATAGTTTTAATTGGAGCAGTGCGACTAGGAAGATTGGTTCCATACATACCCAGCTTTGCTGTTATGTGCAGTGGATGCCTGTCGTTACAAAACATTTACTGCACGAAGCTGAGTATGGCAAAGTTGAGCTAGTGAATAGGAAACCAAATGGAGAAATGCATAATATTCTAATCACATCATTCTGTCAAATAACGGACTAATTAAACTTTTGACAGAGAAGAATCCAGTCCATTGTCTTGATGTCTGGATGAATAAAGGTTTATATAGACTTGACACAGTCTGTCAGAGTCTAATAGACAACAGAAATGTGTGAGAGACAGTGCTGAGAAACTGTTTCCACATACCTTATTCAGCCCTTTCATGTGAATGCAAGAGGTAAGTAGTGAACCTTGAAACTACTCAGGAAAACATAATAGTTACTTAAAGAACAACTGCAGCAGAACGATGGAGAAAAAGGGGTCAAAGGTTTCAAGTCATAAAATATTGATTTTGCTTATAGAATTATAGTGTGACTTCTTAGAATAAACAACATGCACACATAGGAAATTATGACACAGTTTTCTTTTTGTAATTCTACTGGTCTAAAAGAAGTGCTGTAACCAGTGATCCATAAAACACAGTCACAGTAAGAGCTTAAAATACAGTCACAGTAAGAGCTTAAAACACAGTCACAGTAAGAGCTTAATGGAAAAGACATAATATTCTTAAGTAGCAAAGATATTACTATTTGAAAATATTAATTGTTAATGTTAATTGTAAGTGTGTGAAAGTGCACTTAGAGTGCCCATGTGTGCTTTTGGAATCAAATCCACGACCTTATTTTTGATAGCAGCACGCTCCATTGCCTTCATTTACCAAGTCAGCTACAACTGATTTATTGTGCCTGGTATTTATTGATATATTTGCAATAAAATAAAAATTCAGTAACCAAAGCTTACATCTACAGTCCCAGACCTGAAGGTGGTGCTGCTGGGTTACTGTAAAAGTAAGCAAAAAGGTGCTTTAGCTCCACAGAAAAGTGGAAACATTTCAAAAACAACACTCACAAATTCTAGTACTAACAAAACACCATATGGGATTATGTAAATTTGAGATATAAAAGTATCTTTATTCTCATCCTTCCTTTCCACCTGAAATGTTTTAAACATATAGGTTTGCTAAAAGTTGCACAAAAACTTGATATCAATGTACTATTTGACCATAGGCCTCACTTGTCATAATGTTTAAACCTTTTACCCACCAACTCAGCCATTGTTCCCCTGCTCAGTCAATCCTCAGCTGGGTCTATATACATACTGTAGGATTAAAGTGCTGTGATCATGTTAAAGTAGTTTTTGTGGGAAACATGGATGCGTTTTCACAGAGCTCTACCCCAGTGCTGCTAATGGCCTATTAGCTCTTTTTGGTGTGTTCTGTGTACCCAGAAATTAACTTAGTAATGATAACTTGTCTCACATGTCTCTGCGCCATCTTTCCAGGTGTCTCCTTCATGAATGTTCCCCCTCAAAAAGGGGTAAATGAGGTCTGAATATTTTGTAGATGCATATGTATTAGTTTAGGCAATATTCATAAGAGTGTTTGCATAAAAATATTTTCAAGTGCATTCATAATTGTATATTAAAAGTTAATAATGTAACAACAGTGCTTTGGTGTGAAGTAGGTCAGGTCACCTATGAAAGAGGTCACAAAAGGGTGGAGGACTCAAGGTTACATTCCTTCAACTCACTTAAATGTAAGTACAAATGTAGCAATAGGAGTCCACTGTACACACACACACATACATACGCCTATAAAAAACAAAGATACACACACACATACATACATGCATGTACATGCATGCATGCACACACAAACGCACACACACACACACAAATGCCCACACGCATGCACATACAAAGACATACACATGCACACACACAAACACACACACATGCATGCACGCACACAAACACACACCCGCACACATATACAAGCACATGCACACATTCACATACATATTAAAAAGATATACAAAATGGACAAGGTTTCCAGAGAAACAGGACATTTCACACAGAGGTCTTTCATCAAGCCAAACACTACAACACTATAGATAAACACTTAAATACTTACACACAGAGATTATCCTCTTCACATCTTTTTGACTTTTGCCCCACATATGTAAATCTATCAGCCAAATTCAATGTACTTAATTAGTGACCACATTAGAAATAAATGTATTTACCCATGTTAAGATTGTTAAACTGCAAGGTACTACAACACATGTTATACTGTGATCATCAGTCACTCCACTGAATCTTATTTTAGCTCTTCCTCTTGGCCAAGAAGTAATAACTGTATCAGAAGTGATGGTCAGTGACGGTCAGCACTGTATCAGAAGTGATGGTCAGTGACGGTCAGCACTGTATCAGAAGTGATGGTCAATGGCGGTCAGCACTGTATCAGAAGTGATGGTCAATGGCGGTCAGCACTGTATCAGAAGTGATGGTCAGTGACGGTCAGCACTGTACCAGAAGTGATGGTCAGTGACGGTCAGCACTGTATCAGATTCTTTCATTCATTCTACTTCCATTTATTCATGTGTTAGGGCAACTGTTCATTGCTAAGTGTTGAGTCGACAGTATTGTACCTTAACAAAACAAAAAAAAACATGTAGTGCCACTTAGCTGGAAGTAATTTTTAAAGGGTTTTTACATTGACAAAAGGATTCATTTAGACTTGATGAAGAGCAAATAGCCCATTGTATCCTGTGTAATTGTAAAATGAGAGATGATAAACTGATAGAAGTGGCAATATGAGGTTGCCCATTTGAATTATGTACATTAGTTATAGATGAACAACCTTTAGGGAATAACCCATACAGGAGACATTTGCAGAATTAATATAGTGTGGAAAGCCATTTTCTTGTACATAATTACACCTTAATTATCCATTAGTTATTGAATTAGCCTTTTGTCTGTTTGTCTTGGACAAAGACTAGGCAGACCAGTCATCTGTTTGGCTATGAAAGCTCCTAACAGCAACATAAATTACAGGAGCTCCGTCAGTTAGTAATTAAGCTCGATATTGCTACAAGGCACCTATTAGCTTATTCTGTCCACTGAGCAAAGGTTCATCCAGTACTATGTTTGATTGTTCTTGAAAACACTGTGTCACATCTACCACCTCTGACTGGCATCAGAGGAACTACACTTCTCAGAATCCCACAGTTCGCTCGAGATCCCAGAATACTGACAGCACCTGTTCTCCATATATATGCGCTGCATATATATATATAAATGCTCTGCATTTCTAGGCCTGGTATAAGTGTACGGTTTTCGTATGTTTGCCTGTTTATCTGGTATTGTCTTTAGGCTGATTTATCTGCTATTATATTGTGCTGAGACATCCTGCCTTAGTACTGTGAGTTTGGATTTTACCTGTACCTGCAAGGGACTCCATTTTAGCCTTCCAAGTCTGTTACCCAAAATATTCAAGTCTTTCTAGTAAGTATTATTTATGGGACTTTCCTCTTCTTCATATTCACAATAGGCAGTTAGTAATTTATAAATTTTGGTGCAAGGTACTGGGAGTGTTTCTTAACTCAATAGGAAAAGTTGCAAAAAACCCACTCACTCATTCCATTAATGAGATTCTACCATTTATTACACATGAAGACATCCTTAAATAAAATCGCTTCACTCAACAGTTCTTGCATAGATATATTACAATACCAATTTAAAAAAGAATTATGAAACAAACCAGTAACAAAAATAAACTCTTCGTTTTTTTCTTAATAAAGAACAGTGTACTAACATCATATAATACAAATAATATTTGGGAATGCATTTACAGCAAATAAAGCACAAATAAAAACAAGTGAATGCAGCTGTAGAGGCCCAGTGGACAAAGTGAGAGAGCTAGAGAGCACATGGCATCACAGCAAAAAGCAGAAGAGCTTTGATAGATTTACAGGAAGAACTGGGCTAAAGTACACAAATACAAAAGTCATCCTCAGTGCAACAGATTGTGTATCATCCAGTCAGCAGGACTGTTTTACTGTCCCCTCATCCAATCAGCAGGACTGTTCTACTGTCCCCTCATCCAATCAGCAGGACTGTTTTACTGTCCCCTCATCCAATCAGCAGGACTGTTCTACTGTCCCCTCATCCGATCAGCAGGACTGTTCTACTGTCCCCTCATCCAATTAAAACCCACAGTGAAACCAATGAATGATTGGTAGCTCAACAGCTATTGCCCGAGACAGACTGATGTCATTTGGTGATGGATAACTCAAATAGTTTGGTTGCCAGGATATGAAGTGTTATAATGTAAAAAAAAAACAAAAAAAACAAAAAAAACAAAAAACAAGCATCACTATTGCTCTTTAAGAGACACAACGGACATTTAAGGACATTACCCAGAGAAACATGAAAACAAATGAGTTTTGACACATTTAAGAATGGGAAAAGAGGCTTCTCATTCTTCTCAGTGGTTCTACCAGACTGGAGTGTATACAACATCAAAAGTATGAGGACAGTGCCACCTAAATTGTAAACAAAAGCAATCAGATAGAAATAAGTTCCAGATGAAGACCTGTATCTGTCCCTGACTCACAATATTAAAGTCCCTGAAATCTTCTAGTGTAACACGGATTTACATGAAGTTAGGACTTCCATGAAGTTAAGACTTCATGTATTTCTTTTTTTCACCCCAAATACAGTCGTTCTCTGTTTCCAAGCTGTATAACACGAGTTAAAGTAATTAACTGTATAAATACGGAGTAAACCTGGAAACCTCCTGTGTGTATAACTGGATGTAGATTCATACTATGAATTAGATGGGTTTGCACTTCAGGACAGAGCAAGTCTAAATTCAAGATGTTCAAGATATTCAGGTCCCGCTGAGTGGCCCGTTTAACAGTTGCACTTCAAATAATCTCAGAAAAACCGAATGCGTTCTTTCCTACATTTCATGGAAAAAGCGACCGGTAGAGTAGCCTCTTAAAAGAGGGAGGCGCATGGTACACTGGCTTGAGATGACCTTGGGTATTATTTTGTTTGGAGCTGATGTGGCCTGGGGAATGAGGGCTGGTAAGATGACACCTAGCTACATGGGTGAAATTGACTGTGTCGGGCAGTTGTGAGAAGACCTATCCACTCAGCACAACTTCAGCGCGTGACATCCCACAAACCCCGCCCCCCCACCCCTCCCACCAGAGTGACCGTGGTCCGTTCCACCCCGCTGAAGGCCCGAGCGGGGCAGCTCCCTGCCAGAAGAGGCCGGTTCCTGTCTTGTTACCAGCGCAGTCCTGCTGTCAGATGGCTCCCATATTAGTTCACGTCAGGCGAGCGAGCAAAAAGCATGCAGTGCATGATACCAACAGATGAGCAGGCAGCAGGAGTCTGGGCCTGAATATCACACACTGGTGTGGGGCCTTCGTTGTTTAGGAAGTTGGCAAGATGGTGGAAGTTTCTTGTTTGGCATTGTCAGTATGTTTTTAAATTCAACATGGGGTTTAATAATAATAATAATAATAATAATAATATCTGTTTATTCTAAAAAGTAACATTTTATTAAACATTAACATAAAAGAGACAATGTTATGGATTCACTTTCATATCTTGTTAAAGTAGAAGATAAACAAATCACTAATCAAATCTGATTTACATACACCTTAAGTAGGTAACTGCTATACACAATGACTAGAATGATTGCTTCTCATCTCTCTGTTTTATAGGTACAATGTCTGCATTGGTGCAAGCTTCAGGTTCTAATACTTGCATGTCTTGAACAAGTGCACAGGTCCTCCCTGTTTAACCCTCTTGATTGTACCTAAAACCTTTAAGTCCACAAACATTTTCATACATTGTCAAATTACAGACAATAATGTACTCCAATTTGAAGAGTTAAAAAAAGAACCTGTGTAGTGTTGAATCTCGATTTGTTAGATATGTCATATCCAAACCCAAAACACGACCAGACAGTTGACGTTTATAACAGTGTTCTACAAAACCTTTCAAGGACAAATCACCATTTATGGTAATCTGCCAAAATATATTTCACATAAGCGTTCGGAAAGGCTTTATGTCTTTACATTCATCATAAATGTCTCGTAAAGCCCAAATGATAAAACCACTCGTCCTCACGAAAACAGGCAACGGAATTCATGAGCACATCAGGAAATGATTCCGCAACATTTACAAAACGCAGCGTTGCCACGGCAGCAGGGCCGACTCCGATGTGCAGTATTTCACAAATAAAAAAGACATTTTAAAGCCCCACTGACAAAACAATGCTGCTTTTAATCACTGCATGCGAGTCTTTGACAGCCTGACAAAAGATCTCAAGCTTCCTTTAAAATAAATAAATAAAAGTGCGAGGGGATTCAGGAGATGTGCAACTACACATTTGCTTCTTTATCCTTGACATGTCGGCCTTCACTCCAGAAATGAGGCCCAGTGCAGGATCTTTTAAATCTTCGCTGCTTTGTGCAAAAGGCAACAGTTCGTCCGCAAAAAGAAAACAAAAATCACTAAGAGCCGTGAAATGCAGTAATAGCTTGAAATGAGATTTTTTTAAATCATTATTATAACTATTATTCATTTTTTGTATTTTGTACAATGTTTACATTTTTTATTTTTTATTTTTTTTATTTAATGAAAAGTCTGAAAGTGTCACCGCGCAGCTGTTGGTTTGTAGGGAAAATGTTGTAGGGAGAAGGAGAGTCACCCATCTGTGAAGATCAGAAATGCCTGTGATCATCTTTTTTATTTGGGCTGAATAACAGAACAGCACAGTAGATTCTATCAGGTCATCCTTCACCTTTCAAACTCGTTTCTTGATCCAGCAGTGGCTTGAGGAGATCGAACTACAGACGAATGCTCAGCTCATACAGAGACTGCTGTTAGTGTATTATCCTGGCAGTCACTACTGAAACAATACTTTGGACCATTGCATTTGAAGTAGGACCATTGTCTAAAGGCTCAGTTCAGATTAGTTAGGACAAAAAAACACATTCTGTCTCATGGATGTCCATGTACTGAAGTCAGATGCAGGCCTCTGCCATGTTGTTTCCACAAAGCATATACTGTAGCACTTCAATATTAATATTTGCCGCTATAGCATTTGGTTTTGTGTTTCATTTGAAGGTCACATATTTCATTATGGTACCTCTGACCAGCAATAAGTCTTAAGCAATAAGGGGGATGTGCTTCTGTTCAACATTACAGTTGGACCGGACTTGTTGAGCCAGTCAAATAAACTCAAGCGCAAACCGCCAACCTGACTTGCACAGGACCGAGGCCGCCTTGCCTCATCAAATCCTCGCTACTCCCACTTTAAGTGTTCGGATGTGACAGTATATCCAATCCCACCATCTGCATGAGTCCTTCAGGGTGTCCGTATGGAGAGACGTCTGGCAGACAGACCTGTGCGGTATACGCCTTCGTGTTCTGCCTGTCTCTTTTCCTTTCTCTCTCTCCATTTCTCCCCTTCTCTTCTCCCTCACCTTCTTGCCTGCTTCTCCTCTTTAAACATGCCTTTTCATGTGCAGTGCCAAGTGGTCTGACCGTGAGAAGCACCTGGAACAGAAGAAAATAGACTATGATGATGTAAGGAGTCTACAGTCTCCTTGTAATGGGATTTTCCAAAAGATAAAAGAACAGGTCATACATTTGCTGGCATAAACAATGTTGCTAATGTTGGTTAATAGATCATAGCCATCATGGCTAACTGTTAGCGTTTCTGGCTATGGTACTGTGTTTTGATTAATAAGGTAAAACAAAGTACCGCAGATCCTATTGTGTCTGTTCGTTTGTTTGTTCACTCATTCATTTGTTCACGTGTTTGTTCATTATTCATTCTGAACTGGTGATAGCTAGGTTACAGTGCAGCGTAAGGAGAGTTTTTTTCAGGTTGGTTTATTTATTTATTTATTTATTTTAATTTTGGCAGGATTTGACAGATGGCGACTCAGGCTGCTGCCAGGAGGCATCACACCAGCTGGTTCAGATCCACTCCCACTCCAGCCAGGCAGGGGGTCCACACACGGGCAGGACGGATTACAGTCGGCCTGAAGGCCTATCTACAGGTTGGGCGTCTCACTGTGCTGTATTTAAGTTTCATTTCAGACAGGGAGCCCCTCCTTGCATGCTATTCTCTCTCACACACACACACACACACACACACACACACCCCACTTATTCTGATGGTAATTGGGGTCCTCCATTGTTAGCAACACAGTGGATTCCCAAAGGTGTCTGAAAATGCTAAACAGACAGAGGGACACACTGCACAGAGAAAGACACTCCAAAGCTAAAACACATGAAGGCCTTAAATCAAAAGGAGAATGAGGCTTGAGCTTCTAATTAATATGAGGACATTGGTTTTCCTCACTTGGGCATTAAGCCAAACCAAACAAACGCCCCAAAACAAGACAACATGACATTTTGTAGTGACCTTCTTTTAACCTTAACTGTAGTTATGGTAACACACTGCCTGAGCCATTTTATATTAATATGCCTGTGAGAATATACCACAAATGTGAATATTTGTGAAGTCATTACATGTACTTGTGTTTACACTGTTGCTGTACCCTAGACTTAAAACTACAAGAATAATGTTCCGGCTTTTATGTAGGTTGTGGTTGTATAACAGCTACACATAATGGCCAACTTGGAGGATACTGTTAAATGTCTCAATCTGTATTTTTCACCCAACAGAGGCCTACGATTAGCTGGCGTTGCTCTGAATAAACAGAGAGATAATTAAGGCTTTCTTTCCACCCAGCGAGAGCACAGACACTCTTTGCCCTTGTAAACTCATGGTGACGGATGCAGCCCATAACTGAGGACTGCAAAACGCCAGCTGCTTCCTCAGATGATGCTCTTCACTTGTCCATGCTTGATGTTGCTATTACTTGGGTTACCTGGGTTCAGGTGTCTATGAAATCATAAGCTTTTTTTTTGCGTTTTTCTTAATCATAGCAACTTGCTTACATTGATCAGTAGACTGCATGTAGACCCTGGGAATCGAACCCATAACGTTGGTATTGAGAGCACCTTGCTCTACGAGGTCAATTACAGCAGCAAACTTAGCTTTGCACATAGCCTTCACCATCTCCATAATGCAGACACAACTGTAAAGACGGAATTGCTGCCTAACAAACCTACATGCAAACTCTTTCATACAGGACGTGTTTGATAATGTGTACATGCCAGAGATGTGAGTTCAGAGCTGCAGCGTATGTCTGTCTCACCTGTCGCAGTGGGCGCATTTGAAGGGCTTGGCACCGGTGTGTTTGCGATAGTGTCTCGTCAGCTCGTCACTCCGTGCGAACCGCCACTCACAGCCTTCCCATGAGCACTTGTAAGGCTTCTCACCTGAGGCAAAGACACACACACAAATGCTCGCTACATTAACACACACATCCACACTCAAGGGAGTTCAGCAGCAGGTAGCACTCTAATTCCTTCATGATGTTCGTGTCGGTGAGCCAGCGTGAGCGTGCATCCACACAATTGGAGTTTATGAAATACATGATTGTCATTAGGCAACACAGCTGTCACACCAAATGAACTCGTATAGCTTGCAGTCCCCAGTGGTTCAGCAGAACTGGGGGTGCTTTTGGATTCGAATCTAGCACATTTCCATTCATTGAGAATAAGAGCCTAGTATAAATGCTGGGTCCACATACATAGTCCACAAGTGTGTGTGTGTGTGTGGTAGCTTGTTTATTTGCTTAGTGTAATGTCTAAAAGGGGTGGGGCACATTTTATTTGGACGTGCAGTAGAGGCGATCATTAACACAGTAATGATGCTTAATGGGGAGGAACTTCATATTTACTGTCAGCCTGCTGCCTCTGTTCTCACCGTTAGCCACATCCACAAATCTTCACAACAAGGCTGCCTCCATCCCAAAACACTGGGCCCCATTAAATCTGCCACTCGTGCAGCTCAACACTTACTCCTGATGAACGGGGTGCGTGACACTGTGCTCCTCTAGGATGAAATCAGCTCAAATTGAACACAACTATTAATGAAGGCCTGGAGATACACTGTAGTTTGAGCCCTTCCTGGAGTCTAAGCCATTACACGATGATCCCTGGGCTAATTTAAAACATGATATTGGAAACATTTATAAGTACAAGTATATAAAATTATTCTCTCGCCCTCCAGGGCAGTCTTTTTCCTTCAACCTCGGGTCCTGGGAGCGTGAGGGTCCTGCGTAGCATCTTAGCTGTCCCCAGGACTGCACACTTCTGGACAGAGACCTCAGATGTTGTCCTTGCAATCTGCTGGAGCCACTTCCCCAGTTTGTGAGTCACAGCCCCTAGTACTCGGACTACTACGGGAACTGTTGGCTTTCCACATTTCTTCTAACTCTTCCTTCAGCCCATGGTATTTATTGAGCTTCTCATGGAACATGTATCTGATGTTGCTATCACACCACATCACTGTGGCCCACTTATACTGTATATCTACTACTATTATGTCCGGTTGGTCAGCCATTACCATTTTGTTGGTCTGTATCTGGACATCCAACAGGATCTTAGCTTGGTCCACCATCTCTGGGAGAGCATCCCGCTTTGACGTTGGAGCTTCCACCTCCCCAAATGGTAACCAGCAAACAGCATGTAGTTTTATCCTCATCAGTCAACAGCTGTGGCCACTCCAGTCCCTTCAATCCTGCCTCTGCATCCTACAATGCTGAGGGTTACATACAAAGAACTCTGCTGTCCTGCTGCCCACACTGGCCTCTACCCCTATTTAGCTGGTTCTTGGACTTCACCAATGTACATATCTCAGGCCCCCGTCATGAGCTTCCCTACTGTTTGGGAGCCGGCTCATGGTCCTTCACCAGCACTGGGTGGTCCAGGAAGTGACCTCACCCTCCAGTTCTTTGTGCACTGGATTGGCCTGAATGGGTGGGTCTGCTTTCGGATATCTTGAAACCCCAGAGGCAAAGGCCCCCAAAATAGAGCCCACAGTGACAATTATCTATGAGATTCCTTGAACCAAAACACAAGTTACGAAGGCAAATTAGAACCCACAGCTCTCAGACATCTAGGGACAATGTACAGAATTCAGGCAAGTTACCCTGTGAATAGCACATACTACACAACCTCTGTGCCATTTAAATAACTTATGATTCTTTCGACATAATGGTTACTGTATTGTTGTAATGTTTTGTGTAAGGCACCTCAAAGCACTGAATGACATAGATGTGAAAATTTGAATGTGTGCCCATCTTTATATTTATTTGATTGCATCCAGAAACCTCAACTATAGCAAAAAATAACTACAAAACACTTTTAAAAGTAAATCATCATATTTAGTATTTGGTATTAAGCCTGCATTATAAAGTTTGTTTTTGAAATGATATTTGATTCTATTCAATTTCATTGCATTAGTTGCACTTTTTTGCAAACCCTAAATGAGCTTGCAGACACACACAGACACACACACAAGCAGGTTTAGACCTGCGCCCACCACGATCACAACACCAAGCAATTATAAGTCAGAGAGGCATGGATGCTGGACTCAGTCACCTAGCAACCAGGCGCCAGGCGGGAGCGTAAGATGGGTGGCGGCAGTGCAGCCGGTTGAATCTAGAATCAGCCAATTATGGTTTGTTCTGCCAAGGGAGGATGCAGTTGCCTGGCAACCAGAGTGGTGCATAGTGTGTGTGTGTGTGTGTGTGTATGAGAGAGAGAAAGAGAGAGAGAGAGAGTTTGTGAGGACAGCGGTGTACGAACGAGGCTAGCAGTGTAAGGTGACATCCATGCCAAGAACAAGCCACTGTACTCCCAATTACAGTCTACTGTTAAGCGAAGATGTGCAGGTTGCTTGGCAACAGACCGCCCAACACTTCCCTTACTCAAACTCACACATGCAGGCACACACACACACATACACACTCAACAGCCTTACGGGTGCCTGAGCTACAGTTAATTACATTTTCCCAGTTAAACCAAAGGCAGGCATAGTGGTGATCACTTCAGAGCCTCCTGTCCGAATTAAGCAAAAGCGATGTTCTACACTTCTCCATCAAAGTTCTCTCAAGGCAGGATTTGTTAGAATGTGCTTGAGAGCCAGAAACTGAGTAGAAATGTCTTACCTTTCCCCCACCCCTCTACCCCCTGCACTGTATCCCCCCCAACTCCCCATACTGCCCCTCCCCCTCCCCCTCAAAATGGCCTCCACCCTCATAGGGTTTGTGACTAGTGTACATCTTTAAAGTACTGGTGGTGAAACTCTAGCATACAGTATGATTGTTCCTGTGTTAGTTCATGGCACCGTTCAGGTGTTTGGAGAAGCAGGGACTTGCTGTGGTCTGTTAAATAGAGTTATAGAGACACACAGAAACACACAAACCCACACATCTCATTCCACCTGCCCATCCATCACAGAGCACTTATTCACACGGCGTGTGGAACTCTGACTGCAGGCCGAGAGCTCCTGCATCGAGATTGAACATGCGTGAGAGTTACGGCCTGTACCGGAAGGTTCTGACAGAGTGCTGCCACAACCTTGAGGAAACATTTGCTGCGGGAGGGGCAAGGCATATCGCCATGGTGATGCAAGAGCTGAGGTGTTAATAATATAGCAGTTTTTATTTATGATTGGGGGTGTGGTTAAGATGATTATCAGTTGTAAATGCAAAAAGGCAGTTTTTAACAAAGTTATATGGCTAACTTATTATCAAGTTAAATGATCTTTCCCATTAACAGTAATTTCCCATTAACAATAATTTCTTTAATATCACACTTTAATATTAGTTCTGTTAAGAACTAATCAAAAAAAGTCTGAAGGTATTAAAATGATCTGTCATTAAAATAAGATAATTCTACTTGATTAGATTACTTAAAATATGTTAAAGTTTAACTGTACATGCCAAAGTGTGACCTTGAAAAAGTCTGACAAAAAATACAAAAAAAGTTTAGTTTCGTTGTCCAAATGTTGCTTCTTTAGTTTTACACTGGAGCTACCAAGCTAATATAGCTGGAAAGCAGAATCTTATAGCAATTGTGCAAACTGTATGTTAAAATCATAACACTCGTGACTCAATCCTCAGTTTCTAACATAACAAAGTGTTAACAATAATTTGAATTTATGATCTGAACAGTATCATATCAGATACAGAACATGATAATGGGTCCCTTCACCTCCTTTGTTTCCCCCTGAACTACATACCTGTGTGTGTTCTTTGGTGTGCTTTCAGATGAGAGCTTTTAGTGTAAACTTTGCGGCAGCCATTGAACTGGCAGCGATGGACCCTCTTCTTGTTCTCCACAGAGTCTCCGCCCACCGCTGAGCTTGCTTGCTCACCATCGCTGTGCGCGCCCCCGTGCCTGCCTGTGTGCTCGGGAGAGACAGGCCGAGCCACAGCAACTTTACGGGCCACCAGCTTTAGTGTGAGTGTCCCATCGGGAGAAGCACACAGGGTGTGTGCGGCCTTGACCAAGTGCCTGCCCAGTTCCGGTGAGGAGGGTGGAGTCAGGGAGGTGACGGCGTTCAGCTGGGCAGCGTTGACCACAGTGGGGAAGTCCGGGGCAGTTAAGGGTGTGGAGGACGAGCTCAGGGGTTCCCTGGGGGGGCTGAGAAGGGGTGGAGGAGGACTCGGTGGGTCAGTGAGGTTGGGCAGAAGACGATCCAGTGTGTCGTCTTCACTGTCTGCTTTCATGAAGCTGGGTGAGAGCAGGCAGTTGAGGTTGTCTTCAAAGAGGTCGGAGAGCCGCTTGGGTTCTGTCTGCAGATAACGTTCAAGTTCCAGGCAGGTCTGTGGAAGGAGATGCACACCCTTTATTCACAAGTCCATACAATTTTTTTTCTCCATCCAGTGTTGCCTCTGTCTGAACTTCCAGTGCTACGTAAATTCAAAGAAATTATTTGCTTTTACTTATTTTTAATCCCAACAAAAAAATAGATGTCAGCCTGCATATAATTTTTTTAGGATACAGGCTGTGCCAGAGGCACTGCTATGGTATTTTTGTATTGCAGTGTGCAAATCACTTCATACTGTCTCCAGAACGTAATTAGCTACAATCAGTGCTGTGGTTAAAAAAGTTGGGTAAACCCTAGACAGTACCTAGACATGTACATGAAAGCAAATCAACTTTTAAATCATCATATTTCTAATATGAACTTTACTGAATTAATATGCCTGTAAAATCACAAAAACCTTATGGTGTTTTTTAACAATGTCTGTTTTTGATCCACCAGTGTAAAGTATGATTTGACATTAGTAAAATTAATTTGAACTGTTCTTGCTTAGATTCAAAACTACAAACGTTTCTAATCCAGCTCAAATTGTATGTAACTTGCCAGCTAGCACATCAATTCACAAGCTAATTAGCTATTTGGTTATATCGGATAAGTATTTGAAATTCACCAGGCCACAGACCCTTCATGGACCCTTTATAGACTACATATGACTACTAGTTAAAAACATCTTGGACCACATTAGGTGACAACACTCTTACAAAAAAACATCTCCCAGGGTTTCTGCTTGCTCAACTCTTACCAGCAACAACATTCATGTGTGATCTTTCCATCAAACCTTTTTTGTCCTTGCAACACAACCCAGTTTACTGGTCGACACAACACAAGATCTTTCAGCGACCTCCAACATAATATAATGCAAAACATAAAAGACAAATCAGTCTTTACACATCTAAACTTGGTCCCTGTAGAGTTGCACAATGGCAATGACTGAGAGTTGTGTGTGCTCACTGTCGTGACCGCGCGAGTATTTGTCTCATCTCTCTCTCTCTCACACACACACGATCCCTCTCTAATATACACACTCTCTCAACATCCCTTTCTGTTTCACATACATGCTCTCACACTATCATACTCTGTGTTGGATAAATACTCTCACTCTCTCTCACTCACACTCGCTCTCTCTCTCTCTCTCTCTCTCTCTCTGTGTGTGTGTGTGTAGCATGCTATTTGCTTCAGCAGGCCTTCAGAGATAGATGGTTAGTGTGTGATTGATTACACAGGGCCAACTGGAGCTCTGTGGAGCTGAAGAAACAGAACTGACCTGAATTACCTACTGAGGACAGAGAGAGCTGGGGGGTGGGGGGTAGAGAGAGAGAGAGAGAGAGAGAGAGAGAGAGAGAGAGAGAGAGAGAGAGAGAGAGAGAGAGACAGACAGAAACAAAGAGGTAGAGAAAGACAATAAAAAACAAAGACAGGAAGGAAAGCACAAGAAGAGTAATGCAGAGAAAGAGAAAATGAGAAAACAAGTAAAGGAGACATGGTGAAAGAGACTAACAGAGATACAGGCTAACAGAGAAACAAGAAGATAATGGGACATAAAGAGGTAGAGAACCAGAGTATTCAATCATGGATCATTTCATTTCAGATGGGTTCTTACTTTAGCTTTTATGTGACTCAGTGTCCCAGTGGGAGCAACTGGGAGTTGCTCCTACTGGGAGTGCCTAGTGGACAGGGAGGGAAAAGGTCTTAATACATATACAGCAGGGTTATTCAAATCTGGACGTCGGATCCAAATCCGCTCGTGGATTTTGTAATCCTTTGTAGTTAATTAAATGATTTATGTAACTGGTTGTCATCACACCTGACTCCTAGATTAAAGGAGAGTGGAAAATCTGCAGGATTGAGTACTGTGATTTGAATACCTCTGGTATAAAGGGTATTCATGTGACATCACAGTTGGATCCCTGTGATCACACCCACCGGGTAAGACTGAGTGGCAGCATTATCATTTAGTGTGAATGTACTAGTGTTCTGCTTATCTTTATCTAACTCGCGCACAGTCTTCAGAGCATTTCACTGCACTTTGTAGCTTCTACAAACACACACACAAAAATCTTGAATGGCACAGAAACACATCTAAATTATGGAAATTTTACAAACCTGTCCACATACACAACCAGAATATCTATTGGGTCAAATTTTGCTAGCGTAACGTTATTTCTCGGGCGTCAAAACGCTACATGTCAGGAAACCCATCCATGAACCAGTTTCTTTGGTAATCTGGATGGATCACTGTCAGGTCAAACAGCATTTAATTTAAACCAGTTACCTCTAATAAACCGCTGTCCTCACAATATTTCCCTAATAAACACAGCCATGTTGCAGAATGTTTTACCGCTCAGTGCGACAGAACATAGACGTTATATCCAGAAACGGCAACTCCCACATTTACTTTTACATGTTTACAGCCCAGTCTTGTACGGACCAACATGGCGGACGCACAGCAACGTGCCGAAGCGGCGTGTAACAGTTCCTGAGAGCGACTGAGAGGGCATATTCACAAATAAGTGACATCAATGCGTACCCTCTGAAGAAACAACTGCTCCATTTGTTATTCTACCTAGAAAAACAGGACCCCACAACAAGGACGTCTTGAATGAAAAGCTATATTTTGAAGACTACGAAACAACACCCCGTGAAACAACGTGGCCAAATGCATCCACTGTCATCAAGAATGTAATGTTGCAATTTTACCTGAAACACCGTACATGTATTTAGGGCCCTAACTAATTCACGTCCTTGAAAGTCGTGTCACGTATACTCTAATCACCTTTTCTGGCGAAATATTCGATCCATGAAATTTCACGAAATGCAATGAAAATAATTGTTTAAAAAATCTATCAGATATGTGCCGTAACTGGACAGCTCTGAATGAAAGAGCTCATCGCATTTTATGTTGCTATGGCGATCACTCAAATGAGAACACCCCATGCAATGGTCTGCATTTTTGACCTGCATAAGTTCTCCTTCTTTGGCTTTTTTCATTTAAACGAAATAAATACGTACATTAACAAAAACTGACATTTCACAAAAACATGTTGGAATCACAAACATCGCTGTAGTTGGGAAGTTGTTTGAGGCCCAAGCCATTAAGGCAGGCTATCAGTTTAGCATGTCAAGCTACTTGGCGAGTTATGCAGCTAGTTAAGTGCTTAATAAGTACCATTAAATATAACATGTCTGGTGAAATCCATGAAAATTGTAGCACTAGCTCCATAATTACATTGTACATGTTCATCGTTGCCGCTATTATTTTGTTGCTTGTCATTTTGGCAGTGATTAAAGCATTTTAATGTAGGTGCTGAATTCAAAAGTATACATAAACATAACAGGTATTAGCTTCCGTGTTTTTATGTGAGTTTCCTTCTTAAACATGGGCTGGCGAATCCTCTTCTCACAGTGTCAGTGACATCCCAAGTACCTAAAGAACATCCGCATATCTCGACTGACTCTACAGAATTCGTTTCTCTGCAGTCTTGCTAGAACAAGTGGTTTTACTAACTTACTGACATGATTTCTTTTACTGACATTGTTGCATGAGCTCCTGAATAATAATGATCAACGATTTATTATAATTAATAATTATGGTGAGTGAATAAAGCTGGGAACAGGGAGAATTTGAACAAAACCTCTGATGGCTGTGTGTGTGTGTGTGTGTGGATAGATTTTCTCCTGAGCCTCAGGGGCTTCCATTGGTCATCCATGTCAGGAAGCCTGCTGCTGAACTGTCATGCATGTGACAGTTACAGGGCAGACGCGGTTCAAGGAAAGAGTGTCATCTCGAGAGGGAGGCAGTCAGAGTTCAAGGCAGTGTGTGCGCATGTGTGTGGTAGAAATAGGGGCAGACAGTGTTTCAGGGTAAACCACTGGCAGAGGGGTGAGAGTGAGTAGGAGTCCTGGGGTCCATTTGACTTCTCTTTTCTTTCTTATCTCTCTCTACCCCCTCCCCATCCCCCACCACCACCAGCACCAGCCCACAGACCCTGAGGTACTGACATTCAAAGGATATTGTTACTGAAAATGGCAGCACATATATTCTGTTTGTCTCCAATAAATCGCCTGTCTGGCTTCGAGCCAGAAGACCAGTTTGCATTTGAAGTAAATGCTAGTGCAATATAAAGGTGAGCTATCTGTCATCACACAGGAAAAACACCCATGTTCAATTAACACGTTCTGTGTTTATAGAAGTCCAGCTGTGCACCTTCCTGCTTCTTCCATCTCTTTACTAGCTTCAGAATGCAAATGAAGACATTCATTCTTGTTTATCCTCATTTAAATAAAAAAGCACATGTTTAATTGCTGTTTACATGTTTAATTTGCTACTTAAGTTTCAAAGGGCACCTGCTGTGGCTAACAATGAAACAAAATGCTAACAGAGGTTTTCCATCACGATTCCTTCACATTCAGTCACTATTCAAAATTTTTGCATGTTGAGGGTAGGCATCCCTCCGTTCTGAAATCTTTGTGGCATCGGTGGTATGAATGCCCGGGGCCTGCTGCTCGAAGTTAGCGTTAGTGCTAGCGTATTGTGGGCTGACATAATGATGTGAATGTATGACAGAATGTTTGAGAATGTTAATGTGGTTTGGTAGCTGAACAGTGAAAGCGTGTTTGACGTAACAGCCAAACCTTTTTTGACCAATGCCTTGTGAAAAGGTGATGTGTTTAGTAGACAGAGCATCAATATTTCTGTTCAAGAGAAACATCTGCAAGTAGCTGGTCAAGCACAATTGGACAAAATGTCAATTCCAGTATCAGATTCCATCTCTGTATAGAACGAAACATTACGTCTGAATCTGCCTCAATCAGCCATCAAATCGATCTCACACACACATACACACTCACACTCACACACACACCAGTAGATTACAGATATAAGCACAGAGACACAGGCAGAAAAAGAGAGGAAACAAAACATCAATCACAATTCAGCCCTGTATGGCGCACAGCCGTAAGCACATGTAACAGTGCTGGTGCTGGGATGGAGGAGCTCATGATGAACCCCTGCTGCCATCTCACGCCGAGCGGCAGACTGCCAAACTCGCAGAGCCGAGTCACGCCCAGCATGCTCCACGGCTGCAAGTACCAGAGAGAAAGCCGAGCCACTTCAACACAGCTCCCTCTGCTTAAACCTGAGAGTCTTGGTTCAGAACCAGAATTCGCTGGCCACAGCTCTGCATTTTAAGTTTCATCGCTATGATGGAGCTGGTGTTGGGGCAGTCATTATAGGGCATGGAGTCAATGTGACATGCCTGTCTCCGGTAGTCTATCCCCACTGGGCAATTATATCCTCGGCATCCATGCACCTGTGACAATGTGTCATTCCGTGTCCTGTTTCCGCACCCCCCCCACCGCAAGGCGTCATTTCAATCACAGTATTATGTCACCAGCAGTGAACTAGCTTACACAAGTACAGAATCCACAGGTACCACCAACAAGAGCTGGGACTGAAGAGATCAGTTTATCTAGGGAGAGTATAGCACTAGCTGGAAAGTCAACAGTGGGGCCAAGGTGCCCGTTCAGTGTAAAAATGCCAACAGTCAACAGAGAGACCTTCATATTTATGATCATATTCTTAATTTGCATTCATTCCATGACAATTGGAAGGATTGGTATTTCATGTTATAAGGCAGTTAGTATCAAAGTGGCCCCTCCCACTAATAGAAAATGCAGGTTGTAAAAAAGAAGAAGTGGGTTGTGCTGATCTGATATAAGCAAATTAGTGAGGATGACAAATTCATGCTGGTAGATGGCTTAGTTAAAGGCGTTTGGCTCCGTGCAAGATGAAAATGGTAGGAGACGGATTATTTGTCAAGTGGGATAGTCATTCTGCAACGCTGAACATTTGTCAAGATCTCCCAAACGTATGGAGAGTGGAGGCTGTGGGCTCACATCAAACACTGTTTATGACACGAGGAAAGCTTTGCTAGGCTTTCAGTTTCAGAACACGTGTCGTTTTCACATTCGCCTTTGTTTAAAAGAGTATCCCTAATGCTCTTTTTTCAACCTCTTTTGCCCATTAGCCATCACAAAAGACAGGTGATTAGCTATCATGGAGAAGAATCACATATGTGACCTCAGTTGTCTTTGTAAGGTAACACATTCCCTCTCGTCTGACAGCTGATAAATAGTGCTCGTCCACTCGTACACTGCTGTAGCCAGCAGCAGAAACCCTGAGTAAGTTCCTTATTTGAGATTTCAGTAGCTGTTGGATCAGCAAGACGGGCTCTGGCTGGAGCTTGCTGTGCATGACCGAGAGTGACTGGAGAACCGTTTGGCCATCCAACCCTCTGATAGCACATTGATCTGTAATGTTAGACTGAGGCCAAGGGGTGGGGGCCAGACACACAAATGACCACCTGCCAGCGCTTTGATTCAGGAGGGGGGCTGCTGTCCAGCTGGCAAAGCAACCACCCCTCACCCCACTCCTCATCACCCCAGGGGCAGTGGGCGATCGATAGGACAGTAGGGAGGAGAGGTACGCGTGGGTGTGATGTCATCGACAGCAGCCCTTCACTGCTCATACAGACTACTGTAGATTTTACAGGCTCAGCGGCACCTAAAAATAACCACGTGCACCACCTGCACAGAGCGAGGTAACACACACGCATGAGTGATGCTCACACACTCGCACATGCCATTAAAGATGGAGCATCAGAAAGAAACTAGACTCACACTGCTGGAAAACGGCAGAAAGTCTCATCAGTGAATCTACATGAGCAGTTTTCTGTGAATAGTTAAGCACTACTGCAAAAAGAGCATTAGCTAAGGAGATTACCACAATTTCCAGGGAGGTTTCACCTTTGTGGATGCAGTTTATTAATTTGGTAAACTCATCTCTCTACACTGGGAACTCTCATCGCGCACAAACACAGCGAAACAAAATCCGTTCAAGCTGGTCGAGTAATAGAAGCCATAGAGTTTTGGACCACAAAGTACAATTTTGCAGGCCCGCTTCAGATCTCTCTCCTCGGAATTCAGTGGAGCATCAGTCATCTAAACAGCAGAATTCATTATACGGGGGTGGAGGTGTTTCGCTGAGTGCGAGCTAATGCCTGCTGACACTTCTAAGCAGCCGTAAAGACTAAAGCCGGCAGTCGTGAAATGGATCCTGAACGGGCCTGTTGACATAAGCATTAATGGACCTGGAGGGCACCGTGGAACGAAACACTAACCTTGGCTAAGTATGCGAACATTCCCGCCAGAGGAAATTCCTTATCCACTGTTTGAAGTTTGTCTTTTCAAACCTCATCTTCCACCCCTTTGTACTGGTACTGAAACACTGGTACTGAAGAGCAATAGAGCGATTATGGACATGCTTATCAGGCTGCAGCTACCAAGCAATCTCTACTTTTTTTTCCCCAACACCTAACTAATCTCCAATGGCTAAGGCTAAAGGGGAACCAAGCACTCTGCGGTTGATAACTGAGCCCTGGTGCTGTAGCTGCTCTGTCCAAGCTCCAATTAAGGAACAGCACATTCACGCACACACAAACACCAGAGCACGTTTTTATGAGCCGAAGGCATATAAACCTTTCTGAGTGTTTGCACACCTCCTGTGTTTTAGCGCGCTAATCTTGTGCTTTAGCAGCTGAGGGGGAAGGCTGAGTAATTAGCAATAAAACCAGCGCTCTGATGGCCGTGGATCAATCAGCACTGGACCGTTTGATGTGAGGTTTAATGTGTGTGTGTGTAGTGTGTGAGTGTGTCTGGTAAATGCTGGGGAGGATGGGGGGAGGGTGGTGGTGTGTGGTGTCAGGATTTTATTTCTGGAGCCAAAATCTAATACTGAACTTCAGAAAATCAGTTCCTAAACACCCATTGAGTCAGAGCTCAGCAGGTGTAAGATACACCTTCCTCTTGACTTGCTTCAGTAAGGAGAGCAGGACCCGTGTGCTCAGACCTATCAATCAGTTGCCCCCAAGGCCGTGGTGCTGCAGCAAGATGCTTCACTTACAGAAGCCCCGCCAGTCACACGCTACCCATACTCCCCGGCTGCCCCGGTTACCCACTGTGCCCAGAGCCTGTGCTGCTGCCATCTTAACTCCAGCGACCACGAGGAAGCCTGTATGAAGCCCAGCAGATTTTTGGTTGTCTCAGCAGGGAGAGGCTCAAACTGGACAGATATTTGGCTTCATCACCATGATGAAGAAAATGTGTGAAGGCATCATTTTCTCTCGTAAAAGGGAACCATCAATGGAATGTAGAATGACTGAACCAAATCTCATTGGACCTAATAAAAAATGACCTGGAACATTTCCTTTTATGATCAACAGGCTAAAATGGTTTTGCTCATACTTTGAATATGGCCTCCCATGAAAAAAAAGACCTACAGAAGAATAATCCCCCCAACCCAGCCAATTCAGGACAACATCCACCAGTTCCCTTTATCTGAATTTAGCCACCGTGTATGTGTGTGAGTGCGTGTTTACATGAGCCAGCAAGCAGGCGTCCGTCTGGCAGGGTTAACTAATCTAATCGCGACCCGCCTTTTTTCATTAAATCTCTCACCGAGCTGTAGACTCCCATGTGAGCTCACTGGCAGTGGGAGGGGAAGAGAAAGCATTATAGCAGCACCTCTTCTAAACTGAGAGTTAACAGTGTGTTTCCCAAGTGAGTGAGAAACATGGGAGATGGCTCAGACCATGATCCGAGATTTAGAACACTAGCCAGTAAAATCTAATCTTCATAATAAAGGTCCACAGACCACAACTGTGGAAAGCATGAACCAATGAACACAGGGGCCAAGCAACTAAGAGCTGCCAGGTTATCTGATGTGTGTTTTTAAGTAGGTAGTGGGGGAAGATCATTTCCTTGAAATAAAAATGAATAAAAATTTATGAACAGAAGATTTTCATCCAAAACGGGACTCTGGGCGATGTAGAAAGTGTAGTTCCTCTGCAGTTCTCTGTCACCAGCAGACATTACTGGTGTGAGCATCACTAGAAGTGGTGCATAGCTGCATAGAAGCCGACACCCATGCACTGGAAACACGTCGTTTATCAGTGAGCAGCGATCAGTGATCCAGTCCCAAAATCCTGACTGCCACTACACTGTGATCTGTCCATCAGTAAGGGCTGTTTTAGGGAACAGGCTGGAAGTGCTCTTCTGTCTCGCATGTTCTGTGCACACTAAGGTCTGTGTGGGCTCTGTATAAACTGGGTAAGCACTGTGTACATTGAGTTAATACCTCTGTGCATTGATCACATTATGTATTGGAGAAAAAGTGCTCTAATGTTTACTTCAGTCCTTAATCATTGTAATTGTAATTATTGTAATTTTTGTGGAAAGTAGTACATTACGTTTGGAGTAATGAATATAAAGATAATTATACATTTAAAAAAAAAGAAAAAATAAATCTCACACTCACACACACACACACACGTCATTTCCAGCAGTTGTAGTGCATTGCTGCCTAAGAACTAAACAGATACGCTTGACTGTTATGAGCTGGAGGGGAGAGCTCACGTCTCCATGTTCATTCCACCTCAGACGTGCGTGGCGGCTCCCCTCGGCAGAGCAACCGGAACCACCAAACTCCCAGAGGATATTCTGATTCCATAACATTGGCTGGAACGTTACATCCATAATGCCCAACAGCCCCTGGGTTCTAGAGTGGAAACTGCAGCAGGAAGATGGAGCAGGTGGGTGCTGCCTTGGCTGGGTGGGGCACCCCATCCCTCTGGCCGTGCTTGTTTTGCTCACAGTTTGACCCTGGTTGGTGTGATGATCCACAGGGCAACTGAGATGTTCTCTCAGCACGAGACTCGCATATTGTCCTTTGAGCAGTGACACAGGATGCAGGGCCAGTGGCAAAATGGGAATTCTGGGGATCTGAGTCATGCCTGAGGTCGTCTACACTTCCAGAAGTGTAATTTCGGATTTGCCGGACTTTCAGGCTTCCAGGGAAAAGGTTTTGCCACTATCCTAATCAATAAGCAAATTAAAAGCCTACTATGTTTCATTATTGCAAGTTTGTTTAATAGTCCACAAAGGTTTATTAAGATCAGATTATCTTACTAATATTAAACCCAATTAAGTATTAATCACCAAACAGTTGCCAAAATGCTTTAGTTAAAACCACATCCTTTAATGTTGAGGATGAGATATAAAGTCATGTAAATTATATAAAACCTGCAGTGCTGTGCACACACACACGCACACACACACACATTTGGCCATTAGACACCATCCAGCCTTTAATAAATACATTCGCAACACACACAGGAATAAAGATGTGCATATAAACTCTAGCTGATATAAAACTGGCCTGTAGCATCTATCACAGGCATATTCCCATAGGTAATTCTAGCAACAGATCCCAAAATAACTCTCGACCCATTTAGCTTCTGCCGGCGAAAACAAAAGACTGAGCTCCTTCTGCTGCAGGACCAGGGAAAAGCGTTCAGCGGCTGTACTGCTGAATTAAATTCAGCTTAAACTGTGCTTACTAAAGCTGTAATAATGATGTTCTTAGAAGCAAGACACAAGGCAGAAAACCAGAGCACTACATTCATGTAGAAGGCAGCATGGAGAATGTTAGGGGCTTTTTGTATCAGGAAATCAATAAGAAATAACACTGATAAAGTACTTCAGGAAGAACCCTTTGACCCCAGCTTGGTCCTTTCTCTGAACATCATGTGAATGCGATCCAAAATCAATCAGCTCAAAATGAAACATGTTCACCAGCAGTGCATAGAACAGTAAAGCCTCAATTCAATTTTTACTGTTATTAAAGAGAAAAATGTGTCGTGTGTTTGCTTTTCTGCTCCTCCCCCACAACACCTGAGCGTCTTTAGGACATCCTCCAGCATGTAGAGCAGGTGGGGGGGTAGTGGAACGGCATCATCTCCTACTGTGACATGGGGTACCAGCAGTTAGTATGGTGGTACAGGGCAGGTGGGACAGGTTAACGGGTGTATGAGCACGGCTGTGGCACCGGATATCCGTGCACACAGAGGTCAATGTCCACATAGGGCACGGAGAATGGTAACCTGGAGCATATGGAAATGCATCTGGACTTGCATATATGCTACGGCTGAGTGGACATGCACACGTGCAGGCACAGAAACTGCTGACCTAAGCCATCTCCTAAACAGCAGCACTACCGGCATGTGAGGCACGCACACACACACCAAATATGCACACACACACACCAAACATGCACACACACACCACAAACACACACACCAAACATGCACACACACACACCAAACATGCACACACACACCAAACATGCACACACACACACCAAACACGCACACACACACCACAAACACACACACCAAACACACACACACACACCAAACATGCACATACACACCAAACACGCACACACACACACCACAAACACACACACCAAACATGCACACACACACACCAAACATGCACACACACACCAAACACGCACACACACACCAAACACAGACACACACACCAAACACAGACACACACACCACAAACATGCACACAAACCCACAAACACACACATACCACACATGCACACAAACCCACACACCACACACATGCACACAAACCCACACACACATATGCCCACACACCACACACACATACACATACACACACACTCATAATTTTCCTGCTGGGTTTGCGCTCTCTGCTGAGCTCTAAAACGTGAAAATTCTAAGAAGAGCTTGGATTCATAACCTTATATACTTCAATATATAATATTTTGTAGATAAGGTGCCCAGAAGTGAAATACTCATGTTGCAGTGCTTTGGAGAAACCAGTGTGCAGCTTTATGACTCCACTGAACCAGCACACAGATGCTCCCCTGCGGCCCTGCAGCTGGTGACTGGGTGACGGATTGTGAGTTTGGTGTCGATAAACAGTGCGTGTTGTCAGTCAGTCTGCGTTTCGGAGTTGAGCCTTTGCTACAAGCCCTGCCTTGTTTACGAAGGGAACGCTGCCCTACGTTGCCTCCTTCAAGGTCTGCTGGAGCGTGCTGTGCCAAGGCATCGCGAGGACTAGCATTTGCTGTCACCAATGACGGGTGACGGGATTGACACCAAAACATAAAAAAAGAGAGAAAAAAAGTCACTGAATGGCTGTTCCCTAGCAACATGTGTCCTTGTGGCCAATCCAACACGAAAGACAAAGTGAGAGAAGACGAAGCTTGTGAAAGTAAAGCCAAACAGCAGAAGAAGACAGGAAAGGCATCGCTGGGACGGCTAACGCAGGACCAACTGTCCTCATGTCTTCACATTTCTGATAAGTATTTGAAGTGGCTTTTGAAGGTTCAAAGCAACTTTTAAAGAGGTTAAGAGGTTCAATCCTCACATGCAAATATACACACAGACTCATATATATAATCTAGAATTCTTGGTTGGTTTTGTCTTTCAAGTGACAGACTCACTAAATTGAAGTCATATCAAGCGGCATATCATGCTTCCTACAGTTAATAACGTACTGTAAAGAAATAATGCTTAATAGTGCAAGGCACAGAAATACTGTGTTATAAAAGGACCAGGGAAATGCTGACAGACTCCTGTATGTTATTGGTTGGAAACTCACAAATAGATGAATTTGGAGCTTTCCACTCCAAGTCTTGTTCAACCTATGCATTTCAAACAGTAAAATCTATTAAAGTTGTCACTCCACTATAGTCAAGCAGATGCTCTTGAATTCTTCTAATTTTATAATGTTATTTGGAGAAGCTCTCAGGCCACAAGTATGTTCCCTCTTAGTAGTATCAATCCAAATTGCACTGCAGGTCTGCACCTAAAAGATCTCAGAGTCATTACAGAGCCATGAGTAAGTAAGTGAGTAAGTACAGAGCCATGAGTCATTACAGAGCCATGAGTAAGCTTCTAGAAGTTTACTCATCAAAACTGTACCGGGCCCATGTGAGACCTGCGAGAAGGGGCGTGTTCCTCCACGAGGAACATGGAGGGAGCACTGATCCCGGCATGTTTCAGCCTGTGAAAGAACTGCGGTCATCGTACAATTAAGAGCCGTGTTTTGGCCTGTGATAGCTCACGTGTAAAAGTCTACTAAACGTCCCTAGTACAGCTTGGTAAAAAATACTGATTCGCTAATTATCATGATTTATTTATTTACTTTTGGATTGACCATGTGATGCCTGTGAGGTTTTGAAATATTCTGAAATACAAAAATTAAACCCACTTGTAATTTCTTAGTCAAAGAGGGCACAGTTACACTGATGTATCAATATCGATTTGTATGAATTAATCAAATGTAATTAAGGGTAATGATTTGGCCCCAGTCTTCAGTGTTTAACTAACCTACCCTGTCGTAAATTGATGTTCTATGTGCATTGTTTATTTTAAGAAAGTCTCTTTTATACAAAATATTATTGCAGTTAGCATTGATCCTTAAACCGTAATATAATCAGTTCCAAAACAATTCTGAATTTTGCAAATTCAATAGTGAAACAGGGAACAAGTGCCAACACCCAGCAATCCCTGAACCACATTTAACTGGAAAAACATTTTTTGAGTACTTGAATCAGTTTGAACTTCATACACTAAAAATCCATCAATTCACAAGTACCTCTAACACAAATATCAGATGTTGTCACGGTCCTGATCACAGTACAGGTGCCGCAGCTTTATTTCTTGTTCACACCTGCAAAACACACCCAGCCTGAGTGCAGAAGAAAGCACACACACTCCCGACAGGGCAGAACGATCTGGTCTCTAATTATAGCCCTGCATTAATTAAAGATATTCAACCTCATATGAATCCCTCTGCTGAGCAAATCTTATCCATACTGCAGCCTCTTAGTCTTGGGGATATCTGAGTATGTTATAACTGTATTGCAGTAACTGTGTTATAACTGTATTGCAGTAACTGACTGTTATAACTGTATTGCAGTAACTGTGTTATAACTGTATTGTAGTAACTGACTGTTATAACTTTATTGCAATAACTGACTATGTTATAACTGTATTGCAGTAACTGTGTTATAACTGTATGGCAGTAATTGTTAAAACTGTATTGCAGTAACTGACTGTGTTATATCTGTACTGCAGTAACTGTATTATAACTGTATTGCAGTAACTGACTGTGTTATAACTGTACTGCAGTAACTGTGTTATAACTGTATTGCAGTAACTGACTGTTGACTAATGAGAGTATGCAATTTGCTTCTTTGTCATTTTCAATTACAGCTGGTTGTCTCAGGCAATCAGATCAGCGTGCTGATTTTTATCAAGTGTGCAAAGATCTTTTCAGCTCCATTACATGGGAAGTTATCTAAAAATCTGTTATCGCAATTCATGACAAATGACTTGGTCTTTACCGCTGCTAATATCTGACAGAATATGTGGTTACAGGGAAGCCACATTTGTCAAAAGGCCCTCATGCAAAAAGCAGGATGGTTTAAAATGGAGTCTGATTAATTAAAGGTAGGAGATAGTAAAGAACAGCTAGAGATAGCGGCTGACTATTTCTAAACAGCCCCAATGGCCATTTCCCCTTAAAGGTTATAGTACCGTGATGCTATGTAGTCTGTACACATCTTAACAAATGCAAGCTAATGGGCGCCTGTTAACATGCAGTGTTTCCATTAACACTGAAGGCTCCTACAGCAGGATTTGTCTGTTCTCAACAGTGTTAGTGATGTCAGGAGGAAGCTCACCTTTCTGACACACTTGCGGAGAGCAACTGTTTCTACTAACCACTCAACCTCTGCTTCCTAGGCAACAGTGGCCCCTGGAAGAGCACATAAAATAACCTGCCTTTAAGCAGTTTTGTTCTGAAACAATAGAAGATTTAATATAGATATAACAATACATTAGCTTTGATAGATTTCAAAGGCTACAGTGAGATTTTACTGATCCAGTGTTTACTGAACAATCCATATTCATATATGCAAAAACTACTATTAAGAATTTGATTGTTTGGTGGCCAAAACTGAAAGATAATACTACTAGATAGCAGAATATTGCTGTCAGTTACCTCAGGAACTTTGTAGTAAACATCAGCAAAAAATAGGTTAATGAAGAAAAATATTTATTTTCAGGTACACTTGGCCAATGGACAGAACAGTAGCAAGGTGAGGCTATGCTGCAGTATTCTCTGACTTGACTTAGTTCTAAGTGGAGGCTTTACAGATGGTGAGAAATAGATACTGATTCATCAGAAATGAGGCAGTGACTCTTCCTGCCAAATGGTGGAATCCCAACAAAGAAGACATTCTTCCTCAGGGTGAATAACAACAGGGAAAACACAGGCTCTTGCAGTAGTAAATATGATAATGTTTTCAACCAAGTAGACCTAAAGTAAATTGTTTTTATCTTATTTTGGTGAAGTGTAACAAGAATTAAAACAGAAATGTAAAATGTTCTGATCATACTGACTGTATATTACTGTGAGAATATCCTGTTAACACTTGAAATGATCAAACTTTGTCTGGCCTGTGTTGATTCCAAAGTTGACCTCAGGCACTCAGACAGAGACGGAGTTAGTGAGCTAAGAATGGCGTTTCCAGTACTGGTCGTTTTTCTTGGTGACGACTCTGAAGGTCCGGAGAGCAGTGTGAACTACAAGGATCAAGCTGACTATGCGGCTTCAGCACCTTTTTTCTTCCTGTGTTGTCAGTCTTTATCAGCACTGAGCTCCAGGACATTCACATCAACCCAATTTCATTTTATTACAATAGAAAGACAATAGGCATTTTCTGACGCTGACCGAAGGCAAACCTTCCCCCCCTTTAAACTAATGCAAGGCTTTCTTCAAGGGCAAAGCAATCATAATCCAAATAGATCTCTTTTAGCTTGGACAGAACTCTCGATCAAAAAGCCAGGTCAGCAAACAAACAAAATGTGTTAAAAAGCTGAGCGTATCCTTAGCACCACAGTCTGAATTCCAAAAAATGCCTTAATATTTAACACAAGATTAAGATCCACCTTTTCTAGGACAAGGCAGTTCAAGGTCAGGTTACAGATGAATTTCCTGGGCAACTTTCTTTTCCCAGAAAACTTTCCTGGACGTCTGTGAACTTGATTTTCAGCTTTTCTATCAAACTTTTAAGTAAGACTGCTGATCAAGTGGCTCGTCTTGGCTTTAACATCCTAATGAGGACAATTATCTGAACTGACCTCTGATCAGTAGTTGTTCTTTGTGAAGCTTGATGAATGTCGGACCTCTTCGTCTAAGTGGTTGCCGCTGTAAAACACACAAAGTGCTGTAGTAGTCCTGGGCTAATCACCACAACCCAGGGAGAGTCATTACCGTATCAGTTGCAAGGTCTGTTCAATACAGTAGCCACGGGGCAAAGGTCTGGCCGATCGAAACATGAAATGATTTAATGAAGGTTCTGTGTAGATTTTCATGAATTTGCACAGGACAACTCTTAAAAGGCATGAATGGTTTAAGGCAGTTTAGCCATCATGGCCTTTGTTATGTCTCCATTTCTACAAAGTCTAATCAAATCTGATCCCTCATTCGTTGCAATGCAATATTGGTGAAATCAGGTGACAGCACCTCGTTCTAATCAAACCTCTAATGAGAGAACAGTACAAGACCAGCCTGCTGAGCAGGTTGTATACAGCCTCTACATCCTCAGTGCTGCTGGAGCATGTCAGTGAGCTCAAGACACAGCAGGTTCAAGCTCTGACTCAAACCCCTGTTTGGGCATCGCAGAGGGAGTGAGGCACGAAAGACTCTCCTAAAAACCACGGCGCTCGGCAAGTGTCTCCGCTGCACATTACTGCAGGAGCAGCAGGATTTCAATGGTGCACAAAAATACTGAGGCAGTGTGAAGTGGACGGAGCAAGAACAAAAGATTCTCAAGTTCCCTCGAGTCCCAAAAATAGATTGTTGAGAAACCAAAAGCGGCCCGGAATAGTCTGATGCGCTGCAGTGTCCCAGGAACTCTGGAGCACTCTAACGGGGCTTAGGTGGGGAAAAAAAGCACATTCTATTTTCTGTCCCAGTATCACACTCTTACTCACCCATACAGGAGCAGACGTGTCACAGACTGCCACTTCAAGGTGTCGTTTGTTAGGATACACTGAGCTTTGACTGAGTGGCTTTTGATGTCTTTGTTAGGAGAAGAAGCACATATACTGAAGGCTTTGTGCACATTCCTTATCTGCATTCCATAACATCAGAGGTAGAAAACAGTGATCCATATTTAAAAACATTTAACATGAATTTGATATCATAGCTACAACACATTTGCCTGGATTCTTTGAGCTGTCACGTCATTTTTAAAAAATTTTCTCTGTCATCTGACAGTCAGATTAAAATCTATTTCACCGTACTAAATGATCCAGACATTAAATAGGTCATATAATGTACACCACTGTCATAGTGACCAGTCAGACAATATAAGGACGAATCATATCACGCCTATTTTAAATGCAAATGTCATAGTTTGTGAGTTACTTATCTCTAATATCAAATGGAGGTTTGAGTATTTCCTGAGTAGTATTCCTGATTATTATTCCTGGCTCTGAAGGTAGTCGTGTGTACTTCAGTATCAGTTACCAGCATCCATGAGCTCTGGTCATATGTGTGTCCTGAAACATTCCCACCATTCCACGAGTCACAAAGATACTGCAAGGCCTAATAATTCAAGTTAACTGTATTTATATAGCACTTTTTACAACTGCCACTTTCACAAAGCAGCTTTACAGATGTCCGACTTCAAGCCCCCAGTGAGTGAGCCAAAGGCCACAGTGGCTAGGGAAAACTCCCTGAGGGCATGAGGAAGAAACCTTGAGAGGAACCAAGACTCGGGGGGCATCCTCCTGTGGTTGCCACCGGACACCACAATAGCAACAATATAAACAATAAAAAGTAAAAATGTCTCCACCTCAAACACAAGTGCACACACACCCAAACATGGACAAACACACACCCACACACAGAGCCACGCACATATACATGCATGCATATTCCCTACTGTATTTAACATTCTAAAGGAATTTCTTGCTGTCAAGGTCTTTTATCACAGCTTGACAATTTTGCATGTATATCAAACAAACGTCAAGGCCAGAAGCAATTATAGGCCAGAAGCAAAGTATATCGAATACAGAAGCGTTTGAACGCATTGAGAAAGCATGTGTCGTACATTACATGGGACGTCATTTCACTGAAATGGCCGACCAAGCGTTAAATCGGTTTTCTTCATGCAGGTCGTAGACAACGGGCACCGGCATCATTTGACCATGTGCTGCTCGAACTTCTCGTTCAGCATTGCGGATTACCAGCATGACAGAAACGCATAGTCCTCCATGCGCAAAAGCATGGCATCCACGCGCTCTCGCCGCAATATATCATATTTTCCCCAGTTTTCTCCTTTCATGCCAACATTAATACTGTGGGAAACGTTGTGGTTCATTTCTTATTCGCAGCTGTCTGCCGTTACGATTTTATTTCGCGGTTGTGGGATTTTCAAAAAAATCTCCCGGAGATCTCTGAACAGTAGCGTAAAGCGATCGGCCATGTGGATGTCAGTGTGCTTTGTCTATGGCGCGCCGCATGGCTTCGCCCTCAACAATAATATTTCGTGCGATGATTCACTAGATTCTAGACTTTATGTACCTTTCCAGTAGAAAATGTTACTTTTGACATAGTTGGCCCATATTACGTTACACTTAAGCGTCTTCTGTCAGCGGTGTTTGACTTCCAGACAGAGTATACCTCGACCACACGTCTGAATGTATTATGTATTATCGTAAAATCGTACAATGTATTACAGTCTGTACGCTTACAGTACGCTTTCTTCGTTAACCTCACAGGTGTTTAGGTTACCACCGAAACATAACTTGGAAAGTAAGGAGAAATTGCAATTTATCTACAATCAACGTACTGCCCATTAATAAAGACGACAAAAAAGATTATACAACTAATTTCTGCAAAAAGTAATATAAACGACCTGCTATAAACTATAGTAAATGACATTTGTACAAAAACGATTCTACTGCCTCCACACAAGTCGTAGCGTGGTTGACAAGTTGCACGCGTGCCGCTGAGCAGGCGCACAGATGCCGGGTGCTGATGCTGCAGTAGAAGAAAAGTTCGATTAAGAAAAGCAGCCGTGACAACAGAAGAAAAAATAAAGCTAGTCACCTGCTGCCAGTTTTCCTCCAGAGACGGCATCGCAGAGAAGTAACCGGTGTCATGAACGAGCTGAAGTTCCTGGAAAATACTATAATTCGCCAAAACATCCATGGTACGGGTCAGAACGGTGCCTCCGAATGACTTTGATTCACCGCTAAAGAAATCCACGTTCGCTTTCTTATACACCTTAAACATTCAGATCAGCTTTGCCTCCATCCTAAGCCTTCGGTTTCTCTTAAAGTTAAATGTTCAAACGGGCAACTCAGTCGTTTCACGCGGAAGGAAAGAACAACGAAAACGCTTTGCTGTGAAAGCCCTTTAGTTAGGAGAGAACGCAGCATGTGGCACGAGCGCTGTTCCGGTTTGGTTCATGTATGAACGTAAGTGTGAGTGATCAGATGTTAAGAATCCAGGCTGTTCTACAACGTTTCAGATTGCGAGCAAGTGGCACTCAGGTTACGGTGCCTGTGTGTAATGCAAGGAATCGTTCACTGATGCCCGGGAATTGAGGAGGTGTGCTTACTTGTCAGTCAAGTTAGTGCGTAACCATATAAGGATAAAAGGGTTGACAACTTTGTTGGCGAGTCAGGAAGGCGGGGCTATACTTCAATAAAGGGAGGAGTTACATGCTGTTCTCCACCATGGGTTGTTTCGTGGCGCTGTCACTCTTGGCACGCATACCATTGAAAGTAGCGCTATATTTAGAAGGCTATATAAATGGGAAAAAACAGCAACAAGGGTTCATTCAGTACATGCTGGTCGGACAGTAAGCATCTCTCAGCTGTAGACTGCATCTTCAGTTCCATAATCGCAACAAAATTAGTCTAATATAAGCAACATATTAATACAGTATAAAACAGGAGTTTCTAAAGTGAAATACGATTACAGACTTTGATTCTATCTATCTATCTATCTATCTATCTATCTATCTATCTATCTATCTATCTATCTATCACTTATTTTAAATTATGGG
>JAOYMR010000013.1:1097161-1122001 GCA_025802075.1 Tenebrosternarchus preto | reverse complement strand
GGCTGTCCGCTGTGGGTGGTAATGCCTTCTATGATGTATTACCAGTACACGCATGATACTGTGGATCAAAGAATGCTGTATGTGTGTATTTATATATGTTCCTTGCATGATGTGCATTAGTGTGCTTACATTAATTCTAATAGCAAGTAAGACAAGCCATTTTATTACATATGTCCTACAATGCAGTACATGTGCTCATTTGAAACATGTTTAAATATAGGATTCTTTATAATGTACATGAATTTGAAAGGAAGCCTTTATTGGCATGTATGAAACTGGCCATCTGTGTGAAACCCATTATCTGTTTACTGACAGACTGTGCGAATTCAGCTTCCACACAATTACATGATTTGTATCACAATTAGTTTTTTGCATTTAGAGTGAACTATGATAAAATTAATGCGTACGCAAATGAATGCCTCCCCCACTCCCACCATTGTTAATAATCTTTAACATCTGAACTAGACACACTCTGGACCTCACTGCCTGGAATTGTATCACAGAGAGTGGCTGGGTTAAAGGCTAGGCCAGTATTATCTGCACTGTAGATGCTAATGCCATTGAAACTCCAGATCCAGGGAATTTCAATCCGGATTAGTCGCTAAAAAGAATCAAATCCCTGACAGCGCTAATAGTGGATCATTTCTACTGATGAATGCAGAGAGGCACAACCATTAATGCTGAATGGAAGGAAACACATTTTTGCTTAACCTGTGTTTGCAACTTAGAAGACTTAACACTTCAGACAGAAAACTGCTTGTGTGTGAAGGTGTGCGCATGTGTATGTATGTGTTGTGTGTGTGTGTGTGTGTGTGTGTGTGTGCATGGTTATGATCATAAGAGAAGATTACACTTTAATTTGATGTTGTTTGCCATTGTAATGGAATATTTATTTTAGCCTTTGCAATAAAACTCTTATTTTGAAATTTTGTTTAGTGTTGGATGGTGATCTACTGTCTCATTTCAAATCAAAAACTCATCCAGTTGAATCTGGCCTGACAGTATCATCTCTGTGTAATCGTTCAGTATTTTCTATATGGCACTACAATTTGGCTGTAGATGAAATATGACCTCAACATCTGAGGAATCTAATATGACAGGTGTCTGTCAGAGAAATGACTCCTGACATGCAGTATAGTTGAGTCATTTATAAAGAATCTTCTCTCACTTGCCCAATAATCCTCAATGTGGCATCTTGTCAATAGCAGGTCTTTAGTCCTCAGATTCACACTATAACACACACAAACACACAAAATTACATTTTTGGATGGACTGTGTAACATGATTATGATATTTATTGGACGCATAGCACAGAAATTAGCATGCCAATATTTTACTGGTTATGTTTAGAAAATAAATTAACATGTTCGTTCTTTATTGGATATGGGTGACACATACATTTGCATATACAATATATATTACTAAGCTTTTTGGATCTTGTTCAGCTGCCTTAAGCAGTGCATGTGATGCCCAATGAACATGGTCAGACATCTTAGCGGTTAGCATGCCTCACTAGCAAGGGTAGCATTCTGAAATGCAATTACTTAGGTGTATGAAAAACTTAGGCTGACATAAACTCCCCGTTCGAAGTGCAACGGAGCAGCTAATTTCTTTACTGGCAAATTTACTGGCAAATGGAGTAATGGATTTGCTCAGAGCAGTTTATGTTACAGTACAAAAGCATAAGGTTGGGGCAGCGTAGAGCAAAATGTAAACCTCATATATCATAAAATAGGACTGAAGATTTTATAATGTTCTGGTCAAAAGTGGTCATTTCTGTGAATCCCCTGTACACCATATTAGGTGGTTTTTACAAAGCTGATAAGATGCTTGCAGTAGCCAATTTCAATAGCAGTTCAGACTTCTATTAGGAAAATAAACAAAGGTGTTACATCAATCATAAAACCATCTCACAAATTACAATATGTGGGGTTTAATACTTATCCTGTTAATATAATTTTATTTCCACCCTCTTATCAACTCTGTGTTGCTACACTGCAGGATCTGAGCAGTAATGCGTAGTTCTTATGAATCTTGCTCACTGTAGCTGAGAGAGAGGAAGAGTGAGGTGGATTATGCCTTCCCCATCAGTTAGACCTTCTACTTGTCTGAGGTGACAAGTCAGTATCCTCTTCATCCTCCTCATCCTCCACCTCCTCCGAAAGCCCTATCCCTTGACCTTGATTTCTCATGAAGCTGTAGGAGCCCCCCCCCCCCCACACACACACACACACACAGACACTAAAACACAGACACAGACACACACACACTCACACACATACACACATACTTACTAAGACACAGACACATACACACACACAGTGCCCAGCTCTGGTTGCAGTAGTTTCCTTGACTGGTAATATTCCCATCTGAGGAGAAGAGACTGTCTGCTGGCAACCGGGAGGGTGACACATATGGAGCCCATGTTGACGACAGCCTGTTAAATATTCATGAACGCGCTCTTGTGGGCTGACATGTGTACCACGGATGCTTGGAGTGTGTGTGGGTGTGTGTGTGTAGGCAGTGGGGGCCAAGCTGCAGCACCAAGAAAGGGCATAGAGCACATCTGTGTGTGTGTGTGTGTGTGGGTGGGTCTGACTCCAGGCATCTGTGTGTGTGTGCGTGTGTGTGTGTGTGTGTGTGTGTGTGTGTGTGTGTGTCTGACTCCAGGCATCTGTGTGCGGGTGCAGAACCAAAAACTATGTAGCTGGGACACCTGCTTGTTTGGAGACCTGGAAACCATTGGAGAGAGAATAAAGAAAAGAGCATAAACTCACACCTACTATGAACACCTATTAGATGTAGTAAAAGCTAATTAGCAGAAAAGATCATTTACCTCACTGTGCTATTTGTGGCATTTTAAGTATTAATGAAGCAGGACAAAATTCGAGGAGCCTGATCTGATTTTCTTTAGCCATTTGGATCCCTTGAGTCCAGCACTTTTGCTTCCTGACGGCATTTATTTCTATATAAAATATCACTGTCTATATAAAATATCTGTTTTTCCACTTTCTGAGGGAAATTCTTTTTCACATTCTTTAAGCCAGTCATGGGCAGTACAGGCTCTTTCAGTTAAAAGTGCATTTTAAATGTAATTGTGTCAAATCATCACAGGCAAAATGTTCAGTGGAAGTCAGTCTCTCAAACCTTTGATTTTAAATGGAATAGTTAGTGATCCCTTAGGCTGTCTCATGCAAGACACACGGGACTGCACTGCTCAAGGTCACCCTAGGACAGAGCCTGCATCTAGCCAACTCTACAGCTCCCAGGGTTCCTCACACACTCTCCACTCAAACACAGACACCGTTCACTGTTCCCAGAATACTGCATTCACCTATTAAACATCTCGTCCACAGTCAATCTGAGCAACATTCACTGTGCCATTAAACTCCCTATTTCTTTCGGGTTTTTTTTTTTCAGAAGCTCCATGAATTTCCTTCTCAATTCTGCTTCTTTGTTTTCCTTTGTTTTTGATCATTTTATAATAAAGATCCTGATATAAACTCCCACTGGTTTTAGGAAATGCCATACAGTGTGTACTTGACCCGTGTTAAGCACCAAGGTTGTTGGAGGTGATTTACAGAACCAAGGGTATCTCGAGAGTTTTTAAGTTCAGTTTTAATCAATTTAGTCTGAAAAACATTAGCCTGCACCCAGTGATGTTCTCTCCTACATACAATCAGCAACTTCTGAAATATTCTGAATTCTACATATGTCTGATGTAGAACCTCTCACCATCATTCCATCCGTCGTGACAGAGTGAAACCAGTTTACAGCAGGGTGCTGCAGTGAGAAGCTCTCGGACACGTCTAGGTGTTGCAGCAAGAATTAGGAGCAGCTGCTGACTCACACAATGAGCTGCTGAATCTACCAGCCTTCCATTAGACTGGAGGAAGCATAGCCTTGGGAACGAAGAAGGACAGCAACAACGTCAACAGCAACCAAAAGAGAAGAACAGTTAAGCTGTGAAGCAACATACGCATAAGCTGCCATTCCTCAGGGACCATATGCACATCAGAAGAACACTGGTTTTGCTTTGGGGTACATGAAAGAACCTTGACAGCAGTCATAGAAAGGAAATGTAATGTGTTGTGCTGTCTGTTTAATGACATCCCTATTCTCTCAGCACCAGTTCAGCTAACCCATGCTCAGAGAGAGACGGAGAGAGAACCTTCGACAGGTTAGAAAGAGAAAAGGCAAGATGAAGAAGGAGAGAAACAGAAAGCTAACAATGCCATCAAAGTTGGTTGTTACTCTTTGAAGCCTCAAAAAGCAGCCTGCTCTGGTGAATCCAACAAACACTCCAATAGTGTCATGGGGGCATGCCCACTAGGAAAATGTACATGGTCGTGCCCACTAGGCGAAACCCATCCCAGAACCCCCTCTTTGTGTATGTCAGTCTCATGTACTCTCATCCTGACAGTCCGACTTCTCAGCCCACAGTGCCAGTCGGACTGTGAAAAAAGCGGAACTGTTAAGTCAGGCCGTGCCTGCCGGACAACAGTGTTTATACCGCAGGGTGATTTCACCAGACGTAATGCGGTCTGTTGCCCAGACATGTAATTGCATATTGGCCACTGTGCCTGGCAGTTACACCTTTAGGGCAGTAGTCTGTGCCTGAAAGGAAACTCACAGAGAGAAAGCAGAATCTAAAAAAATATATATATTTGCCCACCCCCCACAGCACTAGTATATTGTCCATAGGCTCCACCTATTTTCGTCATCCACCTATTTTCTGTCATCCACCTTTTTCCACCTGTGACTGGTCAGGACTGGTTTGGACTCTCTCTTGAGAATATAGTTTTTGGAGAGTATATAGTTTCTGTTCCTTAAAATTCCTGTGTTTGTCTTGTAATACTCTGTCATGTGTAATGTTTCACTATACCACTTTCCCTCCAGTAGTTACTTTGCCCATGTCTTAAGCTTCTACCCTCTAGCCCATCTGTGTGGATATAGTAGCCTGCTTTCCAACATTTCACTATGAACCGTCTCCTCCTGTCGCCTGTAATGAACTGAACCTGATGTGTGCATTCACCCGTCCTGATTCAATCGTTGTAGCTGCAAACAGCACCGATGTCCCTGAGGGCAGATTTAAATGGGAGTAATACCAACCCCAGTGTTCTCCCTTTTCTATCCATCCTCGTCTAAACAGTCAGGCCTCTTTGTTTGGCCCTGATCTACTGAGAGAAAGAACTTCTGCACAATGATCCAGGCTTCACCATGTACCTGTTTTTACCATCTGAGTAACAACAGTTATGCCCTAATATTAACATTTGTTCTGTTCACTGAGAGTGTGGACTTGGATTCTTCAAGCTGACTATATTTAAAATTAGGAAATCACAATTTATATAATACACTATACACTTTTAAATCTGTGTATTCTTTGTTGCCAACGATGTGAATGACACGAAGAACAGCCTGAAGCAAAGACAGCAGCAGTTTTCTAAAACATAAAAAAATGAACTTTGCCTTTTTTTCAACTTCCTGTGTCCTGTTCATCACTTCACACGAATGGATTTAGCAAAGCAAAATTTGTCAGCTAAAAACATGCTGTATAGTGTATTAATGTGTAATTCGAACATTCTGTCAGGCAGAAGCCAAACAACATGGAAGGGCCCATTATACCTGCCCATTATGCCTTCACCTGGCTAAGTTCATTCCTGCCTAGACCAGAAATGAACCATTCCTAACTTCTAACACTAAATATATGTCAATTTAAAGTACTTTGCTATAAAAATGAGTCACAATTCTTGTCTTTTCTTGCTGAATGCAGATATTGCCTTGTCGTGTACTACACGACAAAAGACATATAAGTGCTTCGAAATCAAATGATGATCAGCTCAGTTGTGTGCTTGGTGTTGAGGACCAGTGACGTCATGGTGATGACCTCAGGGGAGCACTTGAATGACCCCAACATTTAATATTTTGCATCACATATAGGATTTATCTGTTGCTTTCAACAGTGGATGTGCTCAGGGGAAAACAACATAAAAGAAGAAAAAAACAAACCACCATAACAAAAATTGAAACAGTTTAGAGCTGTTATAGAACATTTTTATTGCACCTGATTAATGTTATCATTTAAATTACACACATCTTAAACCCTAGAACTGGGACATGAGGTAAGTGGAGAAGCAGAGATAAAGTGGAGTTAGAATCCATTTTTGTCAGTTGGAAGATGGTTTATTGTAAAGAAGGGACTGAACACACTTCCCACGTCACTGGTAATGAAGACCAGGTTGAACAAATGTTGCATTATGCAAGATATCAGAAAAAAGCCCTTGTTCTGGCTCTCATCACACCATACGGAAAGTAAACCAAGTAAGGGGTATGTACGAAAATAGATCATTTTGAGAAAAGACTACTGTATGTTTAAAAAGAACATCTTCATTTTGGTTTTATGAGTATAAAAAAACACAGGAAGGTAGCAGGTGTCTTTATTTTGATTCATTGTGCTTCACCTACATCTTCAAAATGGAAAGAAATAAATTTCTCTGCGTATTTTTTTTCTGTGGGTATTTTCTTTTCTGTTATGTGGGGTAATTGGGATAGTCTCATGAAGGCTCTGTTTGATGTCCTCTAAGCAAACATCTACCCAGTGATGCCTTGCTCTGAGGCATGAGGTTGCAGGGGGTTCTAATTAGAGTTTGGATGTCCTCTTGAGGCATGGCACAGCCAAAGACACATGCAGCTGTGAAAATGTATCTCCGAGGATACTGACACCAACTAAGGAAGGGGGTCCTTGACTCTTGGTCATCCGCTGGATGGTTTTCTTTTGGTCTTGGTTGGGGGTTTTGGATCTTACCAGATCATAAGGTAACATACCCTCTGCCAGACATCCATTGCAGTTGACTGACTTTCACTTTAATTGCTTCAGTGCAGACAGAGACAACAACGGCCTCCTCTCCTGCTGAAGCCTGGAGGGGGGGTGGGCTCACACTGAAGAACTAAAACACCATGTGAAATTCCCAGTGGGAAAGACTAAAGAGAGAATAAGAGATAAACCGTAAGTCAGAAGTAAAGGGAGCAAGGAACCGACTTCCTGCTGAACAGTCTGGTGTGGAAGAATATGCACTGATGCTGTCTGAAATGGTAACTGTTGTGAAGACAAGAACTACCGTCCTTCAGTGTTTACAGAAAATAGTCTTCAGACTTCTGTGGTGAATCCTCAGCATAACTTGTCAGCACTTAATACTGAGACATGACACAGAGACTCCTTGATTTCTTCATGTGTTTCGGTCATGTGTTATGTACATGTGTGCTGTTCACAGCAAATAAAATACTCTTTTGGTGCTTGAAGTCAGTGAGAGTATGGTTTTAACCAGGTATTTATGGACAAATGACCATCCACCTATGAACATGACGGGAAAAACACAGAACAGTCAAAGACAATGAAGTGTTAAAATCGGACAAAATACAAGCAGGTGAAGTCATACTCTGAGATTTTACATCAGCTGCAATGAAAAACATTTCACTGGTCATCTCTCTCTGTACTCATTATGAATCATGATGCTATATAATGTAGGTTATATAAGGGCTTTTTAAATAAAGATATCTTTATGATCTCAAAGCTTGAATTGATATAAATATTCTTTCAGTTATCCGACACTGAGATGCAAATGTGTAGTACTTGACAGAGCTACTTTAAATGCAGGTGATTGGTTTGTGCATCTAGAGATCTGCATTTTAATTTGAAGGAGCCCGACATGATCTTTCTCTTGATCTAAAGCCATGGTGCGTGTCTTCATTAAGTCACTGCCATTTCCTTCCTGCCACTTTAGAGAGTCGATATGGAGTCGGGAAGGTTAAGCTCACCTTGAGCTCATTCCATCGTAGTCGGTTAAGAAAAACATTTCTGTACTTACCGACCCCTTGTTTGAAGAAATGTTTCCACCACATTAAGTTCTATAGTGTCCTTTCACTCCACAAACACAAAGGTTCTCAGTCTGGGAGAGACTATAGTTGCTTTTATTGCAAGGTAATCAGAAAATTTCCAGAAGGTTCCGGAACCATTTGTGATGGTCGTCACTAGATATCTTTCATCCAATTTTTTTTTTTACGGTGCCTCCCGTGATAAACAAGCCCCCACATTCGATCCTGCTTGATGCCATAATTGAGGAAGACTCTCTAGTGTCAGTGGGAAGAACACACACACACAAACACACACAGTAAATCTGCTTTTGGCCTTGACTCAGCTGACCAGACTCCTGCTTTGGTTTTGCTTCACTTGTACACAGCCATCTGACAGATTTATCTCATCCTCTTTGTGCTTTGGGCAGGTTGTGGTAAGGCTTATATCAGAACCTATATCATGCCCTGTGACCACTGTCTGCAATGACTGTCGTATTTTCAGGTTTTTGTCTGTTTTTTCTGTGCTCTGTATTGGCTGTACATGAGTCAGGACCCAAGACACCCAAGAGACACCCAGCCTTGAACCAAAGGGAGCCATGACCCAAAAACAAAAGGACAGTGTACCACGTATGTCTTCAGAGTGAAGACAGAGGAGATATGAAGTGATAACCATTAAAGGTAAAAGGTGGTGGGGAAAAAAGGCATATAAATGGGATGGAAAATGATTTAGGACCATGTTGATGAAAGAAAGTGAGACAAGCCAGCTTGAAGTCCAGTACAATGATGGAAATCCCATCATCCAAACTGATGTCACAACAGACTTATTGGTAGCAAGGCCAAACTCGATGAATGTAATACAAATGAAGACCTGAAAAAAGTCTAATCCACTAATCATGCACCTCGCTCTAAGCTTGGCTGCTCAAAACTTTGCATATTGGTTTTAGATGGTTAGAGGAAGTAAGAAGTTTTTGATGAATAAATTAATGTACACGAAAAAAGGAAAAAACCCAACTAGCAACTGGAACATAGTATCACACACGTGTGCTTGCTCACATGTTCAGCACTCATTGAAACTCCAGTCTGCGTTTGATTTCTGGATAGTTTTGATTCTCTCGCTATTTCCGCTCTTCCTTCCCCTTGATGGGAGCCGCCCACTCATGCAGTGGCTGATGTGTGAGTGGCATATTAAAGACCTGTGGGAACTCATTAGGGCTACAGAGTCCCCGCCCCCCCAGTGCATGGTCATGACTGTGCCATGAGCTCTTAGGATGTACAGAGAACAGATATGTGTGTGTGTGTGTGTGTGTGTGTGTGTGTGTGTGTGTGTGTGTGTGTGTGTGTGTGCCTTGAGGATGAGCTTTCTTATGCTCTCTGAGCAGGTGACTCTTTATACTAACAGATCTTCATTATAAATTGCACTCTCTCTGTCCCTGTTTCTCTCTCTCCCTCACTCTCCCTGTCCCTGTTTCTCTCTCTCTCTCACTCTCTCTGTCCCTGTTTCTCTCTCTCTCTCTCTCTGTCCCTGTTTCTCTCTCTCTCTCATGCTCCCTGTCCCCATTTCTCTCTCTCATTCTCTCTGTCCATTTCTCTCTGTCTCACTCTCTCTGTCCCCATTTCTCTGTCTCACTCTCTCTGTCCCCGTTTCTCTCTGTCCGTTTCTCTGTCTCACTCTCTCTGTCCCTGTTTCTCTCTGTCCCGGTTTCTCTCTGTCTCACTCTCTCTGTCCGTTGCTCTGTCTCACTCTCTCTGTCCCCTTTTATCTCTCACTCTCTCTGTCCTTGTTTCTCTCTGTCCATTTCTCTCTGTCTCCGTCTCACTCTCTCTGTTTCTCTCTCTCTTTCTCTCCCTCTCTCAGTCTGTCTCTTTTTGACCTTCGCTAGCACTTGCAGAGGTGGAGGTGTGAAAAAGTGTGAAGTCACTGAGGAATTACAATCCCTCCTCTGTCTCCTGCATGAGTACCAGGGGAGGTCAGTAATTGCTCTAGCAGGCTGCTCAGCACCTTCTCAGAGGATGTTTTCACCTGATAAAGATGCACTGGACATGGCACGACTGGGCCCATGATGTAGTTCTGAAGCTGAAGCTGGTAAGTATTCATGTTCTCCTCAGTCTTCAGGAGCAGTTAACACTGTAGTGCTACATAGGACACATCACCTGTGGGCTACTTTATATATAAAATAACAAGACATTAGGAGCAAATCCCTGTAAAGTAAGTCCTTGTCATGTTCCTCAAAGTATTTTTGACCAATTTTTATGTGGTAGGGCACATTATCCTGCTGAAACAGGCCACAGCCATGAAGGTGTGCAACACTGTCTAGGTAGGTGGTACATGTTACACCCACATGAATGCCAAGAGCCAAGGTTTCTCAGTATAACGTTGCCCAGAGCATCACACTGCCTCAACCAGCTTGGCTTCTTCCTTTAGTGCTTTAGTCCTGTTCTGTTCCTCAGGTAAGTGATGCACATGCATCCAGCCATCCACATAATTTAAAAGAAAACGTGATTTATCAGACCAGGCCTCGTTTCATTGTTCCTTGTTCCAGTTCCGATGCCCACTGTTGGCGCTTTCAGTGGGCACTCTGTAGCTACGCAATCCTGTATCCAGAAAGCCACTATACACTGTGCTTCGGTATCTTTCGGTTTCTAATGTTTATACTCTATTATTATAGAGATAAATGATATCAGATGTTGTGCATGAACGGCGTTCACTGAACACATTCATATTTTTTTGTGAACACTGAATTCAACAAATCAGTTTACAATGGAAGCGAGCGCAGTTCACTCTCGCTCACGTTTTACAAGCGTTTACAAGCACACCTCCATAAACAACGGTCTAGTGTGTCTTGTGCTAATGGAAGAGACTAACTGCAGAAGTAGGTTTGCTTGAGCATTTGAATGCTAATTGTGACTACCTAGTCTGAAAAAAAACAAGCCCAATACCCCAGGACGCATCTCACCTTCTCTGACGCCATCCTTACAGAACGACCATCGAGGACCCAGTACTCTGTCCAGTGTTACGCTAGTGAGGAGCTAGCGAGCAGTTTACTCCAAGCAGCTTCTTATGATCACGTATATAAACTAAGCTGTAGTTTATATTTATAGGTTAACATTTAATGAGACTGTCCTTACAACCAGTACTGCATCAGTTCACTCTGGGAGTGCCGGGGCAAGTCTTGACTCCCCTTTGATTATTTTAGCTATCATGCTACTAGTTAGCCAGCCAAGCTGAATAATGCCTCACGACTGTATAAGCTAGCATGCTACTAACCAGCCTGCCTAGATGGTCCGCCCTTCCCAGTATGTTTTATTTACTGGTATTTTTTTTTATTGCTTTATAATTTTTTTGGACCCAATTGGCTGGTCTTACAAAAATAGTCATGCTAAGGATATCCTTAGTTTTTATTGTCAGTATACCATGACACATTGTTTAAGTGTTAAAATATATTCTCAGTCTCACCATTTGTAATATTGTATACATTACTCATGTCTTATTGTTCAGTGGTATACATGAAGTAATTCATGAAGGCTATTGATGGATGGATAGAAAGCGGTATGAACTGAACTTCAAGCAGGTTAATTTACAGTGAGAACTGGCACAACACTGCAGGATAAGTTGTTTATCTGCCTGTTGTTTACTCAAACTTCTCTGTTCACTCCCATTCCTATCTTCATGCCTGAAAATAAAAAAAGAAACAAAACAAAAAAAACGAACAATTTGTATAGTCCTCCTGCACAGAGACATATTTAATTTCAATTTTGTTGACTAAGAAACAGAAAATCAGACCTGGTTAAAATTAAACCAACTTGAGATTTCAGAAACAACAGTGGAAAGATAAGAGAAAGCAAAAAACAAACAGAGGCTTCTGTATATCAGACAACAGGTCACACTGAGCTGTGCCCAACAGTGCAAATGCTTAGAAATATAAGATAACTAATGATTAGCTACATCCGTGGTCATTTATAAAAAAAAAAAAACGTGGATAAAGAAGCACAGGAAATTAAATTTCATGCAGCAAACAATATTTTCTAAGTAGCTGATGTAACAGTGTTTCTGCTGTCGCAACAAAACAAAGCTAGCCAGTCCATCAAGTAACTTGTAAAATACATACATTTAGTTCCAGAAGGTTCCACGGTCACTGAGGGAGAATAAGCTCCTCTTACTTTTCTCATGTTTCACCCTTAAATGCATACCAATTATCCACATGAAGAAACCCATCCATTCATTTTCCATCACTTATCCGGGTTGCGAGGGCAGCCATCTAAGCAAAGAGGCCCAGGTCTCCCTCTCCCACCGCAGCTGACTCCTCTCGATGTGGAGAAGCAGCGGCTCTATTCAGAGCCTCTCCTGGATTACCGAGCTCCTCGACTGAGTCCAGCCACCCTGCGGAGAAAGCTCATTTCAGCAGCTTGTATCCATGATCTCATTCTTTCAGTCACTACTCGGAGCTCATGACCACAGGTGAGGGTCAGAATGTAGATTGACCTGTAAATTGAGAGCTTTGCCTTTTGTCTCAGCTCCCTCTTCATCATAGTGGACCAGTACAGTGTCCGCAACACTGCAGACACCACACCAATCCACCTGCCCTCACATAAAGAGATGGTGCATTATAAATAAATTCACCAGTTATCCTTCCTTTTTGGAACCATTTTTGGTAAGTACTAACCACTACATACCAGGAACACCCCACAAAGCCTGCCGTTTTGGAGATACTCTGACCCATTTGTCTGACTGTTCACTTGCTGCCTATTATATCCCATCCCTTGACAGGTGCTGTGGTAATAAGGTAATCAGTATTATTCAATTTGCCTGTCAATGGTTTTAATGTTATGGTTGATAGGTGTATATATATCTACAGTGAGAAAGACCAAAGACAATAATTCTTGTCCTTCCCTTCTGCTTACATTTTCAGCATTTGATAAATGCCCTTATCTAGAAAGACCTGCATATAGTCTGTGTGTTCCTAGGAAATCAATCCCATGACCTTGATGTTGCTAAGCATCAGGCCCCTAAGTGGTCTATCAGGTGAACTACATAAGTACCCACTTCCTCAGGATTTCTACCAGAGAGTGTCATGGTGTAGCACAGTATTTTAGTCCTAACACTGAGTAGTTGATATTGTCATTCTGACATGTGATCTCAATTTTCCACATTTTCTCTATTTCCTTTTTTAGTTCCTGGTATTTCTCCAACTTTTAATTTTTCTTCCTTCAGATCACTTGGGATTGCCATCTCTGTTACCAGTGCTATTTTCTGCATCTTCTGTAGTGTCACTATATCTAGTTAGTTCTCCATTACTTCCTTCTCCATTACGTCTGTCTGGATGTGTAGATCCCACAGGATGTTAGCCTTGTTGTTTTTCACCACTCTTTACAGCTTCTCCCATATATATGATCCCTGCCAGTTGTGTCTCTGAGTGTGCATGTTGTTCACCATGCCAATAGGTGCTGCCCTGGATCAGGGGCTCCTTTGCTCAGACTGCTTTTTCTAGCCATTGGTGGGATTGTGTAATTTCGGCTATCTGTTAGGGCTTATAACAAGTCATCTGATTCCATGGTGATTATGTTCCCCATCTGTTTGAGGTACACTCTTATCAGCTCATTTTAGGATCATTGTTTGGATTCATTCATGGATATTTTGTGAATCTCTCCGGACAGTAGATTTTACATTTTGTAGGTCTCTTTCTCCCGTCCTTTGGATGATGGAATCTCTGGTTGAGTGCCTTGTGCACTGTGAGAAGCTTTTTTGTTGTTGATGTCAACAGCTTCCAGTTCTTCTTTTTGTCAGCTTATTATGCCTGCTGGGCATCTGGTGACTGGCAGAGCAGGGTTTTGATGTTTTCTGCCTTATCCCGTAGAAGTACTCAGATGTCGCTGTCCTTGTGGCGTCTGATATAGTTTTCTGATATAGTCAATCCAGGCAATGCTTAGGTTGGTCTTGGAATCCTGGTGGACTGCTCTAGCTGTCAGTGGGTGGTGCTTTGATCGTCTGTTGTTGTTTCCAAACACCTTGCACATATGCTTGAATTTGGTGGCCAGTTTTCCTGAGTTTCCATATTATGGACAGGCAGGTTACTGGTCTGTAGTTGGATGGGGTTTGTCCCTTGCTGGAGTCCTTTGTGATCAGTATTGTCCTGTGTTGTCTTAGCTACCCCAGAGCCAGGAACTAGCAGATATTTGCTCTGCTAGAGGCCAGGCAGACCTATTTCTTTACCCAGTAGACATAGATCATCATATCAGGTCCAGATACTACCCAGTTCATGATTGTGACTCTATACTGGAAATCTGCTGTTGTAATGTTGATATGAACCTGTTATGGGTGATTATAGTGTTCCATTTTCAGATATCTGACCACTATAAGCACCGGTGTTATGTGATTAAATAATTGCACATGTTTTTTAGCTTTGGGTGAGTCCACAGTCAAAGTTTCTTTGCACTTTAACTGAGAGTAGACTTTGTATAGTTTCTTTAGTGAAGAGGGCATTTGCTCTTTTGGTCTCTGCTTCTTTCGTGTATCTCTACAGTCTGGCCTCCAGTGTTTTTAACCTTTTGTTTGACAGCTTCCAGGGCCTTTCTGCCCCTCCTATTTCTTCTGTAGCCCGAAACCATATTTATACCCATCTGGAGCGTCGTCAGCTCCTCAGCCCACTGACTATCTTTATCTTGGTTCCTGACTTGGTTTCCAAGGGAGACAGCGGTGTGACCTACTGTCTCATCATGACTACCGCACCAGTGGCTGACAGTAATTAGCTTAGTTGTGATCATTTTCTGCATGTCAGCAGCTGGGCCACACAATGTGTCCCAAATACACTTTGGCATTTCTGGATCTATGGGTTCAAACATTTCTTTCGTAGTACTTGCTGTATGTAGCTGTGCATGAGTGTGTGTTACATGTGTCTTGTGTTTTACACTTTGACTTTGCTGGCATTCCATTCACATACATAATAATATACGAAAAAATCACATACATAATAATATACGGAAAAAATCACATACATAATAATATACGAAACATACATGGACGTGTTTAAACACTGGTTTGTTTCATCTGAGTAAACACTACTTAACCCTGACACTTGTCAGAAGCACAGTGTCTCCCACTCCCCACAAAAAACACTCCACAGCATCCACAGCACTCGTTCATTTAAAATCCATTAGAGTTCCAGAATGTGTGTGATATCCAAGAAAAGTAGATTCTATCTTGTGCCTTTGCATCTTTAAGTGAAACAAGGCCAGTTCAGTAGTCACACGTCAGCAGTATCTCATTAGCCCACAAGTAAACAGCTAACACATTTGTCTCATGAATTAACCATGAATAGAATCTTTGCTGTACACTGGAAGCTTGCTGAGGAAGTTAAATGTGCTCATGTACACAGCTGAGTAATTGAATTACAAGCAAAGATACATTTCCCCAAACATTTACTCCTTTTTAAAAAACATATTTAAAATCAGTCCTATCTGAAAATCAGTTTCTACCAGTGATTGGTTGATATATATTTAGAAAGGTGTTGTTTATGAAAAAAACTTTTTTGCTTGTTCTTTTTGTGTGTTTGTAATAGTGCTTAAATAATTCACTTTGGATAAATATCTGAAGGTCCCTTTAACAGCAAAGCAAGCATAATGTACTCCAGCATTTGGTTTGATGCACAGACTTTATCTTCATCATCTTCTTCTATTTGTACTAATAATTTTTGAGATCACTGAAGGCTTGTAACAACAACAGAAAAAATATCAGATTTTCCACAGTTCTCCTTAAATAGGACCAGAAGATTTGAAAAACTTTTTGGTAAATGGTACCATGGGAATTTTTAGTGAACACATACAGTTGCTTGCTTGCATTATGTACTTGTGGAACTGTATAATAAATCAACTCAAAATTATGAGCAACATTTTACAGCAAATGAGCAAAACAATAATACATCAATATTCCATTAGTAAATGGTGATTTATAAAACAGATAAACTCTAGGGTGGACTGGTTTGCATTGGTAAGTACATAAAAAAATGTATGAAAAAAATAAGAGTTTGTTTTAGCATAAACAGCCCTCAGTCTAGTATGCACAACAATCTGCCTGTTATGATAATCATCTGTAATATACAAAAATAATCTTCCAGCCAGAAGCATGATACACACATCCACGAGGGTCTCATTAGCCAGATAGCATTGTTTTACTCATATCCTCCTCTGTTTGTTTTTACAACCCCCCTTCTCGCCCTGCTCTATTATCTGACTTTACCCCCCCCTCTCTCTGTCACTCTCTCTCTGCCACTCTCTCTCTCTCTCTCCCTCTCTCTCTCTCTCTCTGTCACTCTCTCTCTGTCACTCTCTCTCTCTGCCACTCTCCCTCTCTCTCTCTGTCTCTCTCCCTCTCTCTGTCACTCTCTCTCTGCCACTCTCCCTCTCTCTCTCCCTCTCTCTCTCTCTCTCTGTCTCTCTCTATGTTGCTGCAAGGCAGACACACAGTGTATCTCTCACTATTCTGGCCCCATCATGATTAAGTCCTTCAGGAGTTCTCCCACTCACGGCCCAGCAGTGGCCGGACGGCCACGTCCCACGCTTCTCTGCCTCCTCCACTTCACATGACTCCTTGCTGCCACTGACCTACATTCCCTGCCAGCTCCTCTACACATCTGCCTGATTTCTCACTGGAATGGCCTCTGCCCCAGAGGGACATGCACATTGCCTCACTGTCTGACAGGCAGTTTTAAGGCTGATGAGCAATTTGGTTTTTGTCAAATATATTCATAAATATATATAATCCAAAGATTATTTCAAGTGAATAACTGCAGTGCACTCTGCAGTGTACTGTAATAAAAAATGAAGAAATATTCAAAACTGTATTGAAGTACAAATGACTTCCAGAGAAACAGAACTGATCTACACTTTTGGAACTTTAGAACCCCATGGAATGAAAGTTATGATTTAAAAGTCAAAAAGTCAGGTCAAATTTATTTTTATAGCGCTTTTTTACAACAGCCACTGTCGCAAAGCACCTTTACAGATGTCTGAATCTAAGCCCCCAGTGAGCAAACCAAGGGCGACAGTGGCAAGGAAAAGCTCCCTGAGAGCAAGAGGAAGAAACCTTAAGAGGAACCAAGACTCAAAGGGGGTGGGGGGGGGTGTCCCTCTTCACCCTGACAATGGGCACCACAATAACAACAGTACATACAGTAAAATATAAAACAAATAATGAGAACAGACAGGCAGTGAAAGTCTCTTCCAGGTTTCTTGAAGTCTAGTTTTGATGCGTGTAGGTAAGTCCAAAAACCACCTGGCACAGGACATCAAGGGGGTTGTGGGAGGACCAGCAGTCAAGACGTGTTGTGCTGCAGCAATGACCTGACATCAGGAAGGGATGTGTCTCAGCAGAAAAGACAAGATAGATTATTAGGCTTGCTCATATACTAAAGTGTGTAAATTAAGGATCTATAGTGTGCATGGATGGCAAATTTAGCTGTGGAAGTGCAAATGAAAGGATAGAACCAGAAGAAACACAACGATCTCTGGAACATCACCACTTTCAGTCCACAAACTTGAGTGACAAAGCATCACAAATTTCCCTTAACTGTCATATCTACACCTTTATCTAAGAACACCTGACCAAAAGGTTTTTCAGCCTAGCTTTGAATACTGAGAATGTGTCTGGTCCTTGAACAGGTTATTCCATAGTGTGGGCACCTTATAGGAAAAGGTTTTGCCCCCTGCAGTAGATTTGCTTATTTGAGGTCCTAATAAAGAGCTGCACATTTTGATCTAAACAGACATGGCAGATCATGTGGCCCTTTTCCTCCAACAAGGAACCAGAACCGTTCTGGTTTGCAAACCTAATTTGGAACTGTTCAATGTATTTCCACCAAAATAAGTTTGTTCCCAGCTGGAGCCGTGACAACATGCGGGGTGTGTCAAGAAAAGAAACGCTATATGGTAAACTGGTGGTACATTTGTCTAGGGCAGGGTGTCGTACACAAAAGATCAGGCAATAAATAAACTGAAAAAATGAAACAGTAGAGACTCAAAAGAAAATTATTGTGCAGCAGATCTACACAAACATCTGTAAAAACAAACTTCTGTAGCAATAACACAAATGTGCTCCACCATCTTGCTACTATTGTTTACTCCTGGTTGTGTTGTGCCACACCCTCAGTTGATGAATGCATTCTTGGTTCCAAGAAAAACTGGTGCAAAGTTCTCCTGATATCTCCTGAGCCCCACAGGCCTCATAACAGTGCATGAACCAGAATGGTTTTGGTTCTCCTGATAGCTCCACAGGCTTCAGAACAGTGCACAAACCATAATTGTTCTGGTTCCTCGTTGATGGAAAAGAAGCAGTAGTGACCCAGGAGTTTGCTGAGGTACTGTGGGGCAAGACCATATAGTGATTTGTAGGTCAATCTGAGTATTTTATAATCAATATGAAATTTTACTGGGAGCCAGAGCAGTGTAGCTAAGATAGGAATAGTATGATTAAACTTGTATTTGTACAACCAAATAGTGGAGCATTACAGTAGTCCTGGAAGTGATCTGCATCATGTAAAGATTTTAATTTTTGTAATTTTTGCAAAGCTTTGTAATTTTTGCAAAACTCCTGAGATGGAAGAAGACTGTCCTAGAAATACTGTTTACATGGGCTTCAAAAGAGAGACTGGGATCCATAGTTACACCAAGATCTTTAACTGTTAAATATGGTGTGACTGGGTTTATAATGTAATTTCAAGGTTTATAATGTATTAAGGTTTATAATGTAATTACTAATAGAAGCATTTCTGTTTTGTCAAGATTAAGTGAGAGAAAATTTCTCAGTTTGATGTCACATCCAATGTCTGATGTCCTTTACACATTCCTCAAAGATATTGAGTTGATGATTGTATTCTGGTTTGGCTGAGTTATATAACTGGGTATTATCAGCATAGCAGTGGAAACTAACACAGTGTTTATGGATCATTTCACCTAGAGCGAGCATATATAATGAAAAAAGCAGAGGCCCTAGGACAGAACCTTGTGGAACGCCAAAACTAAAATTGGTGTATACTGAAAATCTCTGTTTAGGCTCACAAACTGATAACAATCAGATAAATAAGATTAAAACCAAGAAATGGCTATTCACATAATTCCAACTGCATTTTCTACTAAAATGTTGAAAAATGCAGAAAAATGCAAAATGAACAAAGAGATGGTCAGAAACTATCAACTATTTTAATTAGTACTGACCTTTGCTGACATAGCTGTGTCTATGTCACTCCCTGATGACACACTAATACTCTCAATGTTCATTTTCTTATTAAAAAAAAAGAGTCATTGCTGTGGTGTGATGGTGTAATCTGAGATTTTGGGTCAGTTTTATTTCTAGTCAGTTGTGCAATTGTGCTAAATCTAAGATTATTTTTGTTTTTGTTTTTGATTTAAACATCAAAAACAATCCTAAAATGTCCTACTTCACTGGAAACCTTGTATATGTCACTACAATTTTTGATTTTAGTAGAGATATTTCAATATAGTAAAGATATTTAAAAATGTATATATAAAATATATATTTATACACGCTTTATTAATACATGCTTTGTTGGATTTAGATAGTTTAGCCACATTTCTTGTGTTTAACTCTTGTGAGTAGAATATATACTGCCTTCATAAAGAAAGCTGTGTTGCAGCTCTCTGTATGTTGTAATCTTCTCACGCCTTCTGTGATTAGCTGGGCAGGAGACCTGCTGCTTCAGAGGCCATGGAAGGTTCTACAGGGGCCAAGGGTGAGATGATTTTGTGTGGCTACTGTTTTCACACTGGCATGTGTCTAAACTTGATAAATCTGCTGCTCTTCATGGATCAGTCCATGTGTAGCATACATAATATATAGCATTAAAAAAAGATTCTTGTTCTGTACTGCTGCAGAGCCCTGTATAGTATCATGCACATCCATTCAAAAGTTTGATAAGAAGCCACTGAGGAAAGATTCCTATCAAAGTACCTATCAAAAAGTATGCATTTTTAGGTCATGTGACTTCATCTATGAACTTAGTTTTCTACTGCTGGTCTGAAAAGTGAAGTGGAAGGGAATTGATTTTGGAATCCACAGTTTCTATGACTGCAGCCCTTTGTTCTGTTCTGTTCTGTGGTGGTTCTGTTCTATTCTTCTGCTCTGATCTGTGGTTGTTCTGTTCTGTTCTGTGGTGGTTCTGTTCTGTTCTTCTGTTCTGATCTGTGGTGGTTCTGTTCTGTTCTGTGGTGGTTCTGTTCTATTGTTCTGTGGTGGTTCTGTTCTGTCCTATGGTGGTTCTGTTCTGATCTTTGGTGGCTCTGTTCTGTCCTGTGGTGGTTCTGTTCTGTTTTGTGGTTGTTCTGTTGTTCTTCTGTTCTGATCTGTGGTGGTTCTGTTCTGTCCTGTGGTGCTTCTGTTCTGTTCTTCTGTTCTATCCTGTGGAGGTTCTATTCTGTCCTGTGGTGGTTCTGTTCTGTCCTGTGGTGGTTCTGTTCTGTTCTTCTGTTCTGATCTGTGGTAGTTCTGTTCTGTTCTTCTGTTCTGTCCTGTGGTGGTTCTGTTCTGTCCTGTGGTGGTTCTGTTATGTTATTCTGTTCTGATCTGTGGTGGTTCTGTTCTGTTCTTCTGTTCTGTCCTGTGGTGGTTCTGTTCTGTTTTGTGGTGGTGAACTGAACTGCTTAACATGAACATTTGACACAAAAAATAGTTTCTGCCATGGCTGTTTCCGAACAGTTCTTTTGGACTGTAAAATAAATCTTTTAAGTATTATGAAACTTTTCAATTCTAAAGTATCCAACAGAATAACATCAGGAAGAGTCATTATTATTATTTTTTTAATCAATATTTCTTATTTTTCTTAATAATAAATCAAGCGTAACACTTTGACCTAATGCCAAAATCTGTTGGGACCAATGAGACCAAATGAGACTTCTGTTTTTCCTTCACTATACATTTAGGATTGCAATAAAATGATTGACAATAATTTGTAAACAAAGAGACAGTAATTGTCAAAATAAAAAGCATTTTATATGCTTGCTTAGAGACCTGACTTGTGTTACACTCCCATCTGTGCAGTTTTTCAACCCCTAATCTGTATGCCAGTTCCTCTTCGTTCTCCTCATTTGAATTTGACTTATTCTCTCTGATTTGACTTTATTCACAGATTATCCCTCCCTCCCGTGCCTTTGCTTTTCTCTCGAGCACCTGCCTTTAGACCTGATGCAGATTGGCCCCATTCACTGCCCCCATTAGCATGAAACATGCGCTCTCGGCTTCGGTCTGTCTCCGGAACCAATCTCTGTGCTGAAAAAGACCCGTGTGGGAGGGGCAGGTCCCATACATTGTCAGAACCCCGTGCAGAACCCCCGGGGATATGCCTGCTATCAGCACGATGTATCTCAATGCCGGTCACACAGAACAAATTGGCCATTTACTTTGGGTTGGCATGCACCCGTGCATATTCAATAGGGGGTGGACCCAGGATGGATATACAGAAAGACTCCCTTATCTTATTCTGCCAGCCAGCTAGCCACATGCTCTTCAACTCTTCCCTCTGAGAGGCGTGGTTTCACCCCCACATGGGGCCATAGCATGGGGCAATGGCTATGGGGCTGGAGCAAGCAGTTATCGGGGAAGAAACAGCATCCCTAAGCCCCACCTTCCTGTGCCCTGACCACTGGGCAAGGAGGATATTAGACAGACCTTCTCATATCACCATTGCAGTGATAGCTAATAATATTACAGTGTCTAGATCAATGAAGCTGGCCTAGATTTCTGTCCCACGCTCTCTATAACACAATGCTTCTCTCCCTCATTCTATCTTTCTCTTGCTCTCTGTCTATCACTCTTATTATTAGAGGCAAAGAAAAGTAAGTGACCGGCATCGGTGGACTCTTAGCACAGGGAGGTGTGTGTTTCGTCGGGGTTTATGGGACACCCTGACACAGGCTGTCTCTCTTCATTAGAGTGCGGGCCTGTGGCCTCCACAGCCCGTCACTCAGTAAGGGGCTCCACTGAGCACTCAATGGAGAGCAGCTTCATGGTCAGGCAAGGGTGTGGACAGATGTAGGGAGAGAGAGAGAGAGAGAGAGAGAGAGAGAGAGAGAGAGACTGACTAAAGAGGGGGCAACTAGACAGACAGAGAATGGATGCAATGGGAAAGTACGACAGTAGAGTGAGTCAAGAGATAATACAGAAGGATACAGAGAGATACAGAGGGATAAAGAGGGGTAAAAATACAAAGCGAAAAACAAGAAACTCACTGATCAAGACAGAAAGGGAAATTGAAACAGCAAAACAGAAAGCAGAAAGACACACACAGTTACATAGAGAAGAAAGAAACCCACCAATAAAGAGAGGGGAACAGATAACAAAACAGACAGAAAGTCTGAGAACCAGAAGGAGAGGGAGAAATATATAAAAGTGAGAGCGAGAGAGACAGAAGAGCTCTCTCTCTCTCTGGAAAGGATCTGCTTGCGTACTGTATTGCCTTTCTGCCTGTAGGGCAGCAGAATCTTCTCCACTCAAAGCTCTTGAGAATCCTAGTTTTTATTCCAAACACATCTGGCTTAGATGGTTTATCCCTCAGTAGAAGGTAGCAGAGATTATCAAACCTTCAGTCAGTGGTCGACACATTTTCTTAAAGCTCTCTGTGCCTCTGCTGCACTTTTGGATTTGTGAGCAAAGCACCATGTTCTCCCACTGCATGATACGATGAATCTTGTTTATTCCAGCGGTCAAAGCTTGGGGTGACATCAGTCGGGGTGACATCACTGGGATGATCCTGGGGTGACATCACTGCTGTAGCCATTTGAAAACCAGCCATTTACTGTAAGCAGGTTACTAATTAAGGATTACAACATCAACTAAATCAAGACTGAATCTTCATAAGCTCAGAGGCCTATGCATTCACACAGATGAAGAGGTCATAAGCACTGCTACCCTTATGACTACATGAATAAAATAGCACTTTAACAGAGATTTATGGAGCCTTTTCTACTCACTTCACCTAAATATACGCAGAAACGCAACAAACACGAAATAAGCATCTTTTCTCGTGTGTTTTTCCTGGTAGGAGTGTCATCGACAGAAACCTGAATGTCAGAATCTCTTATTGATTTTCATCATTGATCTTGATTGTACCGGTTTCTGTCGTCATGTCCAGCCGTATGATGGATGACTAGCCCCCGCTGAGATGAAGTCATTCAGACTGAGAACACTTTAATACCATTCAACCTTAGCTGAAGGCCTTTGCAATTCTTGCCAATGCCTGGCCATAAAACAGCTATACAGATGCTACAGTAGTCATAAAATTTAAAGGTACTATATGTAGGATTATTCATTAACTTAATGACATACTGGGGAAATTGAAATATTGTAGGCTGAAATAGGAAAACAGTTTTTCCCCCTGTAATGATCAAAGTTACTTCCAGTTCTGTTGTTTTACAAGTGGTCGATCATGCCTTACTTCTGCTAAAGTTATAAACAAAGGGTCCAAATGGAAGCCCAACAAGAAACATCACTTGGCCTACATTAACTCTCTGTAATGGGCAATCAGCTATAAAAATAATTACACAGTGCACTTTTAACAGCTTGACCTTTGATTCTCCAAGAAGCTAGATTTAAAGAGCTGCAAAATGAGGACTAATCTGCATAATTAAAACCTAATTAAAACAGTGATTAATCAGGTGTAGCCTCTGCAGGAATGCACACCTCAGTGAAGAGGGTCACACCGGTGCCAAGCAGAACCCAGGTTACGCCGAGACCGTCATTTGGTGTCGGCTGCACAAGCCTTGTTCTGCTCCTGTTCCAGCAGGAGTTAGCAGCGAGCCACATGTCTCGGCGCAAAATTCAATTCTCGGCCTGATCGTTTCTCCTCTAACGTGCCCTTAATTCGATTACAGATGGGGTCAGGGAAGGGTTCGGCGAACCAGCGGAAGGACAGAAGTGGTGCGGCTGGCTGTGACATGGGCCGCGGGTGATGTGACCGTGGCCTTAATCACGTTAGACGCAGTAACGGCAAGGTGAGGCACCTCACTGCAACTGTCGCATGCTGGGAAGAGCAGAATGAGCTCAGCATGAAGAAATAAATACCGCAGAAGAATTTAAATTTGAATCTATCGAGTGTCACAGCGGGACAATATTCTAAATAAATGCTTAAAACTAAAGAAATGCCTGTTCTGGGTATGTGGGTTCTCTGGAAGCTGAAACATTATCTACATATCTGCTATAGAGTAGATGAAAATACATCTTAGAGATATTTTCGTGGTGTATTTTTCTGATCTTTTCACTGTTTGGGACACTTTTAGTGGCCAAGACAATCAAAAAAACAGGTTGGGGGTTTTCCCCACTGCCTTACTTATTAGAAGAATGAGGTAGGAAATTCATTTAGGTCTGGAAGCCTCAAAAACAATAATAATAGTATGTAAAAATAGTAAAAGATATTCAAAATTGTGAAGTATAGAAGATTTGCAAAGAAATAAGATGTTTCAGACAGAGGTCCTTCACCAGTTGTGCAAGAAAGTACTTCAGAACATGTAGGAAAGACTCACTTCTACAAATTCAGAAGCGTTTTGCTTTTTTCCCCTCACAGTTAAGCAGATCCTGTAAGCTTCTGTGTACATCTACAGCTTGAGACACTGTTGATCATTAAAGTGGACAGTATCAAATAAAACTGAAATCTAATTTAATCCAAACTCTCTGACCATGGAAAATCCATTCTGACCAAACTGTATGTTCTCTTGAATGAATTTCAAGATGCAGTGTGATAACAAAGGGCATATCGATTTATTGAAGCACTTGCACAACTGATAAAGGACCTCTGTCCAAAACATCATTTTTCTCTGGAAACCTTGTCTACTTCATTACAGTTTTTACCACCTCCTACCTCTCATCTACCACCACTCTTTCTCATTCTCTCTCTCTATGTCTCAGTTTATATATTTATATCCTTACACTATCTATCTATCTATCTATCTATCTATCTATCTATCTATCTCTCTCTCTCTCTCTCTCTCTCTATA
>JAOYMR010000013.1:1081438-1097061 GCA_025802075.1 Tenebrosternarchus preto | reverse complement strand
GGTTCTTAGTGTTTGTGTTAGTACTTCTGTTACTAGTACACCTCCCCCCCACACACACACACGGTTTAAACTAGGAGGCGTCAAATCGGAGCCGATGTAAAAAACTATTGGAAATCCATAGGCTTAAATGTTGTGTGAGCTCATGGCTTAGTGGGTGTCACCTCCGTGTTCCACCAATCATTCCCTTCCTGAATTCAGCGAATGCAGATCATGCCCTGATCAATATCCAATGTCAGAGATATGGGAGTTAGTCCACAGGAAGGAATGAAAATGACTGAAAATGAGCGTATCCATCTACAGATCGACAGTTATTGATTTTCAGATCGACAGTTATTGATTTTCAGATCGCTACTGCTTCCATGAGATGTCCATCTAACAGGTTACTGGCAACAAGCTGTGAACCTGTGAGCTGTGGTGATTGGCTCAACACATCCTCTGATTTGAGAGGATCATTATAATATTTCATATCATTTATTTTATGTGTGACTCTCAGCTTTAGGGCCTATTTTGAAATTCTTGACCATGCATTGTAAGGACACGAATGTTTTAATTTGACATAATTTACAGGTGAGGGTGAGACCTGCTTTGTGCTTTGAGCTCACATGAACTTCTCTCATTTTCCTGACAGATTCAGCCTATCATGTCTTAATTATGCAAAAGCAGCAAATGAGGCTCTGGCTGATTTCCATACTCTATTGATCATTTTATTAAAATGGTATTAAAATGGTGTTATTAGTCTTTCATGAATACTCTTGGCCAGCTAGTCAGTAAGCCCTTGTTTCTGTAGTTGTCCTGTACGAATATCCAGGGATGACTGCGTTTTTGATGTAAAGGCAATGATGTAAAATGAATGTAAAATGACATTAGTGCTGATGAGCGCATTGGGAAGTCATACAACCCTTTATAAAGCTTTATGTGTCCACTATGATATTTCACAGTGGAGTAAATTCTCTTCTGCACCTCTCCACTAAAAAAAAACTAACATTTTTAACACAAATTCTGATGTTTGTAGTTCCATCTGAACTTTATTTATCTGTTTTGCCAAATATTTCTATTAGGATTGTCCTGAGGGAACAATTACAAAATCTACCAATATTTCACATTTTAGTTGATTACTATTTTAATATATTAAGTCTTTCCTGTCAATTTGTGATCACCTGATATAAACTACACAAATTATGAAAGAAAGAAAACAAAATAAATAAAAAAACTTTATGCTTCATGTTGACAAAGGGTAAAATATCAGGAAGTAACGAGAAGACCAGCTGAGCACATGTATAGATTTTTCTATCCATTTTTGTGGTGATACAAAACAGAAATATTGGCCTATAAGAAGGCAAACAAGGATATAAAGCTATTACTGGGCTAGATTAATTGATCTGAGATCCCATAACAGTTTAATTGAGCAGAAAATAGCAGATGGCTTTGATGGCCGTATCATAAAGAGAACTTGTCAGCAGAGTCTTAATGGTCTCTGTGTCCAATTTCAGATATTTTCTCACAGCTTTTTTCCCCCATTACCGTCACCGCCAGAAAGTGATGTGGAAGACAGAAAAGGAGGGAGGAGAGAGAGAGAGAAAGAGAGAGAAAGAAAAGACAATTTTTGTAACGATGCATCTTTGTAGGCCTGCCTGTGTATGTGTATGCTTCTGTACGTGTGTGTGTGTAGGCCTGTTTGTGTATGTGTATGCTTCTGTACGTGTGTGTGTGTGTAGGCCTGTTTGTGTATGTGTATGCTTCTGTACGTGTGTGTGTGTGTAGGCCTGTTTGTGTATGCGTATGCTTCTGTATGTGTGTGTGTGTGTGTAGGCCTGTTTGTGTATGTGTATGCTTCTGTATGTGTGTGTGTGTGTGTGTGTAGGCCTGTTTGTGTATACGTATGCTTCTGTATGCGTGTTTGTGTGTGTTTTTTTTTCTCCAGTCAGTCACTTCTGGCAGTTTGTGCAATGCACTCATCTTTCTCCAACAAGAGTGTGAGTGCATGTGTGTGTATGTGTGTGTGTGTGTATTTGGGTGTGTGTAAGTTTTTGGGTGTGTGTGTATGTTTTTGGGTGTGTGTGTGTGTATGTGTGTGTGTATTTGGGTGTGTGTGTGTGTGCGTGTGTGTGTGTGTACGTTTTTTGGTGTGTGTGTTTGGGAGGGGGCATGTGTCCTCGGTGGGAGGATGAAGGGGGGTGGCATTTGTTGACAAGCTGATGTCGCTCTTTCTGAACAAATGCTAATTTAATCAATCTGCAATAAATCTCCCTCTGTGCTGACTCATGGGTGTCTGTCCGGCCCAGGAGCAGGGGCCAAACAAAAGCCCTGCTAATTCTAACCACTGCTAATGCTAACTGCTTCTAATGCTAACCGCTTCTAATGCTAAGCACTGCCATGTAGCAGTGGTCATGCGCAGTCAGAACACATGCCCTCTAGACACACACACATACACACATACACACACACTCATATTAACACATGCCCTCTAGACACACACACATACACTCATAATAACACATCATGAACACTCATGAACACACACTCATGATAGCACGTACACACATTCATGATAAAACATACACACACATACACACACTCTTGATAACACATACCCCCACATACACACTCATGATAACACATACACACATATACACACTCATAATAACAAATACACACATGAACACACACTCATGATAGCGCGTACACACATTCATGATAAAACATGCACACACATACACACATTCAAGATAACACATAAACATATACACACACTCATGATAACAAATATGTTTTGACCTTCATTCACTCCCATGTATCTTTGCCATGGTGGACAGTGGAAAGCGCTGAGACTCGGGCTTCTTCAGAGCTGTGGGGGCGGAGAGACTCGGAGTGGACAGAGAGGATGTGGCGGCCATTAAAAATGAATCCAGGCCCTTCTGGTACCCTGCCACTCATCAGCTTCTGGCTGTGTTTCAGTCTGAGTCAGACGCTGGTGGAATGGCCGGGGCGTGTTTCAAACAGAGAATGGGTACCACAGCTTTCAGACCTGTTCATTGCAAATGAGTTCATAAAACTCTTTCGATAGCATCTGAGTCTTTTGTAATTTTCGCCTAGAAACTGGAAGTAAATGGTCTCTAAGGTACGTGGTTAGTGGCAAGGATTGGTAGAGTGAACACACCACATGCCATTACTTTGCTTCTCAGTGTTTTTCATAATTTTGCATATTGCTTATTGTTTCCCATCTAGATCCAAAAGACATTATTACAAAGCATTTTTACAAGCATCTCATTTCAATATGTGAAAGGATCAACCTTTTAAAAGTGACATATACAGTACATATAAAAAGTTTACACACTCCACTTAAAATGCCAGGTTTTTATGATGTACAAAATCACACCAAGATACAATAAGTCATTTAAGATTTATTTCCACCTTATATGAGTACTTTCCACCAATAATGAGTGCAATTCAACTGAAAAACAAACTAAAACAATTTATTTAGGTGGGGGATAATAAATAATAACATGGTGGCATAAGAGTGCAGGCCCTCACATGATTGGGGATGTTGCTGTTTAAAATTAGCCAATCACATTCAAACTTAAATAGTAATCAGAACACACCTGGCATCAATTAAAGTTACTGTGTTTAAGTCTATATTTAGTTCAACTGTTCTTGTAACATTACTTACAGCATTTGCCTTTGCATCTTACAGGAAAAGCCATGGTCTGTGAAGAGCTTACAAAGCATCAAAGAGATGTTGAAAGTTATTGATCAGGAGAAGGGTACAAAACCATCACCACGTTATTAGATATGCCATGGAACACAGAGAAGATGGTCATCAACAAGTGGAGAAAACTAACCCTAACACTGACTTTACCAAGAACTGGAGATTGATAACCAAAATAATCTAAAAACACATGAGGCCAAGAGGCCTACAGCATCATACAAGGAGCTTCAGAAATTTCTGCCAAGTATTGGTTGTATACTACATCTGATAACAATCTCCTGTATTCTTTATATGTCTGAGCTGAGGAACAGAGTGGCAACATGGAAGCCTTTTCTTATAAAGAAAAACATTCCAGCTCTGCTCCATTGTGCAAATACCTACATCAAGTCAAGCCAAAGCATGTTGGGAAATGATGGCACCAAGGTTTGGCCATTCTTTCTGGCCATAATTCCAAAAGGATTGTTTGGCACAAAACAATCCAGTGCCTCACCAAAAGAACACCACACCCACAGAAAAACATGGTGGTGGTGACGTCCCCACAGAGAAACATGGTGGTGGTGATGTCCCCACAGGGAAGCGTGTGGGTGGTTGCGCTTTGGGGATGTTTTTCTTCAGTTGGAACTAGGTTTTTAGTCAAGGTGGAGAAATTCTGAACAGATCCAAATATCAAGCAATTTTGCCACCAAAACTTTGAGGGTTTTTTCCTGCTAAAAAGGTATATGAAGAGGAATTTCGCTGTACTGCATGGCAACAAAGCATACCTCCACAATCAACAAAAGAATGGCTTCACCAGGAGATCCAAAGTTCTAGAATGGCCCAGCCAGAGTCCAGACCTGAATCCAAATGAAAATCTAAGGGGTGACTTGAACAGGCCCTTGTTCAGGATATGCCCTCACAATCTGACAGATTTGGAGCTCGTTTGCAAAGAAGAATGACCAAAGGTTGCCAAGTCAAGATGTGCCATGCTGATGGACTCCCAAGTGCTGTCATGAAATCAAAAAGTGCATCAACAGGGCCGTGCTATATGTTTTTTTCCTCCTAAAATATTCGTTTTTTGTTTGTTTGTTTGATTGTTCTGTTTTTTTTAATGTAGTAAACAAAATTCTGACTGGTGCTGTATATGTATAACATGTGTGTGTGTGTGTGTGTGTGTGTGTGAGTGTGTGTGCGCGTGCCCAAAGTGGCTCTGCATCAAGATATGCTCATTTTCTGTACAACCTAATGACTGGTATAATGCATTCACACACACAAGACAGGAGCATGAATTTGGTTCATGAATTAATTTCAAACATTTTCTTAATTTGAACAATCTATAATGTCAGTAATGTTATAATATCCCCTCAAATGTTAAACAAACTGACCACAAAATAAACAACGTAATGAAAGTCTCTAAAGCACAGACTTTCCTGTTTCTCCCCTCCTCCATTCTACTCTCCTCCAGTCAGTGATTATGTAACTGTAAAGTGGTTGCCACAGCAACCCTTTTACTCCAGTGCCCCCGAGCGGCTGGTCTGACAGGCCACGAGCAGAGGGCCTGCGCCTAATGGCGTTCCAGCTGAGTGCTGTCAGCTGTCCTCGACCCCCTCCCACATAACCTCCTGCAATCTCCCACTGCCGAACCAGGGGACTCAGAACCAGGGCGGCGTCACAAAGCCCTCACCCAGCGTGAGAGGAACTGCCAGCCTGGTGTCTTACTGCAGAAACTGCATCATAAAAGCTTGAACCTTTCCCAAGCAGTTACACCTGTGATTTTAAATTGTGGTCCTTCCTGTATGCAAACAGTCTGTGCAAAACCTAAAATAAGGGCTGCTGTAAGGACATTAAAATAGTCATTTGGCATGCGGAACAGACATGTGGTTTAATATACATTTTTTTTATGCTGAAATGAAGATGGCATCATTTTAAGTATGTAAGGTGGTTTTTAAACCTGTCTGCCAATGAAGTGTCTTTTATATTGTGTAACATTTCATGATAAGCGAACCAACAGAATGTTTCAAAGTTATGGTTTCAGGTATACAATAAAGTTATAAATTATGGTTTCAGGTATACAATAAAGTTATAAGATATGGTTTCAGGTATACTAGGTTTGGTGATAAGATCATATATACTTTTATTTCAGGGCCCTCGCTTTCACATACCCGGTTGAGCACTATGCTCTACAAGCAAAGCTCGTGCTTTTATGAAGAAGAAGCATTAAACCAGTCACATCCACGTCCATGTTTCAGACCCCACAGAGAAGCCCTCAGGAAGACAAATTGCACTGTAAAATCACACTATTCAGAATCAGAATAGCAAAGTGTTCTGAGAGATCTTCAAAGTGTTCTGAGAGATCTTCAAAGTGTTCTGAGAGATCTTCAAAGTGTTCTGAGGGATCTTCAAAGTGTTCTGAGGGATCTTCAAAGTGTTCTGAGAGATCTTCAAAGTGTTCTGAGGGATCTTCAGAAGCTCCCTCCCCACCCCCACCCCACAAAAACATGGACAAATACAATATAAATCATGTTTTTAAGGCATATACCATAACTGCAAATTATAAGCATTAAACAAGAAAAAAAGTGTTTACACAATTCTATTTTTAAAAAGTTTACATAATCTTGATTTTTTAAAAAAGAGTTTCTATTGCAAAAATTCTATTACATCGTCTCACACTGGAGTCCACTTGAATAAGGAGACATGAAAGCATTACAAGTTTATCTGACCATAAATGCCCAGCCAAAGAATGTTTTTGCTAATTTTTGCCTCTCGCCTTGAGGGAAGCAGCTAAAACAAAAGACACTACTGGCAGCTGCTGCCTTAATGCGTTTTAAAGTTGTTAAATATTGATGAACCTTCAGAGCTCTGAGTGCTTAATGAACTTGTGTTATAATTCTGCTGGGCAGACCTCCATATCAGACCATAATCTCCACAAACAGGTATTTTGGATCAAAACTGAAAGGCTTTATATAATAATGTATGTTGTATAAAGTTACACATTCATTTAAATACTTTAATTGGATTAACATGTAAGATAAAATGTTCAAAATGTAATCCAAATACTTCAGGGAATTCATGGATATTATGGAATTCAAAATTCTGCCTACAGTAATGCCATATGTAAAGGAAACAAATATCAGAGTATTTTCTCCAGAAATACAAACTGCCTGTAACAGCTGATAACAGGGAACAGGAACTTTACTGGTTGTTTGGCTTTTAACAACAAAAGTTCTGTGATGTATCTAAGGCCACCAAAAATGACAGGAATTATTTTACACCTACATCCACATGCATTCACAGCTTCGCATAACATTGGTCCACACAAACAAACACACACACACACGCACACACACAGAGAAATGTGTGAATTAAATGGGATAAATAAGGTTTAAACAAGAGATTGAGCAGGTTTAGAGAGATGGACAGGTTGTGTTCCCGTGTATTTCCTGACGGTTGAAAGAAAGTGGGAGGAAAAAGCATCACCCAGCTGCAGTTATGAGCGAAAGTGCTGAACTGGACACAAAGTGCTGAACTGCTGGCTGCAGTTATGAGTGAAAGTGCTGAACTGGACACAAATTTGTCATGCTGTTTGGGATTCCGTTTCAAGCAGGTACATCTTCCTGCCACCCACCGGGATCGCTCGAGCAATTCCGCTTTCCGGCGGCGGACGGGATGACGGAGTATCTGCGGTACAGGTCACTGCTTTTGGAAAATGCAGGTTTAACCTCCACACGAACGCCAGGGCGCTACGCATTAGGCGTGATCCATTAGGCACCCATTGGGGGTGAATCCAGCATGCATACGGACTGGACGACAGCGAGAAAGAGGAGACTGCAAATCAATGAGAAAATCGATTCGCCTCATTTCACACAAGGCCGCTCCTCCACCATTAGACATGGCTAACCTCCTAGATCAACACGCGCCACCAGCTTTTATGACACTGTGACCAAATGATAAGAATATTTGAAGAAATTATAAAATGTTTGACATGTTTTGGTTTATTACATGATTTATTTACATTGCTGTGTTAATTATTAGCTTTGGGCATGTATTACATATTGCTTCTGACCTGATCCATTTCAGTAGAAATGTCCATTCCAGTGGTCATCATTTTAGGGTGCTACAAAGCTTGATTGTATTCTGTCAGTCACTGTCTCCAGATCAGTCAGTGGGGATTCTAAATGACTAAAATATGTTCAGAGGTATTTTGCTCTGTCCATAAGTAACCACTGCTTTGTCAGCTGACTAATTCCATCTAACTGTCGTTATGTGTCACTGAGTAATACTTAATCAGGTTTGGCTGATACTATGAATATAAACACGTGTGCTGTGTTTATCTTACTTAGAGAAGAATAAATGTGAACAGTTAAGAATCTCTCAGTATCTGTTTTGTTCTTTCTCTCTCTCTTACTTTCTCTCTCACTCACTATCTGTCTTTCTTTCTCTCTATCATTCTCTCTCTCTCTCTCTCACACACACACACACACACACACACACACACACACACACACACACATGCTGGCTATGTTCCCCTGTGTAACTCCCTGCCCCTTATCCTGGGGGATGGGGATGGCAAAGCACATCACCTAAATCAGAACTTAATAGATGGGATGACAGCGGAACACCAGGCACTGACAAGCCACATTAATCAAAGCCAACACATCTGCAGTTTAGTCGTTATTCTCATTTACCTGCTAATAGAGGAGGTTTTATTTATTTAATCCACCCATCTAATGTAATCTGTCCTATTGATTACATTTATGATATGTAAATCATTCATAAATTAGCACACCCTTGACTTTGCCCTTAAAAGAAGCAAAATTTGGAATATTTAATAGGATCTAAGGAAAATGACCAAACACGTGTGCACAGACACACCGTCTGCAGGCTTTATAGCTATTGACCCTGAGAGCTGCAACTAAGAACAAAACCTTCTAGCCTGTTTGTTAATGCACGCCACTCTCCAGGAGACACAGTATAGAACCATCACTGATTCTGTCTCCAACCTAGAGACACCAGAGGTTAAATTTCCTCATCTTGGAAGGTGTAATTAGTTACAAATGCTAATAGGAAGTAGCATGTGAAACCAAAAAGACCACATCTGTATTTGAGAACAGCAGATGACATTTTAAAACTCTAGTGGTTTCATAAAGAGGTTATGGGCAGTGTGCTTTAGGAGATGCTAACGCTATGTGAATGGTTTGGAGAAAGAGTGGGGAGCTTTCCTGATCTCTATTATCCTAATTAAAGCCTTTGTTCGGCTGTCATTGTGTGTGCTTGAAAATGCCACCCACGCTGATTGAAGTCTCTGCATCCTCTCCCCTGAGTGTGTGTGTGTGTATGTGTGTGTGTATGTGTGTGTTTCATATGTATGTCATCATGTTTTATTTATCTTTTTTTCACTTTTTGGTTAATTCTTTTGTGATTACTAAGGTAAATGATCTGATTGTGTTTAAAATGTTCTATTTAAATTTTTGAACTGGTTGAGTAGCACTTGATACATGTATTCTGCTGTGTGGTGTGATACATGTATTCTACTGGGTGCTGTGATACATGTATTCTTCTGTGTGGTGTGATACATGTATTCTATTGTGTGGTGTGATACATGTATTCTGCTGTGTGCTGTGATACATGTATTCTACTATGTGGTGTGATACATGTATTCTGCAGTGTGCTGTGATACATGTATTCTGCTGTGTGGTGTGATACATGTTTTCTATTGTGTGCTGTGATACATGTATTCTACTGTGTGGTGTGATACATGTATTCTACTGTGTGGTGTGATACATGTATTCTATTGTGTGGTGTGATACATGTATTCTGCTGTGTGCTGTGATACATGTATTCTGCTGTGTGGTGTGATACATGTATTCTATTGTGTGGTGTGATACATGTATTCTACTGTGTGCTGTTATACATGTATTCTGCTGTGTGCTGTGATACATGTATTCTACTGTGTGCTGTGATACATGTATTCTGTTGTGTGGTGTGATACACGTATTCTGCTGTGTGGTGTGATACACGTATTCTGCTGTGTGGTGTGATACATGTATTCTATTGTGTGGTGTGATACATGTATTCTGCTGTGTGGTGTGATACATGTATTCTATTGTGTGGTGTGATACATGTATTCTACTGTGTGGTGTGATACATGTATTCTTCTGTGTGGTGTGATACATGTATTCTATTGTGTGGTGTGATACATGTATTCTGCTGTGTGCTGTGATACATGTATTCTGCTGTGTGGTGTGATACATGTATTCTACTGTGTGCTGTGATACATGTATTCTACTGTGTGGTGTGATACACATATTCTATTGTGTGGTGTGATACATGTATTCTGCTGTGTGCTGTGATACATGCATTTTGCTGTGTGCTGTGATACATGTATTCTACTGTGTGGTGTGATATATGTATTCTGCTGTGTGGTGTGATACATGTATTCTGCTGTGTGGTGTGCTTGTTCGACCATGTCTGAGGGTACACAAATATCTAAGGATTGAAAAACTGCTCTTGTGTTTGTGTGTTAGGAAGAGAATGTGTGTGTGTTACGGAGGTTGTGTGTGTGTGTGTGTGTGTGTGTGTGTGTGTGTGTGTGTGTGTGTTATGATGTGATGAAAAGTGATGCATGCAATTGCTGAGGTCTGGCCCTCAACCCTGACTCCCATAAACACACCCAAACCAAGTCTGGCCTGATTGATTAGCCTATAGACAACTCCAGTCTCCAATGAATAATTAAAGCTCTTGCCCCTGAGTTGTCTGTCACACAGTATTGCTGACTTTTGGAAACCTCTTCTGTGGTCACACATGAGGGGCAGGGACATACCAGCTGAGGCAGGGTGGGTATCTATAAGAGGCCATTTGTTGGTTTTGATATTTATAAGACAATCACCTCTGGGAACTTGAAGAATAAACGAAAATTCAAAAGCAGCCATTAATAAAATGTAATATTAACATTAATACAGGGTAAATATAAGAATATAGAATATATATTTAGTACATTCTTAGAACCTGAAGCAGAACCTGACAAATAATTCTCGTTTAGAACGCTAACCATGTGATAATTCAACAGTGCCACCTGGTGTTTATAGCAATTATGTCAAAGCAGGTTCAGAAACTTCAAAACTTGCCATAGTGTACAAGATGTTATAGTATTAGCATTTCGAAATTCTGTTTTTGTGGCAGAAAGCGCTGTCCCACAACCGCAAAGGCCACATCTATTAAAATTATGCTAGTAAACTGCATAAGCATTGGTACATTAAACACTTGTATTAGGCGGAACCCTACTTTAGCGTTTGTTTGTAGTGGGGAAACTATTGGGTGGACGTGCGGGGAGCACCCACCACTTCCGCAGTTGACATCTGCTGGAGGTGTTTCCCAAGTTAACGACACAAATCTTCGTTGTTTTCCCCTTTTCGCTAGTTTAACCTACAGCCTCTGAAAACAGCTGTCGTTAGTATTATGGCCCTGTAAGACTATTGGTTTCTTTCGTATGGACTTACTATGGTGTAATAAGGACACTTTCTCATTTTCTGATAATACCGAACGTTAGCTTCCGCAACAGCAGGCACCTAGCTAGTTAGCTAACTAGCTAGCAAGGTAAGTTACCGTTAATGGCTAACCAATATTATTTAGCCACTGTGTTATTCTTCAGTTGATTGAGTCGCTTTTGATGTGCCTGGTCAACGGTCCCTGGTCCCTAGATTGTACATCAGCCCAAAACAACATGGATCAAAGTAATGCCATTGCAAAATACTAGTATCAGGAGTCCTAAGTAACCGGGAATGCTGCTGGTTGAGCGGCTGGTTTACTAATCATGTCTTCTGTTTAGTTTGAGGGGTCATCTAGGCTACAGCTTGTCAAACTACAATCTCGAGTATTTTAGCTTGCTAACTAGGTAGGCACATTTGTAGTTGCAATAGTCTCCATAGCTCCTTAGCTAGCTAACATATATTTATAACCTCAGGTAGGCTGTAATGATAAATAATTGTAATAATATATATGTTTCGGATTTTGCCTTCAGCAGCTAACTAACCGGTTTAGTTGGCCGAAATGGTCATTTTCGGTCTTTTGCTCAGGTGTTACAATACCTGTCTTTCAGTCTAGTATATTGTTCATGTTTCGATGCAAATTGAACTTGTATGATTATAACACTTGGGGAACTAGTGCATAAGAAAACAATCGATGTGTCCATGTCTATACATATTTTTATGTTTGATCAGCATTGCATTATTGAGTGCCAGTAATCAGAAAAACATGGGATATTTTTGCTCATACGAGTTGTCGGTGTGTTGGCTAGTTATTTAGGTACAGCTCCTCTGTAGATTTATCTATGCTGTTTGTAAATAATTAGTTGCAGGTAATATGCCTTATTCCCTGCACAACGAGAGGCCTCTCTTGTGAATAACTTGTTGTGATTTGGTATTTTGTGTTTTTAGAAATTCATAGATATCTTGTTATGCTGTTATCCTGTTATGCATAAGTGTTGGCATAAGCAATATAGAAACATTCAGCCAACGCCTTCCTTCCTTTTACTTGAAACCTGATCTCAATAACGCTTGATAGGAATTGCATATAATCAGTATATAATATATAGGCAACTGACTTTAAAGAACAATAATTAATGACAATGTACTACTGACTGTAAAACGTTTGGAAGAATACAGCTGTAGAGTAGGTGTACCCAATAAGGTGATCTTGATTAGGTGCACCCAGTCAGTGTAGTGCTCATGCATTTGAATGTGTTATGGCAACACTGATCAAAACAGCTTTTAGCTATTTTTACTAGAAAGTGAACATGAATATCTAGGTTGATATGTATTTTTGTATTGTGTATGTTGTGTTGTTGTATTGTGTTGTGTTATTGCAGATATATTGTGTTGTTTTGTTGATCTTTGGGCAGGTGTGGGTGTGAGCTGGTGTGTGGGTGTGTGTGGGTGTGTGTGTGGGTGTGTGTGTGAGCTATGTTGACGCTGGCGAGTAAGCTGAAGAGGGAGGAGGGGATGAGGCCGAGTGGAGGTCCTGCAGGCTCCAACGACACCGCCTCTCACAGAGTGTCCGTTAGAGACCGGCTACTCATTAAAGGTAATGTGTTCAAAGTTCAATTGCTGATTAAGCCTTACGGTCAGTTTTGGTGTTTGCTTTTAGAAACAGGATTAGCTTTCCCAGTGTTTGAGGCCTGTTATAGCAGGGTAAGCAATTTTGAATTGAGGAATTTTGCAGGGTTTCTTTCTTTTAAAAAGAGGTGGGATTGTTTCAACTAGATAGACTGGAAAGGCTTCTTTTTTGGGGGGGGTTAACTGCTTTGCAGTTTAAAATGACTCCCACTATCTGTCATGTCATTGGTGTAAGAAAGTCTTATACAAAGAATCCAGTCACTCCATAATGCAGTTCTGTGATCTTGTAATGGTCAAGGATCGGCTCCATGCTGCTGCGATCAGTCGTTATCAGATGACCAGTGTGATGAAGCCTGTTGTTCTGTTCATACGGTTCGTTAAAGCGCTAACCTTTTGAACTCTGGTGTGGCTAAAATCAGTGGGCTAAGACCTCAGCAGGTCAGTCTCAGTGGATCGTTTGAAGTACGAACACAATTCGGATCAAAAGCACCAGATGGCCCAGACACAGGACGTGATGTTACAAGACGGGAGGCTAAAGGCAGTGCGAGAGAACAGAGTGCGTTAGGGAAAACACTTCGATGGTAAATATGTCAGTGTGACTGCGTAGCAGTGCCTAAACACACCTGCTAAACATGGCAGTTAACTGTTGTCCTGATGAGGATGTGAGCGGGGATGTCTGTGCTGGACTCCTGCCTCTCCAGATCTGGAGTTTGACAGTCTTGGTAAGAAGTGGTCACTCCAGTTGCTCAGGTTACTCCCACCGCGAAACATTTTCAGATGTAACGATCAGGTCTGTGCAGCTCTAATCCCTTCAGAAATGTCCGTCTGTTGCTCACTTGCTGACATACTTTGCCTTCTCTCCCATCCTGGACAGGTTTTGACCAAAGTGATCATGGCTATTGCAGTATTGTAAAATTATTGCAGTTGTTGTTGTTTATTATTATTCTCTCAAGTACACACACACACACACACACATCCAACAGTGAATTCAACAATTCACATAAACTCAGCTCCAGTAAATGAGTCTAATTGTCGTAAGAGTTCAACCAGGATGTTTAATGAACTTAATGACAAAGAAAATCACACAGAAAATCTCACCACTGACGACTGTAGTGTTTTTGCACGAGTAGAGAAGCCTGAAAGCTTCAGTTTACATTACAGACGAACTATTAGACAAACCAGGAGATTTTCCCCGATTCTGTCCAGACCTCAGAGTCAGTCCAGGGGGTTGGGAAATCTACAGAGTGCTGTCACATCTGCAATGTTTTCACCAACTCAAAACAAAACCGTGTTGCTCTGAAACCGTGCTGTGGATGGGTTTGTCTAAGCTCTGGACAGCATTTAACAGGAGTTGTTGTTGTTGTTTTTTTTTAATATGATTGTTAAAATAAAGTAAATCATAGCCTGACTTTTATTTACTTCTGTATTAATTGATGTCCACAGTTGTCCACAGTTGACCTTGAAACCTTTAAACCTTGAGTGAACAGCAGTTTTGTGCCACTCTACCTTCTCACACACACACACACACACACACACACACACACACACACACACACACACACACACACACACACACACACACACAAATCAGTAGAGGCATGTTGGTCTATGTGGTGGGTAACAGCAGCCATAGAAAGGATACTGCAGACACACTGAATATATAAAAATGGCTCTCTGAAACATTTTGAAGGAGATGTATGGTCGCGTTGTATCTGCGCAGCTAATCTCAGGCATGCTGTATGCCGGTGTGTAGCGTCCGTGTGTCATATGAGTTGGGCCAGAATAGGGGAGCTCTATTTTTAACACCCAGAGAGCAGCAGACCCAGGGTGGCATTAACGAGCTGCATTCTCACCACTGAGGCTACTTGGTCCGTCCTGACCTCGACGTAAAGGGTGCAGGAACCAGTTATGGGCTGCATGGGCATTGTTTTGGTCGAGAAAGAGATGCCGGAGCATTTTGATACTTATTAGATTCACACGCCTTAACAGTGTTTAAGTGCAGACTGGAATGTCCAGGGTTGGTACACGGTGAAAACAATGTATTATCATACTGGGCTCATTTGCATATTGGAGCGTTGGTCACCGTCAGGACTGTTGCGGTTATGATGAACAAATTAATGTGTGGCCCTACGTGAATGTTTACGTCACAGAAATGGCTTGGTGTGATGATGTGATGGTGGGTTTCTTAAAGGAACTGAACGAGGCGCAGCTTTTGCCCTGACCTGGCAACATTCACGTCAATGTTTGATTCCTTTGGTATAAATGTACAGTTAAGTACATTTTATACTGAGAATTTTAAATAATATTTTAATGAATGCTGATCCTGCAGAGGTATCTGGTTTGGTTTTACCCAATACCGATGCTGATTTTTGCAATATCGATTATCATATTTTATGAATTGATTATAGTATTTGGAGGCTGTATCTATAGATTGATATATCAGAAACAGCTTTAAAACAGTATTCATCATATTTATTAAACAGAAAGTATTTAGGGTCTGTTCTGAGATGCTGATCTTTTCTTTGCGGTGCACCAAGGATCTATCATTCATCCTATGGTGTTTCTCCCTGGATCATTTCATTTGTCTTTTTAATGTATAATATAGAACATCTTACAGTTTTACCTTTTAAAGTTGGTGATTATTAATGTAAAAACATACACACATGTATAATATTACATTGATAAATAAACCTTTTGTGCAAAACAACTGTTCACTAAAGGTTTAATCTGGTTTTCTTAAACTAAATGAATGATAAACAGCAGTTTATCTTGAGAACCTTCATTATATGGTACTCTCACCTTCATTATATGGTAATCTCACCTTCATTATA
>JAOYMR010000013.1:1070321-1081338 GCA_025802075.1 Tenebrosternarchus preto | reverse complement strand
TGGTACTCTCACCTTCATTATATGGTACTCTCACCTTCATTATATGGTACTCTCACCTTCATTATATGGTACTCTCACCTTCATTATATGGTACTCTCAGCTAAAATGAGACTAATGCTTTCCTTCAAGGACATGGAGATAATTTATTCTTTATTCAGTAGCCTTAGTCAAGGAGTTAGGGCAAGGTTTCACTTAGTTAGGACATGGCTTATTAAACCTGAGGCCCTGAGGCGTCCTGTTCGAGACACCCCAGCAGTCCCAAGAACTAAACAAGTTCCTGCCTTTTGATCTGAGAATCTGTTCAGAAAAAGACATCTAGCTCACCTTCGCCTTTGAGGCTAGAGCATAGTTAATTATTCATGTCTATGGCCTTGTTTTATTGGTTTTTTTTTTTTAAATGTATTTTATTGCCTGTTTTTGTTTATTGTGAAGCATCTTGTTGCTTTTCTTGGAAAGTTGCTGTTATAGTTAATGTTTTTTTACTTACATGTTCACCCATTGAAATGTTCTCCTTAAGGCTACACACTAATACACTGTTATTTTGTATTTATTTTTTTATTTTTTAATGCTCTCTACTCTCCTGACTGTCCACAGAGGTCTCAGAACTTGAGGCCAACCTTCCAAGTAAGTAGACAGATGTGCATCCTCCTTTATTCAAGCTTTCTGGTTTATTGAACATGCAGTCTTGAAAATTATTACAAATAATTAGCTGTGTTTTCTCTGTTGAGGCTGGTCTACCCTGGCATTACCTACATTACTACTCCCATTCAGATTAAGAAAAAGACACAAATTTTTTTTAATCTTTTTCTGTCACAGTGTTTGTTACGAGACAGAAAACTCCCAGTAACCGCTATCCACTTGCTACGGTAGACCGCCTGTCGCGGCGACAGCGGCTGCATGCCTGTCGCTATGACGGCAGCTGAACGGCTGCCAACACATGCTATCACGTTCCACGTTCCAGCATCTCCACGTTACGGCCTCAGTCTAGCCGGCTGCAGTCAATGTTGGATCAGGCCTTAAATTGCGGGCATATCTCCGCGAAGCCTGTTAGCACACCTGCTTGCTGTGTGCTCATTAGCTTGTCTGCCACGTGCTGCCTCGACCGTTTTATTACAGAATGTTACCACGTTCTGCCTTACGATGCTGCATTTACTGTGTGAGGAAAGTAGACGATCGTTCACTCTATGAGCTGTGCCCCACCCTCACACTGAAGTGAAAAAAAAACATCTCTACTTAAACCTTTAAAAATGCAGGGAAAACCCTGGTTGCATCAGGTGTGTTGGAGAATAAAAAAATCATGATATCTGAGTCACAGCTACTGTCACCTGCAAGGACAGGGAATCACTGGACTAATGAAAGTAGGGCGTCCATGGATGCAGGAGGAATGGAGGGTCTCCATTCGATATGCAGAAGCCTGCCACCTTAATAAAGAGTTTCTTTGTCTGGGTGCAGATACCTGCAAGGTTACGTTTCCTGATGCAAACAAGCTGCATTACTTCCAGCTGGCCATTTCTCCAGGTAAAAGCACTTCTATAACTTAAACTGACCATAAAAAGAATGAAGAATTAATGCACGTAGGGACTGTTTACATGATCTCCTTTTGTGAATTTTGTAAATATACTTTCATTTGTTCTCAGTGTTTGCATGGGTTTGGTAAATTATTCCTTTAGGTCAGAAACTTTAAACTCAAATAACTGCAGAGGTGGAACAAATGAGCTACATTTAATCTTATGCTTTATAATTTGCTTAACCTGTGTTATTTCTCCTCAGATGAAGGCTACTATCAAGGTGGGAAGTTTCAGTTTGAAATTGAAGTCCCTGAAGCCTATAATATGGTGGTAAGTGGCCTCTGAAGTTCAGCCTGCAAGTCAGTCTTTAGGTGAATTTATGGGAATGGAAAGGAGGCCATGGCACAGTAAGACTGGCAAACATGTGCATGCACACACTGGCACATTCAGTGTTGGTTTGGATGGGTTTGGGCGTGTTTGGATGTGTTTGGGCTGGGTGTGGATGGGTTTGGGCGTGTTTGGAATGGTCTGGGTGGGTTTGGAATGGTCTGAGTGGGTTTGGAAGGGTCTGGGTGGGATTTGGAAGGGTCTGGGCGGGGTTTGGATGGGTTTGTGCGGGTTTGGATAGGTTTGTGCAGGTTTGGGCAGGGTTTAGATGGGTCTAGGTGGGTTTGGATGGGGTTCGAGTGCAGCACTGATCTATAACATTTGTTATTTGAATTTAAAACAATTTTTTTTCTTTCTCAGCCACCTAAAGTCAAGTGTCTGACGAGAATATGGCACCCGAACATTGCAGAGACGGGGGAAATTTGCCTTAGGTGCTGATATTTGCTTATAATGTTTCATCATAATAAATTAATCATGTGATTTGAATTAAGTAGATGCATAAGGTTATTCACTTTTTTCAATGATTCCTGGTTACTTCTGCATTCATTAATGAATTATTTACCTATTAAATAGATGAAAGATTGGTTTGAACTGTATTTCACATGGCGGAATGACTGACCCTGTCCTTTAGCTTACTACGAGAGCATTCGATCGACGGCACAGGCTGGGCGCCCACACGCACGCTGAAGGTGACGCCCGTATCTCCATCATACATCACACTGCAGCTCCACACGACACCACACTTGAGCTCCACGACATCATACTTGAGCTCCACACAACACCACACGAGAGATCCAAAGTCAAATTTATTTAAATAGCGCTTTTTACAACAAAGCAGCTTTACAAACGCATGGGTCCTAGTCCCTAATGAGCAAAGCCAGGGGTGACAGTGGCCAGAAAAAACTGGATGGGGATTAGGAAGAAACCTTGGGAGGACCAAGACTCAGAAGAGAACCCATCCTCCATTGGCCAGCCCAGCTAGTAGCAATACAATAATAATACAATTGTCTTGACTGAGTTCCACACGACATCACACGAGAGCTACACAGCATCACACTCGAGTGCTTAACATGTCATCACACTTGAGGGCTGCACGTGACATCACACGAGAGCTACACAGCATCACACTCGAGTGCTTAACATGACATCATACTTGAGTGCTCCAGCACATACCAGTATTAATGCAGCAGCAGATAAGCAGCTGTTCTTAACTACTGCTCAGTTGATTGTTAACTCTCAATGCGGAGTTGCTCTTAAAGATGTTGTGGTGGTGCCTCAAACCTGGGGGCGTACGGGAGCACAGTGCTCTCTTATGCCTGTCTCAAATGCGTTTCCCAGTACAGACTCTGCACCACAGTTTGTCATGAGGCTGCTTTCCCAAGATAACAGCAGTTTAAAAATAGTGTGATTTCAGGTGAATGATGCCTTGGCATCACAGTTTTCAAATGCAGCTCCCCTAGTGTATATTTGTACTAATCTGTAACGTTCTTTATTTAGGATGTAGTATGGGGATTGAATTCGCTGTTCACTGTAAGTGTCGCATCTATTTCGCTCGCTCTCTCTCATATATATATATATGTGTGTGTGTGTGTGTGTGTGTGTGTGTTTTGTGTTTATATATGTGTGGACTCTTGCACATCTATCTATGTGTTCCTCTTGGGGGGGACTTTCCTAGCAATGTAATATCAGAATAGAGTAGGAACATCTGATCACATCACTATCTTAAAGCAGTGGTTTAGCTCCTATCTCTGAATCAGCTTTGGGTTTCAAATGACTGCAACCTGGGACAAACGACTCCAGCCCTTTCACTTTTGCTCTTCACGTCCTGACACGTTTGGTCCTAAACATACAAAGTAAATAGCAATAGAGTCTAGCAATAGAACTCCTGTAGTGTTATTTGTGTCTTGGGGTTCCGTGGGGTGGTCTGATCTAAGCTGTGCTTATCAGACCTGGAAACAAAGAATCATAGTGATATATTTTGGAAAGCTGCATGCTGACACAGGAATAATAAATCCCTCGTTCCTGTTTTCTCCAGGATCTTCTGAATTTCGACGACCCACTGAACATAGATGCAGCGGAGCACCATTTACGAGACAAGGTGAACATCCCCACCCAGTGCTCAGATGTTTCACACAGCCATGTTGAGAAACTGTTCAGTCTGTCCACACCACATGCTTTCACTAGCAATATCGTGTTTTGTGTTCGTTCGTGTTTGTTTATGATTTACACGCGTTGATGAGTCATGTTATAGGTTTTATGGCTGAGCCGTGAAGTTAGAAGTTTAAGAACATGCAAGTGAGGTCTTTCAAATGTAAAGTTCTTCCTTAATGATAATTTTGGGTTCTTGGAGTAGTTGATGTTGGTTAGTAGTGTATGCCTGGGCTTGTGTGTGGTCGTACAGGCGTGTGTACACACGTGAGTGTGAGAATGAACATCTGCAGGAGAGAGAGAGAGAGGTGGAGTGAGAGATGCATGTCTGTGCTGGAGACGTTAACAGCCTCCCTTCTCTCCTCTGTCTGTTCCAGGATGACTTCCGGAGCAAAGTGGAGGACTTCATCAGAAGTTACGCGAGATGACGTCCGCTGCCTTGCGCCGCAGTAACATCCAGCCAGCAAGCCCCGGGCGCTATAGACACGAAACCCCCCTCCACAGTTACAAACGCCATGCAAGCAAAACGCAACGTGGCTTGAATCGCAAGTTCCTGTCAGAGAGGCAGGAACGAGCTTGGTGGGCTTGTCTTTCGCTTGTTCGTCTTGGTTTCGTTCATTTGTTTTTGTTTCTCTAAACTTGCTCAGGGCGGAAGCCCGCAGTCGCTACCACAGCTAGTCCTGCTTCACGCAGTCTTTACAGCTGATGAATATCAAAAGAAAAGAAAAAGTACTAAATAAAAATATTCACGGGAATAAGACGCTTTGTGACGTCAATCTGTGGCCTGAGCGCTGGCAGCAGCTCTCAGAATGCAGACAGCCTGCAAGTTCCCAGATCCACGTAGGAAGTATTCCGGTCTCACTCAAGGGGTGCCCCAGGTGATATACACACAACATGTAATCCGTTGATGCCTCTGTTACCTTTGACTGAATACAGAGACTATTGTAACTGTTTCTTGCTGAATTTCGAGTTACTTGAGCTTTGTGTGTGTGTGTGAGATGTGCGTATAACTGTTCTGCTTTACACAAGTGCATGTTGTTCAAGTGCATGCAAGCAACCACAGCCGAGTTGGCAGTGTGTGTGTGTGCGTGTGTGTGTGCGTGTGCGTGTGTGTGCGTGTGCGTGTGTGTGCGTGTGTGTGTGCGTGTGCGTGTGTGTGCGTGTGTGTGTGTGCGCGTGTGTGCGCGTGTGTGCGCGTGTGTGCGCGTGTGTGCGCGTGTGTGTGCGTGTGCGTGTGTGTGCGTGTGTGTGCGCGTGTGTGCGCGTGCGTGCGCGCGTGTGTGCGCGTGCGTGCGCGCGTGTGTGCGTGTGCGTGCGTGCGTGCGTGCGTGCGTGTGCGTGTGTGTAAGAGAACCTCTTATTTGGTAGCATGCACTGGGCTCCTGACATGCTCAGCCATAACAACCTTAGAAACTTGGTGTGATTTTGTTTTTGGTCCTGCACCTCCCCCACCCCACCCTACCCCTCTCTGTCCATTTTCTTTCCTGAGAGTTTGTATCATCCATTTGTAAATATATTAAAGATGGGTTCTACTATGACTTTTGCTTTAATGTTATTCATTTGAAAGCGAGAAGTGTGTTCTTGGTTCACCCACAGAGCCTACACTCATATACTTACCACACGTTTAATTAGAAACACGGCACGGTACCGTACTGCCCAGTTTAAAAACCCATACCGTACTGCCCAGTTTAAAATACACGTCTATCAGATTAGTCAATTTCGACGAAATATGTCACTACTAATAAATATAGATGTCCCTAATGCAACTAAAAATAAGACGCGTTGTCATATGCTTCTTACTTTTGGCTTATTTAACGTAACTCTAGATGGCGCTATAATATTAGAAATCAACGTGCGAGACCATTATCGGCTTAACTATCGATTACATAAATGGCAATCTATATGACGCAGTTCCTTAAATAATTTACGTCTTCATATCAGTTCACTCAAAAAAAACATGCAAAAGACTTTTATATAAGTTCAAAAGGTCATAGTGTAAATGCAAACGCAAAAAAATATTAGAAACAATAGACAAGATTCATACCCCCGTTACTGTTCAGGCGGTAAGGAGACCATGACAGCATAAAAACTTACGCTGAGTAGTTAAATACAGCGCGGGACTAGAACGTGTCGCTGTATATCATGTCCTCCAGTGACAGGCTGTAAACACAGAATGGCTTTTAATGGCGCATCACATATCAGTGGCCTTCCTCTAAAGAAGCCTCCACACAGCTTCTATAAGTGCGACAACAAGGACTTGGAAATAACATCACAATGCAGATGAGAGTAAAAAATAATTTTGGGGCGTGGTTTACAAGACGGAATCCACTTTTGTATCCAATCCTTTGTGAGGTGGGAGGTGTTAAACCAAACGCGTGCCTGGGTTGCATAGCGCGGTGCTGAATTCAGCGAAGGGGTTGATGTGCGATATGCGCACAGAGCTTCAGCCCTGACAAGCCACGACATAGTTTACACACACAAAAAAACTGTTTCAATTCTGTGAAGTTGCGTTTGATGTGAAGAAAGGACCAAATGGAAGAGGACCTCTGAAGAAACACTGCGTATCTTATGTGAAATACACAGTTACGCACAAAGGACAGTTTAATTAAGACGTGATAAGAGGGATATCAGAGTGGACATGTAAATATCCAAACCACGTCTCATCAAAATGGAGCCATTGCGACTTCTTCACCGCGTTGTCCTCGCCGCTCTGGTTATTCGGATGAGCGTCTCCCAGTCAGGTGAGCGGCAACTCTCGTGCGCAAAGTGCCATAGTCACTTTGTCGAGCTTCGCTGCTTTTGTGGTTTCTGGCAGCTTTGTGGGACAGGAAATGTTTCATTTAGGGTCGGTGACATACTAACTGTTTTGTAATGTAATCAGAGTGATAATCAGGTTTTTTTCCCCAAGACGTAATAATTAAGCATAATCAATATAAGCATGTACAAGTCTTGTCCCATTCAGTCATGCGCTCGAATTACTACATTTAATAGCCTTAAACAGCGGTAATAAATATATTGTTGCATTATTTAGTCAAGACTTTCGTCATTTGTATTTCATGGTGAACAGAACATTAGCTGGACTTCGTTCTATTTCATAGCGAACAGGACGTTAGAAGTCATCTGACTTCTCCACCTTTGCAGGTAGTTTTGCCAGATTTCTCGATGTATTTCTTGCTTCTTTTTTATTTACGTGTGTGATAACATACTTTTATACTAATAAATATCAATCAATGTTGTTTCTTTAAATTTTGAAATACTAAATGAAAATTAAACTCTCCTGTACAAACTTAACTTATAGCATCTGGCAAAACACGAATTTCATCCGAAAAGTGAGACACATTTGAGTAATAACGCAGTCTGCCATATGCTTTAGGTCAAGCGTCCACACGATGGTGGTACGCCACCGAGAAACAGCTTTTTCACATTCCGCTTAATACGGTGAGAATTTCCACAGTCCCTTAAACGTCGGCGTTACCCGTGGTTCTCCGTTTTGCATGTTGAATGCGAGGCGAAGTAAAACCTTGGGCGCTCTTGGGTAATGATGACCGACCCCCACCACCACCACCACAAATGGGGAAGCTCTATAACAGTCCTATCCAGAGTGGATAAAAATTAATAATTTGAATAATAATTGTTTAATAGCAATTGTAATTTATAATAAAACAACAAAATATCCACACAGCTAAATGTCATTTTGTCCTCACCTCCCTCACATCTGCAGTTCTGCAGATATGTAGTTGATTGGTTGTGTTGTATTCAAGATCACTGGGCAAAATGAAGACTAAGACTAACAAGGCATGAGCTCAGACTGAGACAAGACTAAAAATAGAATAGGCTGTCCAAGTTACAGACAAGAAAATTGCAGGTTCAATTGAGGACCTATTTGAATTCAAATTACAGCTAAAATAAACATGATTTCATCACAAAGCCATTATATCAAAATTGTATCAATTTGATATCATTTTATTATACATTGTATATCTTATTTTTTAAATGAGAAATAGTGTATCAAATACAGTAAATTCAACATAATCATTCAAACCTAAGATCCGAAGAACCAATATTTATTTTTTTTATTAACTTTTTTATTTTTATTTTATTTTTTGCATAAACTTGATATTGTCAATATTATCATCTCAGCTGGTGTCAGAAAGAACATGTTCCCAATGTGTTAGATTCACAATTATTCTGCAAATGATAACAACACTACCACAGTTAGCAGGTGGTCCTAAGAGTGACCGTCACTGTGTAATTATTACATCACTTTAGTCTGGATGTGTAGTTGAATCTAAGAATGTTAGGAAGAATACTAGGTGGAATACTAGAGGTCATTCAGTAGATACGAAGTGTGGTCAAAACACAGATTGCTCCTCTTTAAAATCTCAGCTTGTTTTAAAATTTCTTTTTAACTGATCAGATCCACGCTGGTCAGTATTGTGGGTCATGGTGGGTTTGGGTGTATTTGTGTGTACGGCGGTCACTTGAAGGGTTCAGTCATTCTGGTTTGGGTTGTTTTCCTGCCCTAACTGGTGTCGTATTGGTAGTGCATCCCGTGCCCTGTTGAGGAACGTGTGGTGCACGTTTGACCCTGACTGCTGTGTGGCATTTTAGTTCTAAAGAGAAGAAAATTGCTGGTGGCTGATGAGAGAGAAATCAAATTACTGGTGGGCTCTGGCTCAGATTGTGGTCTGCTGGAGGGTTCATACAAGCCACGGGAGTGAATATCACGCAGTAATTAAGCCTGTCAGTGGTCTCACTTTGGACCTGACTGGAAAACAAAGAGAGAGAGAGAGAGAGAAAGAGAAAACCATAAATTCAGCCTTATTCTGTATTTATACGTCATCGTGTTAAACGACAAGCTCAAATTGTTCTACATAATGTTTTGCAAACAGCTGAAACGGGTTTGTTTTGTTTGGCTCTAAATTAAAAAAATGCACATAGAGCATTTCTGATTTCTTTTTAGGATATATATTATTTTACATTTATTATAGGACATGTATCATTTTTAGCTCTGATGCTGAACTCCATCATGCCCTGTGTGTGTGTGTGTGTGTGTGTGTGTGTGCTCTTGTGGTACCATGTCCCCTTGTGTACGTGTGTGTGCGTGTGTGTGTGCAATGTGTCGTGTCTGTGCAGTGTCTGTTTGTGTCGCTTGTGTATGTGTGTGTGTGTGTGTGTGTTCCGTGTGTGTGCTTGTGAACGTTTGTACATGCATGTGTGCCATGTGTTGTGTGTGTGTGTATGTGAATGTGTGCGTTTGCATGTGTGCGTGTGTGTGTGTGTGCATGTGCAAAAAGGTGACGTGTGTACCGTGTGTGTCGAGGCTCAGAAACAGGGGTCAGTGGCTGTGAAAAGCAAAGTTAACACTCACCACTGATGTGAGCATTAACTCTGGATTACACTGTGTTAGCTTATGTTATCTTCACTCGCTCAGAACTTCCATCCACCTTTTCTTAGCACAGAACTCATCCCACTTTAAGAAAAAAAAAACCCACAAAGACGAACTTAGGATCATGACAACCAGACAGCTCTAAAACCTTCACACGCTCTTTGGAATGTTCTTTTCTGAATCTCAAGATTTCGAAAAAAAAAGTTGCTGTAAAATTCACTCAGACAGTTCCTCAGTGATGGATGTTAACTCAGAGATGCCTATCTGCTCTCTTGGTGAATGTTACAAGCTGTGGTCAGACTTGGGTCCCTCATGCGTGGGAAAAAAACACTAACCTGAGAAATCGCCGTCATTTCCCTTGTGGAGGTATGAGCAAGCTGCCACGGTAACAGCGCCGTCATGACTGCTGCAAACGTGCTGCCGTGCACTTCTGAGTGGATTCCAGCAAGAACCTCAACCCTGTGACTCTTCTGAGCAATATTAGCAAACTCAGTGAAATATGGCATATTAGCAAACTCCGTGAAATATGGCTGTCTCTGAGGCCAGACTTGTTCTTTCTTTCCTTTTTCTGTCTTTTTTTTTTTTTGGAGCTACTGTCAAGCACTACATTTTTTCCCAGAGAGGCTTCATACTGAAGTACTAAAGAGAGAGTGAAGACTTCATACTGAAGTACTAAAGAGAGAGTGAAGACTTCATACTGAACTAATAAAGAAAGAGTGAAGACTTTATACTGAACTCCTAAAGAGAAAGTGAAGACTTCTTTATTCTATTTGCCTTCTCTCATAGCTAAAGCAACTGTGTGCTCTGAAAAACCAAGTGTTGGAGTTCATGAACCTTTGACTGCAGAAAATCTTCTCCCACCAAACTATCCCAATGAAATGCTAGTCCAATACTCACCATTAGTAAATCTAAAGTCTCTTTGGTGGGGTTCAGCCATTATGGTGGCATTGTCCTTCCTATCACCAAACTGAGAGGCAGAATTCACTGAAGGGATTCGATTTTCATTCGCTGGAGGCTGTTGCGTTCCTCTCCATTGGGAATGATCCTGTTGGCCTGCCGTTCCAGTGGAGAACGGCCATATTTCTCCCTCTTGCTTGTGTTCCCCCTCACTTCTGAGAAGTGCACAGCATGTACAACAACTGAGCAACCAATAATACAACACCTGGACAACACTACACAATAATACAACACCTAGACAACACTACACAATAATACAACACCTGGACAACTCTGCACAGTAATACTACACCTAGACAACACTACACAATAATACAACACCTGGACAATAATGAACAACAGACTGAGCAAACAACATAATACAGTATCGTAAGAACCGTTCCCTTAGACAGAGGACGAAAAGCAGCTGATTGAAATGAAAGCAGGGCATTTATTACACCACTGTTCACATAATTCACTGTCTAAAACAGAGGATGAATTTGTGTCAAAAGTAAGTGTGTTAAGGTTAGGCTTAACCGTAAGGACAGCAATACCATATTTACAGTGGAGAAACAGTGATATATGTATATATATATATATATATATGTGTGATGTATATCGCTACTATATATATATATGTGTGTATATA
>JAOYMR010000013.1:1028556-1055834 GCA_025802075.1 Tenebrosternarchus preto | reverse complement strand
AACTGGCAGGATTCAGGCTGGGTTAGGTGAGATCATTCTAACTGGCAGGATTCAGGCTGGGTTAGGTGAGATCATTCAAACTGGCAGGATTCAGGCTGGGTTAGGTGAGATCATTCTAACTGGCAGGATTCAGGCTGGGTTAGGTGAGATCATTCTAACTGCCCCACTGGAGTTCATACATTAATAGTTTGCTTTGGAAAAATGTTTCTTTGAAACACTTTTGAACTAGACATAATTGTTTACTTGATCCTTAAATTACAAACAAAAACAAGTCATTTATCTGATTTCTGTGACATTTTATGTGTAGCCACCATCCATAAGATTTTCTTTGGCTTGAATAAAGAACAAGAAAGTAGATGGATAATTCCATCGAATCTGTTCAGATATTACTGGAATGACCAAGGAAGGAACCACAACAACCACCACACTGAGATGCTCTCTTAGCACAAATTATATAGCCTAAAAAAGAAATGGTACAGAGTTAAAACTCAAGTTTCTCTCCTGAGAGTCAGGAAATGGACAGGGATGTCATCAATGCAAGCAAGAATATCATGAATGTAAGCAAGCAAAAAAACATCCAACATGTCACAGAGAATATCATTAATAAAGTCCTGGAACAATTTGGCTACAGAACGGCTGAAAGGCACAACTAAATATATATATATATATAGTGGACTTTGGATGTAATGAGAGTTTCATTCATCTTTCTCCTTGATCCCAACAAGACTGCAGGCACTTATGAGGTCTAGCTTGGTAAAGTACAAGGCTTTCGTGAAGCTGAAGAGGTGGAAGCTTAGTGGCCTTGGTAAGACTGAAGACCTCTCTAAGATCTGCGTACTCAGGAACAGTGGTTACTTGAACCTTAGAGTTTGGGCTTTCAATGCAGAGGAAATAAAGGAGATTGACACCATTCCCATGGCCTTATTGTTCTGAACAAGAGGTAAGGGGACTGTGTTCCTACGACCTAAGATGAAAGAGTGCTCTGATGAATCTGTAAGAAAGAAATTTCTTCCAACTCAAGAGCACTGGTGGACACTTTCACATATCTGGCTAACACAGAGATTAGCCTGAGATCCCTATCCAATGCTGCACACAACAATGGAGACTAGAGGGGTCCCACTGTGACATCATACTGCATAACGACATTGGAATGGATGAAATTCCCATCAGCTCAGGAGTCAATTAGTGTTGGAAAGACAAAAACAGGCTTGAAAGTATTACAGGCAGAGAAAGGACTTTGTAAACAGACTCATGGCGAGAATCCTCACCTATTGGGAATACTCACCAGTCCACTTCACATACCGTCCTAAAGTCAGCGCCTGAGACCTGTGCGACAAGCCTGACAGTCACATAAACATGACTGGCTGTGCCGCAGTACAGACACTGACCCTCAGTTAATCTGCGATGCATCTCTCCAGTGTTAGACGGGACAAGTTGAACTGCATAAGATTGGAGTGATCTGTGTAATTCCAGGTGCAGGATTCCTTTGTTGATGTAAACAGGAACTCTGTCCTCTGGGTTAGTGCTTGTCACTGCTCATCGACTAAGGAAGTAACAACATTCAAATCTGCCATCTGCATTATGGTGAAGTATTCTGTAACACTGAACCCACTAGTCAGATGCACACAGATTAGAAATAGAAATGCAGGTTTAGTGAATGTTATAAAGCAATCCAAAGTCATAAAACAAAGGCAGACCAAGGTAAATTGAATCACACTTCTGACAGTCCAAACAAATAATCCACAGAACTTTTTGAGATATAGAACAGAAGCTGCAAAAACAAAATTGGCAAATCCAGAAGAAGAATGAGATCAAGCATACACAGAAAACCACTCGGTACACTCTGGAGAAACAGTGGCAATACTTCACAAAGAGCTAATAACAAACCTAGTGTAAACAGACAAAATTAACAAACAACAGGTGAGTCTTGTGGTACTGAATGAGAAAATGCTGTCCCATGGGATCCTGGGAATTGGAGTGTTTGGATGAGATGTGTAAAGCAACCTGACTGGACAAGGAAACAGAGTGGTGGGACATGCTCTTGAACCAAACTGTTAATAGGAAATGTCTCACCAGTAAATGTAGCTCCCAGCTTTCCCACACAGCACATTCACAGTATTAGGCGCATTGATCGATTTCATCCCCTGCAGAGTTTTTAATGAACCAAAAAAAACAGAACAATAGAAGTCGATAGTGGGGCTCCATTTGTTTGTTAATTCATCCTGACTAGAATAGTTGATGCAGCCCAAGAAGTTCTATAGAGGTATTTTTTTTTGTTAGTTTTTTTTTGTCAGGTGTGTACTGCACACAGTGCGGTTGTTGCTATGGATTAGATATTTAATACTTGTATGTATAAGATGTATTACTGAAGCAGCTTGGCTTTTTTGCTGCTCCACTAGTATAACCCATTGTCTCATGACAACCAGTCTAATCCCACAATACAAACAAGCCATTTGATACAGGCAGCTAATACACTGGTGTATTCATGCCTGGTACAATAGCACATAGTAAATAACTTAGCCTGAAGCTAGACATGAATATCAAGGTAACTTGAAATAAAGAAACTGTTGTTAGAAAACTTTGTAGAACTTCCAAATGATTTAGTCACACTAAATTATTCAAAAATGCTCAGTTTATGTATCCATCCTGAGAGTAATTCCATGTGGTCAGTAGATCATGAAGATTTTATTGTTGCTGACAAGTTAATGTATATTCTCCCATCAACCAGAGTTCAACCAGAAATCAAGAGAAATGATAAAATTAATGCTTATTTCCTACAATTAGCAGGAGTCTGTCCATTCTCTATAGAATAGAACAGTGTTATACTCAAACCAGTCCTCCATCCTGCCAGACAGGCCACATATGTGCTGTGTTCCAGCTCCAAACCACTAAGATAATGGAATACCTGGTGTAGATGTATTGGTTATAGGAAAAAAAAATTTGACATTTGCACCATTTGTCAGAAATCTATGATAGAATATCATTACTAAGATGAAGATGAAAATATAGTATTCAAAATGGAAATGCATTCCTAAATTTAATTTAAATTTGCAAGTTTGAGTGCAGAATGAACATTCAAATTCAATAATTCCGTTCATATTTTCCATTTCATATATTACTATTGATATTTCATTTACACAGAGATTTTGTTGCTTTATGAGAAGCTCTAATTAAATTCAAATGTTTAGTTGTTTCCTAAACTGACTTAATATGTTCCATGTGATTATGCAATAATGGTGTCAAAATGATCATTCAGATGTTATTCACCTAATATGCTCTTGCACTCAGTAACAGCACATTTGAAACGTAACGATCAGACTCAGCACTCTGTTGGAAAAAAGAAAAAAAATAATGTTAAAGAGGAAACTGCCTTTCTGATTGGCAACAACATATTCTACCTCAAATGCACTCAGAAGGCAAAATGTTTCTGAACATTTTCTACCTGTGTTCCACCTGTCAAACAGTTAATCAGGGTGGGGCTTTAGCGTTTTACATTGTTTAGCGACTACATTGTCAAGATTGCGTTTTTTTTTATAGCCAGCACACAAAAACAATGAACGAATGTGTCTCTCATTGAAAACAACTGGAAAAATAGATTGTGTGTGTCCACCCAGTTCCACCCAATTTTGAATTGTTTCACATGCTTCATATAATTCCATTCAGCATTGGCTTTTATTTGTATTTTTTTGCTTTTCTGTACCACAGTGTAGCAGGGTTGCTGTGTTAGAGTGTAACACAAAATGTTGACAGTGTGAAACATGACCCTCCCAAAAAAAAAAAAACCCAGACAGAAACAACACCTCAGCTTACCTCAGTCTTGAGTACAGTGAACAATGGTACTTTGGCTGACTCCATACAGAAGCTTTCATTTTCAAACCAAAATAGTGATCCTTTGATCGTATCTGACAGAATTTATATGGCATGTCTCCCAGCTCCCTTGAGTCGAGGTGCAGGGGGGTTCGGCTGTGGCTTTCAGTTTGGCAATAACAACATTGTTGTCAGCGCCGAATAAGCCGTAAAATTCTGCTACTTGCTCAATTAAAGTTTCACACTGATTAAGCCACCATGTTTGAACAAAAGTCACCTGTTCTACTTAGCGCGGTATAACCTGACTGACAGGTGAAAGGTTGTGAAAATTAACATGCAGTTGAGCCAGTGTATTTTCACAATCACTTTGCCATGGAATGAGTACAGTAGGGTGAGAATAGGGACTTTAAACAGCTCCAGCGGACGGAGCGGCTACGATTATCGTAACTAACTCTGCGGCGTTCATCGAATTCGTGAAATGGTGCCAAAACAACTGGTGAAAAATACACAACTCAAAACTGTTTTGGAGGCAGAACAAACCTAATTGGTTCAGAGCATAATAAACGTCATCTTCAGAAAACTACGCAGCTTCTCAGTGCATGTTATGTTCATTACATAAAACAAGCTATTGTAATTGTGGTTTTGCCTTTTGTTTCAGGATTTATATTATTTCATTTCGTTAAAATCTTGGTAGCAAGTTAGCTAGCCTCTAGAGTTGCATTTTCTTTTGAATGGTTGTTTGTTAACTAGGTGGTGTTATTCGGGAAAGCTAAGAATGCTAGCTAAAGAGTGGAAACATAAAAGCTTGATGGCTGCTATAATGTTGTGTAATGTGTGAGAGAGGACATCCTTTTGTTTTTTAAACTAATGCTTCATGTTTACTTGTTACCGTTGGGAAAACAAGTCGTTTTATGCCTCATAACAGAATTGCAACCCACTGCATGCAGCCACGTATACGTTGCCATAGTGATAATGTTTCTTCTGAGGAAGCTAAAGAATGATTTAAAATGCTCTGCTGCCTCTGAGGCAGGAATAAACATGGAATAGTATGTGACTGCTGCCTCTGAGGCAGCTGCAGAATGACTTATAAATGCTCTAATACTTCTGAGGCAGGTATCAACATGGAACAGTGGAGAATAGTAACGTGACAGAAGAGCAGTATTTCTGCTATGTGTGAGGAGATTTGAAAAAAAAAAAAACCTTTATTTTACCAGGAATAGTCACCCTGTTTAGACGTTGAAGTTGACCGCTTTATACACAAATAATACCCAATGAGATCATTTTAAATGTTTTTAATAGTGAGCCCTAATATCTTTATAAAACTTTGATTTAGTTGTACACTAAATGTATCCAATGAGATCATTAAAAACATTAGTATCTGTTCAAAACACTTTTGGGATAAAATAGTAGATGAAATTATCTCATTGGGTACATTTAGACTTCATCTAAGAGCACGTATGAGTGCTGCAGTACGCTCTTAAACATTTGCTCTTAAAGTCATTCCTGGTAGCCACAGCAGAGGAACCATGTGGGGTATTTTAAAATCTCTGACCTTTGCTTGGTAACTGATCACATAAAAGCTCTACCTGTTGTCTCTTAACCAGTTGGATCAGCCTGCCTCCAAGGCAGTTCTGCCTTCTGAAGAGTTAAATCAGCCTGCACTATAGATACAGAAAGGATGGCAGGAGCTGTTCAGGCATTTAATTCAGCTTCAGTCTTGATGAGTTCAGGGTCAGTCTAGCAAAAACCTGCTTAGCTATAAACACCAGCTTGGCAAGAAAAAATCTTCACTGCATATTTTCTCAAAAGACCTTGTGGATGTTTTTCTTTGGTTTGGATGTTAGCCCTTCTGTGCACAAGTTTTAGTGAAGTGAAACAGTGGCTTGGTTAGAGATGCATGTCGTCTTCACTGATTCAGGGTCAGCACGGTCAGACTGTCTGTCAGATGCGTCATGTGACAAAGATCAGCTGGTGTAACAGTAGTGAGGCTGAAGAGAGCATGATGGCTTCCTCTGACAGCCTCTCACGATTCACAGATCTACTTATAGCCTCTGTGCAAATGCAGTTTTTTGGTAAACAATGTCCTGATTAAAGGACTTTAACCATTAACTCAGCGGTTGATTGTGGAGTGATCTCTCTCTTTCTCTGGCTCACTCTCTCATTTAACAAACAATAAACTTTGGATCCCAGTGGATAGAAATAGATCTAGAATCCTATCTTTTGTCTGACCAAATAGCTCAGTGTTCAGAATAGATCACCATCGATGATTTTCTTCTGTGTTTAGGTTTGCCCAAGCTATCAGGCTTCGTCTGGGCCAAGTGCCACAAGGGAACTCAGTTATTTTGTGCTGCTTGTCAACAAATGACTCTCCATGTCTCGCTTTCTTCTTTACAGCTGTCACTCTTTTTTTCTTATTTTCTCCCCATGTCAAATCCTCCATTGTCTGTTTTTTTTTTTCTTCTTGGTCTTAAGAACAAGTCCTTGACACAGTCCTAGAATCCAATAGACAGACTAAGCACTGAGGTTTTAATATAGCCAAAATGCCAGGGGAGAGAACCTTTAGACTCCTTCCAGTATGATAAACTGCCCTGTCATACACTGAGCATTGTGACTCTACTTGGCAGAAAGCCACTGTCATTTTTGTTACTGAAGTAATACAAATTATTCACGTATGCAGCCCTTTACAAACATCCTACTTCCACTCTATGATGTAATACCTGCTGCATTACATCCGTGTTTGACCAGAGCTTATATACTTTTAAAGGACTAATTAAATTAACTACAGAGACAACCGGCAGCCACTTATATTGTAAAAGCTTTCAAACTTGTTTCTGATTCAGAGAAATGTAAAGGCATGTATTCATGATAGCTTTGCTCTCAGAAGTCTAGTCTGCAAATGAAAAAAAAAAATCAAAACAAAACAGCCGTGCATGACTGGCTGCTGTGGCCATATGGGCAGTGCTGTGTTCCAGCTGTCACTCTGAGCCCCCGGGCAGCGCTCTGGCTCCGGCGTTCCGACACAAAGCTCCGGAGCCACACCCAAAGGCCCTTTATTTCCACCCCCAGAGGAGCCTTCTCTCTGCTCCAACGACGGATGCGGTTCCCTCTCAGTTCCTGATATTATTTAAGGGACAAACTTTACTCCCCTCCCAATTCTTGTTCGTTACACTGGCAGAGCAATGAAAACAATCTGGTCCAATGAAACCAATTTCATTTGCCAGACTGTTACCTTCCTTAAATGAACTTGAATTTTAAAAGGTTTTATTTGGAACAAAATATAGGCAAAGGCACTGCTGTGAGACTTTTAGATTAGGTTGCTTTCACAACCTAATTATTGATTGACTGATGACTGTCATTTAGATACACTTTATTGACTTTACTATTATGTGAGTATGTGAAGTTGTTACATCATGTTGTGTGATATTATAAATGTTAAGAACCGTTCAACTATTTATAATCTGTTGAATGGATGCATTGATCAGCTTGTGCCCACAGAGGTTTCATAGCAGACCACTGTTTACTTCAAATCCCACCAATCTGCACATGTACTGTTGATGGTACATAAATGTACATAAAAGGTACATAAATATTACTCATATAAGAAGAAGAAGAAGATGGAAGAAAACTCTTTATGTTCTTTTTGATGTTTTATAAAAATAAGAAATCTGTCATTTAATTCAGTGGGGAATTACAAAGAACTGAAATGTATTAAAAGGAAGTCCACTGTTATATCACTTCTGCCGTTCTGTATGTAACTCAGCTGCTCCAGAGATGGAACATGGGCTTGAAAAGGTCAGACATCCCAGCCCTCATAACACGTGGGATATGAAAATGCATTGGTGAATCATTACATACGGCATTTTGTTTGACGGGAACCAACTGATGTCCCTTTTGCTCATCATCATTTAGCTTGTGTCTGCTCACACATTTACATGAATAGTGCACTTGTTTTATACCACAACCAGTGCAACCCCCCCCCCCCCAAAAAAAAAAAAAAAAAGAAACACATCACTGATAAAGGTGAAGTAGGAAGCAGTGTGACAAAGCTAACAAAACACAAAAATCTACATACTAAGTAAGGGAGCTCTAAAGAGCTTGAAATCAGTTCACAGACTGCTGTCAAGACCACTGGTTACAGGCACTTGTTTCAGATGCTTTAGAGTAAGTGTGTGTGAGAGAGAGTGTATGAGCATGTTTTTCTGTGTATGTCCATGTGTACAGACGTTCAAGCGAGTGAATCACACCTTTCATGCCAGGCGAACAGTGGCTTCTCCATTCAGTCAGTGGGAGGGTGTCTGATTTTGCTCTCCCAGAATTCTCTCCTGCATCTCCCTTTGATCCCACCTCTTCCCACTTCCTCAGAGATGAGGCTGACTGCCCACAGAGGTGTCTGATCTCCGCTGCTATGATGCGCCAAACAGCTTGGCACGCTAATCTATTTTCAGCCCATCTGACCCATTGGAACAGACACCGTTCACCTTACTGGGACTCACCATTTTCTTACTGGGACTCACCATTTTCTTTACTGGGACTCACCATTTTCTTATTGGAACTTACAGTTTTCTTATTCTGTCCTCCTGGTTTAGAGAAGTGGTACTCATTCTCTTAGTGGTGTCCATTAAGGGTTTCCCTTGTCTTCTATATGTGTGTACGAATGTGTGTGTGTGTGTGTGTGTGTGTGTGTGTGTGTGTGTGTGTGTGTGAGAGAGAGAGAAAGAGAGAGAGAGAGAGACTCTGAAGGAAGGTTAGAGAGAAGGAGAAAGACATAGGTGCTGGTTCACAGTGCAGCATGGTGTGATCTTGAGGCTCAGGTGCTGAATGTACAGTAGATTTGTTTTAGATTAGATTAAACTTTATTGTCATTACACAAGGCAACAAAATGCAGTTTAGCATCTAACCAGTACAGGCACTTGTGGCAGGCAGAACAGAGACATTATCATAGAAGTAACGTATGGACTAGAGGAAGTAACATATGGACTAGAGGAAGTAAGAAGAGATAAGAAGGAAGGAAGGAAGGAATTGGAGAGGCAGGGATGCTTGTTCCAGTATAGACCTGGATAAAGAGGAAGAGAGCAAGAAAAGAAGGAGGAGAAATGAGAGAAAGAGAGAGAGAGAGAGAGAGAGAGAGAGAGAGAGAGAGAGAGAGAGAGAGAGAGGATGATTTAGGGACAAATTGGAAAAGTGTGTGTTCTGTCATCCAGTATGAAGATAAATGTTTGAGAGACATGCCAGAGATGGCAGCTCTGGTCTTGGTGATGGCTGAGGACAGATGCTCATATTGAAGCCAACGCGAGATGCCATGGTTCGGAGCCGTAGGGGACATGCTCCATGTGTCACAACCTGTCTCTCCCTTGCGGCTTTACTTCATTGGGGAAAAATAAGACCATATTGGAAGATTGGCGTGTGTGTGTGTGTGTGTGTGTGTGTGTGTGTGAGTGGGAATCCACAGAGAGTGCCACGGTTAACACTGTAATTTAACTCAAGTAAGTGGGTACTACACCAGTGGAAGTGTATTATTTATAAAGTAAATGGTCATTTTCTTTAGACCTTGTTCCAATTTTGCTCCAAAGTATCATTTATATGTTGGTGATGATTCTCTATGTAACAGAAACCATCTAAGATGGTTTAAGATGATCTAAGGCAGGTTTTAGTAAAATATGTTGCCTACTATGGTTTAAACTGTTTTTATTGAGAGAAATTTTGTTGTGGTCAATCCAATCATATACCACCTACAGGAGGTCTGGAGTTTTTTTTTATATCGTAGAAGCACCAGGACCTGCTGGACCTCATCAACCACGTGAAGGAAGGATAACTAAATAGATTTGTGTAGAAAGAGATGAATCAAAATAGACAGACATACTACATATGAAATTCTTTATCTTTAGCTGAGAATGGTTTGTGTGTTCTCTAAATATGTCAACAGTGGAATTCTAAACTGCTCAAAACAAGCTTGGAATTAGACCTCCTGGAAAAGTCCTGGGAGTGATTGTGCAGTTTTATGATGGCCATTGGTTCTGCAGGGTGAAAGCCAGCATCAGGTGTAATATTCAACTCTGTTATGATGCCTGCATCATGATGACACTTGCAAGCATTATTACATCATCTTCTACTGTGATGTGTTATCAGTAAACTGAGGAAAAGGATTAAGCATTTGTTTCTTTGAGCCTCAGTACAAGCTAATGTCATGATAGAAAAAGAGATTAGAGGTTTAAATGTGCTTTTAAAAAAATCAATCTAATTTCTTTAGATAGTATTACTGCAATAAAGTCTTTCAGGGGCAGAACCTGCTGACATTTCACTGATCCCACAGATGGAAGGTAGATGCGATAAGCCCAACAGTGCCATTCACACAAATACACAAACACACAGTTATATCAGTTTATGGGAGCACTGTTAGTTTTACAGAAGTAAAACTGCCGCTGTCCTCAATTTCACAGTTCAGGCCTGAAACCACGACACACAGCGTCATCTGAGGGCACGTCTAATTGGCCTCGTGACCCTAAAGGTGCTCGGGCCGCGACCGCAGTGTGACCTCGCCACCGTGGCTCGAGGAGAACGTCGACCTCCAGCAGTGGAAAGGAAAAACAAACAATAAAGGCAGTCAATTCAAGGTCACGAGGCGTGGACACCTAGCGCTCTGTGGGGGCAGGGTAATCCTTCTTAATGGCTGGCTACCGCCAAAGGGGGTTGTTGTTGGACACAGGCAGCAGAGCTGGGCGTTGGTGCACAGAATGCCTTCAGCACATTTTTCTGGACTCTCTGAATGCCAGTGTGTGTATCTGTGTGTCCGAGTGTAGGAATATTAATAGAAGAAGAAAAGAATCTCTCACTACTAGTGTATGTATAATATGTGTATCTCTGAGGCTCTCACACCCTTATGTAAAATGGCTGACCTTTAACAAACAACAATTGTGCCTCCAAGCTTTGTAATAGGAACAGCTGTGTCCGCATTTTTACTGTATAGGTGGTTAGTATTCATGTTAAAATGACATTATCTCCTATAGCCGCATTGTTTTTTTAGGTTATACTTAAGCAGTTATTTTCAGTCTGAAACCTTGAGGCAAGGCAAGTTTATTTATATAGCACATTTCATAAAAGTAGGAAACTCAAGCTGCTTCTGATCAATGGGAATCTGAAGCTTAATGGTGGAGGCACCTGGTCCTCAAAGCCGGAGCTCACATGCATGTACCAGTGTCACGCACACCAGCTGATCTCCATGCAGCGCAGGATCACAGCAGCAGACAGACCAGCGAGAGCCACAGGACCCCTCACTGACTATGGGTCAGCACCCTGCTGGCTGGGTCTCCCCCATCAAACGAAGCTTGCTGTGTTTGAGGAAATAGTTGTGGCCCAGGCACAGCGATGTTTCGGTCATAAATATGTAAAGTAAAACACTGGAGTTAAAATCAATTACGCAGGCATATCGGCCCTCAAGCACCACACCACTGAGGTTTCGGAGTCTAAAGGCTAATGTGAGCCTGAGATTATCACGCTTTCGTCTCCACCCCTAGCATTGTGGTCTCCCTGGCTACTCACTGTCCGTTCCTATTCATTTCACCTGTTTCTTGTTTTCCGTTGATTCGGTTGGATATTTAGTCTTCATCAGTTTTAGTTCTCGTGACTAGTCATGAATACCCGTGTGAGTTTTTTATGTTTATGTCTGTGCTTTTGGTTTCGTGTGAGCCATTTCATGTCGATACCTGTGAGTGTATTCTTGACAGTACCTTTTAGTCTGCTTCTCTGTTGTTTTGTTTTCTTATCACCATGCTTCGATCTGGCTATACGACTCTGGACTGTTATAATGGCTACGATATTGGATTTACCCATAATAAATGTCGCTTTTCTCAGCGTTTGTGTCCTCCTACCTATCACAAAGCATTACAGTGATGGTCTGGTTTCTGGCTGTCAACTGCCTCCACAAGCATCGCAGGTGAATACTGACCAGCCAAAGATCCAAACCTTTCCCCTTCTGAAAGGTCTTAGCAGAAAAGTTAAATACATTTTTCAAACATAACATGATATTGTGAGGTTGTATTGTTGATATTTTAAACTTGAACAGGGCCTGAATGTCCTGCTGTACCAAAAACTGCCATCTTGGTAGCATTTTGTGGCTTCCTTTGGTATAAATACTACGTCTGATGCTGTCTCAACCACTTAGAAAATGACAAATAAACAAATAATCACACTTGTATTCTGTCATTGTTTTTTTCTTTCTATTCTGTTTTTCTATTATTGTTGTCATCTTCATATTGTATTACACACAATCGTCGTGGCAGCCAGATGCAAAAAGCAGCTGATGTGGCTTTTTTCCCCTGTTCTTATGATGCTGTGCTCTCTGTCTAGACTGCTCAGTTCCTCACCTCTCAAACACGTCTGGTTGCCTGCGCCCGTAACAGAGGAAGTGAAGGCTTTTTCTTCCTTCCATAGACCGCTGACATGGGCAAGCACCCTTAAGTCCTTCGATTGCTCCCACCTCTATATCCTCTGAATAAAACATGGGGCTGTCGCTTCTGTTCCGGTGATGAGGAGCTAACTGGATGGTTCTTGCTCAGCTCCATATTTCTAGCCCCTCCACTCCCTATCTCCTTGCACTCAACCCGAGAAGATTTCGGGAAGCTACAGCTATCGATTCCCTGTAATAAGTTCCCTTGGATGATCATAAATTCACAAATTTTGTCTCCGCGGTCACACCTGCTATGGAAATCCTCTTGTGCTGACTGCCATCACTTGTGTGGAGGGCACCACTGATGGCTATTGACCGATGGTTACGGACAGTACTGTGTAATGAGCTACTTAAGCACTACTGAAGGGGGTTGAACCCCACCGGATGGATGTGGCCTCTGGGACCGCAGGAAATATGACTGTCCCGCACATATTCTGCAGATTTATTTACACCGAGAGGCTGCCAGGTGTGGCAGTAAATTATTTTACAAGCAGCCGTTCGGCTGAAGCTCCTCGTAGCTGATGCTCAGTCCATCAAATCTGCGTGCAGGCTGGGAAAATGCGATTTAGAACGGCAATTAGAGATGTTGATTGTTTTTATTACACCCTTTTGAATGTAAGTGGCATTGGTGTATGCTTGAAGGGTCTTCAAATACCCTGTACTAACCTGCGTTGTCCCGAAGTGTTTTCTGCAAATATAAAATGTAGTGTGCATGAGACTTTAGCAGTTATTGCTCTGACCTCTTAACCTCAAGATTCATGGATGTCTTGAGTGACCTTTCTGGAGCTGTCACTGCAAGGCTCAGTAAAGGTCACATGATCAGGGGCCATTTCCCCCACATTTTAATAGAAAATATCTCATCAAGGCCAAAGCCTCATTTACAGCCTCATTGCCATATTCAACATTTATTAATGTATTAAACACATGTAGGCAGCATATATTTATAGTCATATTCTATACTGAATGTGTAAATTTGAAAACTATGACTTTAATATGTCTTTAGTGTACAGCTACAGCACAGTGCTGGGTAAAGTACAAGATAAATAGAAGCTCACTATGGATACAGCACAGTACTGGGTAAAGTACCAGAGAAATAGAAAATCACTATGGATACAGCACAGTGCTGGGTAAAGTACCAGATAAATAGAAACTCACTATGGATACAGCACAGTGCTGGGTAAAGTACCAGATAAATAGAAACTCACTATGGATACAGCACAGTGCTGGGTAAAGTACCAGAGAAATAGAAGCTCACTATGGATACAGCACAGTACTGGGTAAAGTACCAGAGAAATAGAAGCTCACTATGGTGTAACCGCTGCAGCTTCAGCAGCTTTCTGGGGAGTCTGAGGGTCTCATCATGGTTTACATGTGAAGGATGCATGGTCTGAGTCTGAGGGTCTCATCCTGGTTTACGTGTGAAGCAGTGGCATGTCCTGTGGTCATGTGACACACGCTGTGGTGTGCATCGCATATTTGAAGGCTGTGATGGGTGGAGCGGGGATGTGATTCACTGGCCTACCATACCAAAGGTTGGGGGAAGCATGATTTTTCTGCTAGGTTTTAGAAAAGGCCTGCTTGGTGTGATTTCAGAGCTCTTTTATAGCAATTAGCTTTGATTCTCTTTGGTTCTTTGACGATTTGCCAACTTGAGAAGTATTATAGTAAAACAACAACAATTTCTTTAATAGTAGAGAAATTTGCATATACTTATATGTGTTGAAGTACAAACCAATTTTAATTCTATCTAATTCTAAAGAATAGTTAGTGTGTGTGTGTGTCTGTGTGTGTGTGTGTGTGTGCTAGCTAGCTAAATATCTCTCCATATATCCAACTATCTATCTATCCAGCCAGAAACAAAGAAAATTAAATAAATTTGAAGTGAAGGAAAACTTCCCATGGCTGCCACAGGCAGACACAAACCTTGGCTAACAAGTCTAACTGAGAGCACTGGGGAGAAAACTCCCAACATGCACCATTAGGACCCATTTTGTATCCACATTTGAGCAGCTGACACTTTACTGAATTTCACATTACTTTTACAGTTACAGTATAACAAAAGAAAATGAGGTCTGTATATGTAGACCTGCTAGTGAAGCACAGTGAGTTTAGGAGTGATGACAGTGAGCTATGCGGTGATGTAACTTTGCAGTTCTTCAAACAGTGACCTGTTTATACCAGTGAGAAGCAGTCACAACAGTTAGCTAGCAGAGTGTGGAAATTTTATTGCTGTCAGAAGCACATTCAACAAAGATGAAAAGATGGGCATTTCTATTTTCTCATTTCCATTTTCTCATTTCTATTCTCTTATTGAGGCTACAAGAAAGAAAGGGATATTTATTGATATATATTTAACCTCAAGGATATATTGGACACACTTCTAACCCACCTTCAGAGTTTTCGTTTGGTGGCAAAAGCCTTGTTTTATTTACTTCTTTAATAATTCACAAACAGCGAAGGAGTTGATGGATGGATTGAATAATTGGTGGATTCTAGTTACTTCTGTTGAAATACTCCTTTAGCATCTATTACTTTCTAATGGCAAACAGTTGCATAAGTGAACTGAGAAGGATTTGCCTGCAGCTTGCGAATGCTGCCATAGCTCCTTCCCTGCTATGACCCGCCCCCTGCTATGACCCGCCCCCTGCTATGTCCCGCCTTTGCTATGGACCACCCCTGGCTACGGCCCCGCCCCTGCTATTACCCGCCCCCCTGTTATGGTCTACCGCATGCAATGGCCCACCCCTTGCTATGACACGCCCTCTGCTGTGGCCCCGCCCCCTGGCATGGTGGTGTAGTGAGGGGAAAATGGTAGATAAAAGACAGAAGAGGACTAGTAAAATGTCAGACAGCTAATCCCAAATGAAACAGTAACTGATCATGTCATTTAACCTGTGGCTTTACAGGGCCACAGGCTGCCTGTCGAGTGCAGCCTAATGGTACCATTCGGTAGTGTCTTCTGTAACCAAACCATACCAGAGAAACAGGTATGGACCCAAAGTAACTGAGAAAAAGCATTTATTGTTCAGTCTCTTCATACACGCAATTGCAATTGGCCGTTTGCTCAGTCAGGCCATAACTACAAAATTAGTTATTCTGCAGATTACAAGCTTTCAAGCTTTTAACAAGCTTTTGATAATATATGTTTACACTGCTGTTGTACAATGCTGGTAAACACAAAGTTAATAGTTTATGAACTACGTTAAAAAGCAATTACATGATTTATTCAGTAACCCAATAATGAAATTTTTGCTACAAAAAGGAAATGTGTAAAAGTGCTTGAAAGTGATTCAGTATGATTTGCTAGGTGTGCTTGCAAAAGTCATTTGAAAACACTAGTGCCCAAATTTGTCAATTGGCAGAGAAATCTGCTTTTGACAAACAAGGGGAGACTTAGTGTAAGTATTGTAGGTTGTAATTATTGGGTTGTCCCAGTTACAAATGGATATAGAAATAGTTGATAGGGCTCTGGGCTCTCAGTCGAAAGGTTGCAGGTTTGAATTTCAGCTCGGCTGGGCAGTCACTGTTTGGCTCTTGAGCAAGGCTCTTAACCCTCTCAGCTCCAGGGGCCACTGTATGGTGGCTGATCCTGTCTCTAATCATATAGAAAATCCTGACACCTGGCTTCATATGATTTTAGTTTGACTTTCCATCTTCTTAAAAAACGTAAAAAGCCCCATGACTATGTCCTCTCTGTGCCACCAAGCTCACCTTTCTGCCCTGTGCCAGTGTGAATGGCACTCTGATACGCATCCATCCCTATCCCGCAGGTCAACACTGATTCAGCTGGACGTCCACTGAGGGGTGGTGGAAGTATGTGTGCCGACCCATAACATTTTGTCCAGTTTGCTTGATGAGACATAAAAGCTTTACTTGGACAAGCGTCTACAAATCCTCCACGTTGATTCGGACCAACACAACAGCCTGACCCATCCGGCTTCATTGTTAGTCACAGTTTCCATTCGACTGTAACACCTGGGCACATGGCAACTCCCCAGTGCTCCTGCGGGATGCGGGGGTGGAGCCACAGTGCAAGCACTGGCCAATCACAGATGCTGCTTGTGCGTAGATGAGAGAAGAATTCTGGGCTACGGGAGCCAGGGGGGAGGGAGGGGGGGCTGTGGGGTCTTACGTAGCTCATGCTGCTCATGCTAGTGACCCTTCAGCTGGTAAATGCCTGGTGTGATCATGGCCCACGATCTGCCCGGTTACCACCTCCATGTTTCCATGGCGAATACACGTTCGGGGAAGGGAATGGTTAGTGTCGGTCTGTGTTTGTGTGGGTGTGTGGGTGCGGGTGAGAGGGTCCAACCTTAATCTGTATTGAACACAATGCAGACAAACCCTATAAGACCATCAAATGTTAAACTTTATTGATTTGTTTTGACATTGTATTTTCTCATTTTTCTCATGTTGTATTTTGCTTGGTCAGAGTTGTCAAGTTTGTTGGAATTTAGGGTAGCGGTAATTCTAGAAAATAATCAGAAACAAAAAAACAATATATTTGTTGAAAGTGTTGAAATCTGTCATAGCAGTGGTTATACAGTATATTAGTGAATTAATAAACAATGTTTAACTTGTTTAAAACAAACATAAAAACTGCATAAATGGACCACAAGAAGATAAAGGAGAAGATCTGTCTGGAATCCATGTTCTTAGCGCTGTGTGAAGGGCTTTTTTTTTTGCCATATTTTATGTGGTCAGACATTTTAATTAACTTAGCACGTGCTTGACATGCTCTACATTTAGTGCTTCTCCATCACCATTATCTTCATTCTTATAGAAGAATCAACTGACACCAAGTTACATAAAACTCACTATACTGAAACTTTAACTATCAGCACCATTGCTCAGATGTGCGTTAAAGGCTGTTCACTGGTGACTGTACAAGCTGATGAAACTCCTGTTTCTTTTTTTTCCAGGTAACAATGCAGTATTGTCCTTTACATCTGGTGCACCTCTACAGCAAGTACAGTTCTTCTCTTTCTTTCTCACACCATGACTGCTTTAGTGACGAAATCCCATGCCTTTCGTGAGCCGGCAGGATAGAATCATCATTTATATCATCTTCATGATATAAAGGTCGTTGTGACCACGGGTTACAATACCTCCAACCTCATCTCTGCTCAACATTTCATGGTTCTAAGATCAGAATGTGCATGTAAAGTGTCTCTCACATCTCTTGAAGAATGACCCCCCACTGCAACCTTCAACACACACAACGGCCTGACGACTGATTACCAGATTGCTTCCCTCTGCATTGAACTGGCTTTATATCTGCATGCCTGTGCAGAATGACCAGACAATAGTGTTTGGGAAAGTTTCTGCTGGTATATTTACGTCTGTTCCTTCCACCCAGACGGCACAGTGGTCCAGCGCTTTTGCAGGAAGCCCTCGTTCCACTAAATTTCCTTCCACCACCTACATGAACTTTCATTCATACCTGAAATGAAGCAGCAACTGCAGTCTCACTCCACTTCCTCTCTGGCCTAACGGCTTAATCAAGGAAGTGAACTGCACATACAGCACCGGTTTAGCAGGTGAGGCTCCTGTGGGAGGGTTAAGGATTACAGCAGGAAGGATCAGCCGTACGCCAGAGGGTAAGGAAGGACATCATTAAATCCCAGGCAGACCGCGGTCGGGAGAAGGCGGGTCGGTGCACGTGCGAGACGCGGAGCCAGCGAGGGAGGGAGAACGAGGGTCAAGCGAAGGTCGGGCGAGGTTTGGGCGCCTTGAAGACAGATGTAGATTAAAACTGATCGGGGCAGCCAGCGCTGAGAAACAGGTACAGAACGGAGCCGTGAGATGTGTGGAAAATCTGTTCATTTGTGCATTCAGTCGTTTTCAAGGAAAGGACATTCAGGGCCTGTTGTCATCTATAAGTCCACTCTGTGGGAAACAATGCTGGTGTAGCAGAGGCTATTGGAGAATCTCAAAGGCACAAGGGCAGCGCTTAGAACACAAAGGCACTGTTCAGAACAGAAGGGCACAAGCCCTTTGGAAACTGCAACCTCACATCACTCTAAAAGAAACTCGCATTCTCGTTTAGTTGGAGTGGGAGTTTAACATGTTGATTTTGATCGATTCTAAAGACCACAGTGGGATTTCAAGCTGCATTACAGACAACAGATCACTTGATGAATTTCTATTACTTCAAAAATATAAAACAAGGTCCTTAAAACAATCTCCTTCACAATGGAGTCGCCATGCATATGCCGTGATTATGTCTGTCTGAGCTCGTCGGTCGAGATGCTGGCCTTCTGCGTGTTTTGCTCCTGTCACGGTCTCTTCCTCATATGTTCTCAAAAACTCTCCCTCCCCTTTTTTGTCCTTGGTTTGCTCATTAGGGCTCAGAGTACGGCTGTGCCTGTTGCTGAAAGCGTTTTTGCCTTAAAGTCATACTAGACTATGATAACGTGGAATAAATTTAGTGGACAAGAGGCATATGGCACATTGTTTGTTTCCACTGATCTGCTGATCTGCTTTACAAACTTTCACTGATCACGTGATCTATTTTATGAACTTTTATTGGTCACGTGATCTACTTCACAAACCATTACTGATCACATGTTCTGCTTTACAAACCATTACTGATCAGGTGATCTGCTTTACAAACCATTACTGATCACGTGATCTGCTTTACAAACCATCACTGATCAGGTGATCTGCTTCACAAACCATTACTGATCACATGATCTGCTTCACAAACCATTACTGATCACGTGATCTGCTTTACAAACTTGTGACTTTTGGTTATGACCAAAGCATCAGTGTGCGTGAGCGTCAGTATGAGGGCACACACATTTCCACGGTCACTGGCTAGAACAGTGGAGTGTGCAGCGCTGATGCAGAGAAAAGGAATCAAGAGAGGCCTGTGCCTGAGGGAGAGAGAGACCTGTAACGGCTGTGTTATGCTTTGCCTTCTGATGTGGGTAAAGTGCTGGAACTGTCAGACAGAGCGTTGGGCAGGTCACGTTTCTCTCACACTCCCTAACCCACATACCGAGCAGAATGAAAGGGTTCGTGATGATTGTGGTTATGAGGAGCTGTCTGCCCCATCTCTCTCTCTCTCTTTATCTCTCCCTCTCTCATTTTTATGTGTTATTGTTTGCAATAAGTAAGATAAAAAATGATCAAGTCTTCTGGTCTTTCTCGTTCCTCTTGAATTTGCTTTGTTCATAGCAAAACACACTCATGTATATGAAATTCTGACAAAGCACAAGAGCTGGGCTGGTCTGACCTTTTAAAAATTGCATTTAGAAACAAGACGAGCAGTCGTGACATGTTTGTAAATGACACTCATAACGTGTCTGTACCCAGCAAACATGTGGACGTTCCATTTACATAGAATAACAGTACACACTTTCTTTGAATTAGCCGCAGAAATGCACAATCACGGATCATTCTTAGAAGAGCAAAATGACAGGCACTTTACTCATTTGAGGGAACCAGTCAGAACTGAGGCAGCTGCCGCTTTGATCAGGGCTGTTTTGTGGAGCAGTTCAAAAGTTGATTAATTTAAAGCCAGAGACACAATGGGTGAAGAACACAGGGTTGGAGAATAATGACGTGCTGTGGGACAACGAGCGAGGCCAGTGTGAGGCCTCCCCTGTGGTGCCTGCTCTCCTAATGGATGACTCCTGGGGCACCAGGACGCCATCGCCTGAATGCTAGATCTGCTGGACGGAGCTGGGGTCTCAGTCAGTCAGTGCTGCACTGGATCTGCCGCTGAAGCCGTCCAACAGCATCACCTGATGGGACGCGGTATATTTTTGACCACAAGGCTGCGCTACAGCGCTGATATGAAAACAGAAATACCGTACCTTTGCTAGAGCTGAGTAAATGAATAGCCTGGTGATGTACACTCTTGGACAGTGGCAGACACTCTCTGGGCATTTGTGAAGCTCCCATGGAAGAATTAGTTGATTATGTTTTTGTTTGTTTAAGATAGAAACCTCTACAGACTGCCTTTCATCTATAGTCATAGTTTTTTGTGTAGTCCTAATGCAACCTTTTTATTCCCTCCAACAACTGTGTCAAATCAGTCCCTTAGAGCATTAAAGTATTACAACTATTAAACCTGCTTAACCTGGAAAACATCTCAGAGCTAGACTAACCTTGCTTAACCTGAAAACATCTCAGAGCTAGACTAACCTTGGTTAACCTGGAAAACATCTCAGAGCTAGACTAACCTTGGTTAACCTGGAAAACATCTCAGAGCTAGACTAACCTTGCTTAACCTGAAAACATCTCAGAGCTAGACTAACCCTGCTTAACCTGGAAAACACCTCAGAGCTAGACTAACCCTGCTTAACCTGGAAAACATCTCAGAGCTAGACTAACCTTGGTTAACCTGGAAAACATCTCAGAGCTAGACTAACCTTGCTTAACCTGAAAACATCTCAGAGATAGACTAACCTTGGTTAACCTGGAAAACATCTCAGAGCTAGACTAACCCTGCTTAACCTGGAAAACATCTCAGAGCTAGACTAACCCTGCTTAACCTAAACCAATCCTGCTTGTATCGGCGTGAACACTTATTCTAGACCAAACACACTTATACTAGACCAAGCCTCCTTATTGTAGACTTACCAAAATAGCACCTTGAGCAGTCAACCCTGGCAGTCTGCATATGACACGTGTTCATCACGCTTTAACCGCTCTGTGGGGTAAAACTGAGATCTGATACAGTGACCGAGGTTCTATTGTCCTGTGAGCTGTTTTTGGTTTCCTGTTTTTCTGCTTCACACCCCTCTGGTGATACTGAGGGTGTGAGGAGATTATTCTGCCCCATTTACACTGCATGGAAGCCCCTGGGACATAAGATGAGGCCAGCTGTAAGTGTGTGTGTGTGTGTGTGTGTGTGTGTGTGTGTGTGTGTGTGTGTGTGTGTGATGACAACAAAAAAAGCTAGGATTTGACACTGGTGCCCAGATGACTCTGTGCCCTGTCGTGGTGACAGTATTTGACAATATTTGATCAGAGGGCTGGACAAGCCAGTGGAGCTGCTGAATTCCACACGTCTTCAACTCGCTCTGTTCAATCATGTCGTATCGTTTATAGCTCCTCATCCTGCGTGTGAAAACACTTATAGCTTCTGCTTGAAATCTATCTGAGAAGGTGTTGCCAGATGACCTGCGATTGGCCAATCATGCGGTCACTGCCTTTGATTCTATCCCGGCTCTCTGCTAATTGGACTGAAGAAGGCTTTGATTGACACTCGCCATAGCAACGCTGCTCGACTCGGCAAGGGTCCCCCCGCACCCCAGTCTCCACCTCATCTCATGTCTGTAATTAGCTTCGCCCTCTGAACCACCAGGCCACCCAATCCCTCTTTAATTACCACACAGCCAGTGCTGGCATTAGACCCTGTATGACATAGCACCAGGCTAAGGGAGCTACAGCCTAAACTTTGGTGTTACTTTGTCATATCAAGCCTAAAGCAACTTCTGCTTTTTTCAGCTTCATCATTCTTAACTTCTGCAGGATTTATGTCTGTTCATAGAAGCTCCTCTACCCTCTTTTGTGTGTGAGGGGAAAGAGCCGTTCGGTGTTGGTCGATTTTGGTTTAACAGACTGAAAGTCCCTACATGAGTAGAATTTATTTTTTTTATCAGGTTTGTTTGATATTTACAGTGATGTTGAGCTAAGAAAGTGTGGGTTTTAGGGGATTCTTTGGGTTTAACTGATGATGCAAATCCTGAGAATGTTCTAGAACACGGTAAACATTCTAGAACGCAGTAAATGTTCTAGAACACAGTAAACAGTGTGGAACTGGTTCTGTAGCCAATGTCCCGGAACACTCAAGGAAGAAAAAAAACAAACGTTTTTGTGAAGTGTGGCGTTAGGGTCTGACCGCAGTTTCTTTGTCTGAGAAACATTTGTCTGTCCCCACCTTGATGGTGATTTCCATGACGTGCCTGGTCGGTTATTTATTTATTTTTGGTTTTGTTTTGTTTTTGCTTTGTGGTTGTTTACACCTCTCACAGATGGCCCAGCCACGCCCGTCAGTGCAGGCGACCCACATATTTATTGAGCAGGGATGCCCCAGAGCGGCATGGTGACGGCGTGTGGTGGCGGCCAGCTTTTCTGGCCTCTCGTCGGGCCAGCAGATGGAGGCGGGGGGGGGGAGGCCGATTGGAGCCCAGCAGAGCCAGGTCCACACGGTTCCAGCCTCCGGCGCAGACGCAAAACCAACCGCACCTTTTTATCTCTTTTCAGTGGTGCACATTTTGGGTTTTTTTTTGTTTTTTTTGAGAAATGTGTCAACACTGAATAGCGAATGGGCAGAGTGTGCCCCTCTCACACCGCTGACCTGAGAAATCAAACAAATATCAGGGGGAAAACATGTCTGGAGAATGAAACCTCCTGCATTCGTTCATTTCAACATTGTAACGTTTATATCAGAAGAATAAAGATCCTCCTCATATGATAGATCATTCTGAAAGTTTTTTTATATTTTATTACATTAGCATTGCTAATAATAGTACACAACACTGTGACAGAATAGTACACAACTCAGTAACAGAGTACTACAAAACTCTGTGACAGAGTAGAAAATCAGATCAAATCAGTTTTTATTTAGCGCCTTTTACAACAGATGTTGTCTCAAAGCAGCTTTACAAGTGTCCGAGTCCAAGCCCCCAGTGAGCAAACCAAGGGTGACAGTGGCAAGGAAAAACTCCCTAAGAGCGTGAGGAAGAAACCTTGGGAGGAACCAAGACTCAAGGGGGGAGCCCATCCTCTTCTGGCCGACACCGGTCACTACGACGACAGATAATTGTATAATGTAGTACACTACATTCTCACTATGCCACACTTCATCTCTTGCATAGGTAGAAATCACACTGATGGACTTGGACTGTTGTGCAGTCTGGCAGGCGAAGTGGAGCTCTACGTAGTGGTTTCGCACAGAGGGGAAGAGAGATGGCAGGCAGGTGGGCCTTCTCGCTGCCAGCCCGGCCCGCTGTTGGCACGGGAGCACGCGGCGCGCGCCACCCAACCCTCCCCCACCCCGCTGGCATCCAAGCTGCTCCTGCTGCTCATGGGTAGTGGAAGGGCCGTGAGACAGTCAGGTGCCACGCTCCGGTTCTTACCGCTCGCGCTGGTTGACAGCCACGCTGGATGGGGCTCCGTTTCACGCTGCCAAGGCGGGTCGTGTAACTGGCAAGGAAAACTGCACGCTCTAAAATAGATATATATATATATATATATTTTATGTCTTCCATTTACAGCAGAGATAAAAATATTCGATACCATGTTATCTGATCACTGTTACTTTTGGAAAAGGCATTTTGTGTTGTTGGTGGATCTTAAGATTCCACCACACTGGTTTTGGATGTGTCATTCATTTCACCTGTGCTGAAATGAATGAGTGCAAACACCTGCTTGAGTGGAGGAGGATGGAGCAGGATGTAGCATGTCCTCCATCGTCCAAGTGTGGAGCTCTGGGTTTGCTCTACCATGGAGGGTCAGCATGTTATCTAGATCAGGCAGGTATCAAAGCCAAGGGCTCCCCATGCACTCTTTTGCATACATGTGCTCAGTTATTGTTTTATTTAGTGCACTTTGAGCTGGGGAAAAGTCAAACGTGGTTGAGTGCTGCCATCTACAGGGTCAAAGTGACATTTATAGTAGCTTAGCTCCGCCTCAAATTGTGGGATAAAGAAAAACAACCTGTTGTTACTTGTCATGAAGAACAAGCAAACCAGAAATTACAGAAATTATTGTTTCTTTTTTAAAAAATGTTAGTTGGAGGTAAAATAAACTTTTCTCCTCCTTGCTGATGCCATCACACCAGTTCCTGACAAGCACGGTTAAAAGATAAGTAAATAAATTCACTACAGATGAGGCTCATTTTTTCATCCAAGTCAGAATTGTAATGGGAGAAATTAAAGAACTGTTTGCTCTTGCCGGATGACGGAGCCACATGCCTGCAAGGCGCAAGGAAGGAACTGCCGCGAAGTCCCGGCCGCCTCACTCGCTCCCCCAATAGGCCTCATAGGGATGCATTCTGTGGAGGATTGACCCATTGGCTCCTAACTCGGTCAGTCAGGCTGCCAGCAGAGCTTTCCCGCAGCACCGTGACCCGGCCTGTACAACAGGATTTCAACAGGACATACAACAGGATTTCACAGCCAGTGATGCTGAGAGGTGCGGCGCTGAATTTGGCTGACATGCTAAGAGAAAGTGATCGCGTTTCTGGCCCCGCGGTCAGCTGCAGGCAGGCGACGGCCATGTGCTGGAGATCTGATAGCATAATTAAAACGGCCTTCCATCGAAGCCGAGGCTGTCGGCGTCTGCGAGCAGACGGGTCGTCATTCGCAATCGAAACGATCTGCTCCGACTTCTCGGCCAGGAACGCGGGACTCGTGCGAGCGCTCTCCTTCCAGACGGTTGGAGGGTACTTGGCAGGAGCCGGTGAAACAGCTTGGGGCTGCCGGAGCCACACTTAAGGACTTTCCAAATGAAAACCTTGGAAACAACGATCGGCGATAATCAGCGCAGGGTTTTGCACCTGCGTTGTTCTCAAAGGGCATTGAAGGTCGGATCTCGGTGGTCCTTGGCGAGTCTGGGGAGTGCGAGACCTGGTTATAACCCCAGTGCTTCCTCCTCCGTCTCTTAGGGGCACATTTGCCGTTGCACGTCTCTGTTTGGGGTAATTTGCTAGGAAGCTTTGCTTTCCCTTAAGTGGGAGTTTTTATGCACAGTCAGCGCCCAGGGCACAGCGCACAGCGTGATAGAGCTCAGCGCACGTTTCAGCACGACCGAACCCGCAGAGAAGAAGAGGGAAAGCAGCATTAATGTCTCAGCAATCAAGACGTTCGTTTTCAAGTCAAAATCCAGGCAAACCATAAACCCACTTCTGAGTTTTGATGTATAGCATTTGGCTAACTGTGGTATAGGCAGAACCAGTGTTATTGATAGCATCGTAAGCACTGTGTAAAAGTGTAAAAAAGGAGCATAGTGTAATACCATTAAAACTGTTATTGTTCCACAGGCTGTGAGCTAATCTTGACAATAGATACCGAGGGGTCTGTTTAAACTTTCAGCTGCAATGGCTTCAGTTAGTGACAAGGTAATACCACAGCCTGGGATCGATGCAGCCTGGGGGGAAGCATCTAGCAACGTACTAAGTATACAGTTGGGAGACCGGCACTGGGTAACCCTGCTGGGCCATTATAGCCGATCGTTGGGGAGCGGGAGGGGGGATCGCAGCTAAGGAGGTGCCTTTAGCTGCTCTCCTCTTTCAGTGCTGTCAAGAGAAAAAGAGGCTTAGAAGGTTTCCTCAACAGAAGGAGGCCTACAAGGAAAAATAGACATGGTGAGGGAAAGGAGCTGAACCAGAGTGGAACCGACAACCTGTGAAGATTGAGTTAAAAATAAGGGACGCAAATATTTAAAAGGAATTGCCAAGATTTCAAATGAATTGCTATTTGGCAATTAAATGATGATTTTTAGCATTTGTTTGCTTGTTTGTTGCACAGTTGTAAATTTATTATGAAGCACTCAAATATATCACAAACATTAGACATTTGGAACATTATAACATGGCTATTTTATTCATTCATAACAGGCGCTTATCAGTGTTCAGTACACACACACACACACACACACACACTTTTTAACTGGCAGTTTACAGTGTAACTATGTTTTCCTGTGTAACTCTCCACATTTGTTTTTCTATGACACTTTTGAAATAAGACACAACTCCATGAGTAATTCTCATGTTACCTTCAAATCCTTCATCTTTTACATTGGTTGCTTTGCTCAGTAAACAGCACATCCAAACAAACACACTGGTTTGTAGATGTCTGCATGAAACTGGAAACAGATTAGTGTCTCACCAGTGCACTGGATGTCTAGAGGCTAACAGAAGTTAACACCTAGTGAGACATGGTTACATCATCTATGTTGATTTTCTGCCCCTCTGAGTCTGCCCTGTTCTAGCCAGACCATCCAAGAGTGATCTTACTGTTAATCCAGATCTATGCTGACAGTGTTGACTGCTATGAGTACCTTACCCCAATGCTGTTCTCTCTCTGCTGATCTCATTATGACAGTCTCTCTCCTGTAGTTGATTGTCCAGCCCCAGTCACTGCACTATAGTTGAGCTTGATATGCTGGTCTCACCTCTGTAGCTGATTTCAGTGTGCCAGTCTCACCTCTGTAGCTGATTTCAATGTGCCAGTCTCTCTCCTGTATCTGATTTCAATGTGCCAGTCTCTCTCCTGTAGCTGATTTCATTGTGCCAGTCTCTCTCCTGTAGCTGACTGCTCAGTTCCAGTCACTCCCCCTGTAGCTGGACTTGCTATGCCAGTCTCTCCTCCGTAGTTGATCTCATTGTGCCAGTCTCTCCCTGCTAGCTCTCTAAGTCAGCATATGGGGCTTTAGCTGGGCCAAGTCCACCACTGACATCAAAACCAATGCTTAGCCAAAAACAACAACAAACACACACACACACACACACACACACACACACAAGAAAAACAGCAGCAAAAAAATAGGTCATTATTTCTTTTCAGGGCATGAGTAAAAGCAACGCAAATGCTGATATTTATAATTTCAAAGGGTTGTGAACCATACAGTTGCTTAAACCTTCAGAACATAAAAGCACTAATTTGCCACCGTCATGTCCAGGTATGCAGTGAGAATGACGTAATGAGGTGAAACGAAGGATGTATGAATAGTTGATTTAAGGAGTGTGTCAGTCATGCTCATCTATTACATTCTTCTTTACTGTAGCGTTAGACTGTGTTATAATGAACAGTAACCACACTGTGGACGTTTCTTTACACATTTTCACAGTAAACTGAATATTTTCATCAGAACTGTTGGCTTTCTGTAATTATGAGACCCTTGTTTGGGATTCATAGTTCATGGAGAGGGTACTGATCATCAGAAAGACGGTGATATCAGAGTGGACACACACGTCAGCCACTGACTGACTGCTAAAAGTAGTTCAGGTTTGTTCAAATAAACATACAGAGCAGAAAAAAAAAACAAAACAAAACAAAAAGAAACACAC
>JAOYMR010000013.1:1009239-1028519 GCA_025802075.1 Tenebrosternarchus preto | reverse complement strand
TATATATATAAGTTGGGCAGAAGGGAAGCATCTATACCAAAAGTTGATTACTGGTTAACTAGAAAAAGAACAGGCATCTTTTTCACTCTGTTACTCTGATAACGTCTTGCGGGATGATTTTTGTGGATGATGCGACAAAGCTTCTCCTGGACTCTCGTTCTCGGATGCATCGTGACAGCAGGGACAAGGGCAGCCGGCGATCAGGAACGCCAGGTTCTTGGATTTCATAAAGCTGTGCTAACGGTCTCACATCTGGGAACCTCTCTGAGGAGGAAGGTTCTATCATTTAGTCGTCACTCATTAGTTTAAAGGGAGTAAAGGACTCGCTGCTTGTGAAGTTTTGTTTCATATTTCATACACACACACACACACACACACACACCCTCAGGCACACATATGCTCACACACAAGCTCACACGCATACACACATGCGCTCACACATACACACATCTTCACACACATACATGCTCACACACACACAAACACATGTGTGCGCACACACACCCATGTGCACACACACAAACATGCTCACACACACACACACACACACACACACACACACACACGTTCATGCACACATAGTCCAAAGTACAAAACGCTAATTAAATCACAGTATTCTGTGCTTTTTGATTCAAATACTAACTTATACTCATATTGTTTTAACAAGATACAGGCATGACATTTTTGTTAATCATGCTAAACCTTTACATTGTTTTTGTTTTTTTCACCCTCGTTAATATGGCCACCCTGTCACACTTCAGATAACTCAAATTCACATCAACTAACCAAACAAAATCGTCTCTCAGCTGCAGAGATATAAAGATAAAGCATAGTAACAGAGATCAAAACGTTTGTGTTTTTGTGTGTGAGGAATGAAGAGGGAACGAGGCAGGCAAAAAGTGGGAGACAGAAAGTCTATAAGTAGATGGGTAAAGTAGTTCAAGAAACACCCTCCCGACAGTCCCTGAACAGAGGCAAGGTTGGCCATCTTCTCCTGTGAGTGACTCTGGATGGAGATGAATCTACACACGGACACACGGCTACTTTTAAGACACACGGCAAAAATTTTATTCCACCTGGGGAGTTTCAGTGTCTGTAGTGTCTCGGGGCTTTTTGTGTCATGGTGGACCTTTTGTACTGCAGGGGAAAAAGATTATCTTGGCCTTTTAAAAGACTGGACTGGATAGGCAGGGGTGTTGTGGTACAGCCTGAAACAGAACTGGAAGTCCATTCTCATATTTTTGAAATGAGAATCAATTTTCCACCTGAAAACACTCAAACCTGCCCTTCAGTAACACATTTATTTATTTTTTTTCCTTTTTTATCCTAATCATTGGTAGTTTCTGAGAAGTAACTGCATGTCCTTCAGTAAAGACACATAATAAACTTATATTTTATATTAATATAAACTTATATTTATATTAATAAACTTATAGATAATTTAGTTTTCAGAGAAACAGGACATTTTGGACAGAAGTCTTTTATTAGCTGTGCAAGCAAAGTGCTAGTTTCACGTCTGAAACATCTTTTTGCACTGAAAACGTGTATTTCACAACTAATTGTTACTACAGTCACATTTTAGGTGTACCCAGCATTGTGTAGTTTTGTAGTTCATCAGTTTGTTGAAATTTGTAACACAACTTGAAGACCCTTATATTCCAGGCATCACTGGTCAGTTTCTGACCATAAGACTAATGTTGATTGTTTACTAATTTGGTGGAGGCCATTTTAAACACAACAGTGATGATGAATTGAGTGAGTTTGTAATGGAGAGAGGGAGAGAGAGGAATGAAAAATTCAGGTGTAACACAAACTTTCTTCAAAAACACTTCCAGTACTGGAAAAATTGTGCGCACTACATCTGAATGTTTCCAGCCATCTGCTTTTTTACTAAATACACTTTCAGATATATACCTGTAGATACACATTGAAGATACATACAGGAGATACATATATATGATATACATACTGTATATATTATCCCAAAACACAATTGTGTTTGTGTTTTTAATTCAGTTTCATCTTGAAGTAAACCAGCTGTAATGAGTTGAATTGAACGTAGCTGTAACATCTCCTTATAGCTGCTGGTATTTGCACTGTGTTGGGTTTAGAAGCTCTTTTAACTGCTGAAGTGGGCAGCAGCATAACTGGATCTCTACATACCTTATGCAAATGATCCATAACTGGATCTCTACATATCCATACAGATCCATAACTGGATCTCTACATACCTTATGCAAATGAACTCTTTTTGTACCACCATGGTTCTGACCTTAAGAATCATCAAAAACACAGTGAAGTTAGAAGGTTAAAGCCATGTGCTGAAGCCCAGACAGCATGCTGATTGGCTGACGTCAGCCTTGGCTGCTTGTGACGTATTACTGGTCGTGGAGTTCTCTACACTGTCTGGGCCTTCTGTGTCCAGACGACCAAAACCCTCAGACAGTCCAAAGCCCCAAAATAGGCAGATCCCGCCAAGAGGAAGGCAGCAGAACTGGCTAAAAAGCTCAGTGACGTCAGCCCGTGTTGGATGTTCTCCTGTGGCCTCCAGGTCTAGGGTTCCTTGCATCTCACCTGCCCTGGAATGAGGCTTTGATGCCACGCTGTCGGGGAAATCATCACAAGTGACCGGCAATGGGTTCCAGAGAATGTCCGTGGTCACTTGCCAGGCGGAGAACCGAAGTGCTTTGAGGCTGCCCACAGCAAATTGGGGAGCTCCGTTTCTTTTGAAGCACTGCCTCGGGTTTGTTGAGCAGCCAGTGACTTCCATCTAACTTAGGATGAGTTCCAGAAAAGCATGTTTAAGTCCCATTCTTTTTCTAGTACCAGACTACTGCATCACCTCTTTAATGGTACATACATATAAACTTGTATTATGTTATGCTATTTTCTGGAGCTTAATTGCAACTGAAACTACAAAAGATTATTCACATATGTAATGCATATAACCTTTAAATGAATGCTTATGACAAAATCAGCATTAAATGCTTCAGTTTTTTTTAGAAGGAAAAAAAAGGCTTAAAATGCCTGACTCCCGTGAAACCTCCCTCCTAGATAACTCCTACCCTACATACACAGTTCTCGTCGAAAGTTTGGGGACAGTTTGCTTTTTAGAAATATTTTCTGAAATGTTTCTTTTCAATTAAGTAAGACACAGTACCTGCACTTCCTGTGTTCTTCTCGGTCCTGTGCACCTGGTTGCCATATCCTGCAGCTACTGTAAGTCCTACCCAGAATTCCATTGGCTAGAGACCTGCCAAAGCTGGCACACAGCACAAGGCGCCGCTGTAGCCGATGTTGCCTGTCATTGCCACATACCAAATTTGTAGTTCCTCCATAATAACCCTCCTCGTTCTTTCCCATGATACGTTCCTGCACTCCTGAAGCATCCAGAGGTACAGGTTGAACTCTTCGCTGATACACTCTCTCCCCCGCCAAGAAATGTCAGTGCTTCTTCACCACCACCTTTTTGTATCCAGTGATTCTGCCCCATTTTTAAGCCTTTTTCCACATTTTATTATTTCTCAAAGAACACTGTTGCTCACCCACTTTCTACGGTTCACTCATTCAGCTCTCAAAGACCTTTTATAGACCTTTTATTAGACACGGCCGCTGGTGTTCTTGCTTTCTATGGACATCCTTCATCCTTAGCATCTCAACAGCCATTCAGTGAAAGGTTTAGTCCCAGTTGCTATAAAGCACCTAACTCTGTTAGCTTCCTGTACTGTCCACAGGCTTCGTTTCACTCTCTGTGTTTGACCTAAATATGATTCACGACCTAATAACTGCAAAAAGGTTCAAAAACACGGACTTGCGTGGTGTTTGTGTTCATGATGCTTATTTCTTTATTTAGGCAGACCTTCTGTTTTTGCTGTTCACTGGTCTCTCGACAGGTTCTCGCACACTCTCTCTCTTTTCAGCTGCTCCTGTGATCCACATTTAAGACCCTTGCTGTCGTAATATTTTCGGTTTCCTTTCTCAGTCAGCCTCTGCCTGTTTGGTACTGTAGTAATGGCCCCTTTTGTACACTGAGCCGAATGAGATTCTACTCTCATCAATTATCTCTGTTCCCAGGGATATGATACCCAGCAGGGAATTCCAACCTCCAGTTTCAAAGCAGTTATACTGAATGTTCTCATCATTGTGCCTTTTAAAACAATAACACCTTACATTTAAATAATATTTCTTTTTTTCGTGTTCTCTTTAGACCTTGCCACAGGTAATGGTTCTTAAAAGACATTCCACCGACACTTATTAAGTACCTTTAATCACCTTTAACAATTATTAAATAGTGTCAGGCTCATTTAATGAAAATCCCCATTTCTGGTCACATAGTGACAACGTATTCCGAGTTTAAAATCCTGTCCCTCGCAGCTAATTGAATAATAATTGAATGATAATTGAATAACAGCTCAGCATTCATGAGTTTCTCATGTTGATCCGTGGGTGCGGCTGTGTCGGGGAAGCACCGTTTCATCGCACAGCGTTTGGTTCCTGCCGACACCTCACAGACGGAGCCGAATCGCCCATGGGGACTTGAAGCTTCGCTGCTCGGCAAGGAATAACATCACCTGCAGAGGAAGTGCAACCAACACCTGTTGACTGCAGAGCTCAAAACATTTTATGGTTTGTTAGTTTCAACCAGCGTGTTTCGTCACACACAAGCCAAATTTAGGACTTAGGAAAAGTGACTCCAGCGTACTTTAAATGCACAATAAACCAAGAAAAAAAAACCCTCCGGTAGAGCTGAGGCACCAGCAGCTGGAGTGTCCTTTACTCCACTCTGCCTTACACTGCATCAGCTCCACTCTTTCATTCACACTCACATACGAACTCACGCACTCAAAATCCATTTGCATACAGCGTAATGCTGCCTCTTTATCCATGAGCTCAACACTATTCCTGATTAGAGATTCTCTCTCTCTTTCTCTTTTACTCTCTCTCTCTCTTTTGCTCTTTTTATTCCTTCATATATTTTTTCTGTGTAAAAACCATGAAATGACTAGAAAGTGACTATAATATATATTCTGGATTTTTCTGGAATACCCACACAACAACTGCTTGGAACTTCTGCAGCTGAAACCCAGTACTCTTACTGGATGCCCTCACAACATGCATTTGTATATATTTCTGTGTTTGTATGTGTATCTGTGTATCACACTATCACAACATATGTTGCATAGTATGGATGCAAAGAAGCCTTAAGAGTGTGTGTGTGTGTATGTATGTGTGTGACAGCATGTGTATGTGTATGTGTATGTGTGTGTGTGTGAGCCTGTGTGAGCGTATGTGTGTGCATGTGTGTGTGTCTGTGCGCATGTGTGTGTGTGTGTGTGTGTGCCTGTGGCTGTGTGTGTGTCTGTATGCGTGTGTGTGCGTGCATGTGTGTGTCTGTGCATGTGTGTGTGTCTGTGCATGTGTGTGTGTGTCTGTGTGTGTGTGTGTGTGCATGTGCATGTGTGTGTGTGTGCATGTGTGTCTGTGTGCATGTGTGTGTGTGTGCGTGTGTGTACGTGTGTGTGCATGTGTGTGTGTCTTTGTCCATGTCCCAGATGTCCCAGATGGCAGCACTGAGGCCTTTTCCTTCCCTCAGGCCAATTAAAAGTCCCCTCACACCTCCATATCACTCTGGTGCATAAGAGAGCAGGAGAGGAAGCTCCTTCAGCCCGAGTCTTCTCACAGAATGCCTACAGTCTAGAATGTTCCTTCTTTTCATAACCCAGAGAGAATGGGAAATGGACTATAGGAAATGGCTTGGTATTTTTAGACTACTGACTAAATTGTCGATATGCCATGTTTGTCTCACAAAATTAGATTTTGTTTTTGGCTCAAAGAGGCTCTATTTTGCTATGCAGACGCTTGCTAGATCTTCCACCTAGTGACTGCACTCCATTTTGTGTCAGAGAGAGAGAGAGAGACGTTCTCAATCAACACTTATAATATCATGTCTGAATCAAATGCATTTTGCAGCCTCATTAAAGAACAACACAGGATAATCAACCAGTCACTCTCTCTCTCTCTTTCTCTCTTCCTCTCTCTCTCTCTTCCACTCGCTTCCTCTCTCTCTCTTCCTCTCTTCCTCTCTCTCTTTCTTCCTCTCTCTCTCTTTCTCCATCTTCCTCTCTCTCTCTCTCTCTCTTTCTCTCTCTCTCTCTTTTTACTGAATACACAGTAAAGAGAGGACAGTAAGTAGCAAGATGGCACCTCTGGCATTGAAGTTACTGCTGACATCTGTGAGATTCACATCTGGTGCAAATCTCCTAGCCTGAGAATACATCTTTTTCTGAGCTTTTAAGATTGAAAAGCCAGAAACAGAGTTGGAAAACTTTAGTCCTTATCTGTTGAGCTCTAAAGCATCCAATAAAACACTGGTTTTGGCTCAAGGATCTCACCGTACATATACACATTTGGTTATTTACATGTTCATAACCACCTTTAACCAATTTATTTACTTGCTTACAGAACCAGTAAAAACTTCCTTCAGAACCTATATAGTCACATAATCCTTACAAATAAAAGTTTAAAAATGTAAAAAATGTTATGGTTATAGAATAAATGAAAATGAGTTGCAAAAAAAATGAAATTAAAAAAAAATATGCAAGTTCACTAGACACTGTTTCCTGTTGTTGATTTGCAGGTATATTTTCCTGAAGACTAAATCGTTTTAAGATATGAAAATGCAGTTTTGACAAAGGTATACAGATTTCCACACAGACTCTGCCCATTTCACATCTATAATTCTGTCAGACTTGTTTCTAATTTCTGTTTTTAAGTAAGTGGATGCTGTAGATGGATAAAAAAGTTAACAAAACAACAAACAAACAAACAAACAAAAAGGGCCCAACCATCAGAGCTTAACTATCCGCTCTGAGTTTGAGTGAACTTTTCTCTCGCCACATGTTACTCTGAAGGTGCAACATGCTGAGATGGAGTCTGACCGGTGGTTGTGGGCAAGTTTTGTTGACCAGCATGCAAAAAGGTGGGACTTCTGGTCAAAATATTGCTAAACTACCACAGAGTGTAGGGACACTGTAGGAAGCAAATGTCAGCATGAGAGGAAAGTCTAATCCTGGACATTTTATAAACCCCAGCCATTTTTTAGGTCTCAAAAAGTGGACATAACCAGGAAAAAGATGACATATCCAGGAAAAACAGAGCATAAGGTCATGCTTTTGTAGCGATACAATAAATCTGTGCCTTCTTCTGGCCTTGGGTTTGTTTTTCAAGTTTAAATGTATATTTTGGACACCAGGCTAAAAACTCATTAGCAGCATCTAGCTATCTCTATGAGTATATGATATTCCTAAAGGCGATGCTGGTTGCAGAGTGCAAAACATTTCCTGTGGAACTGTGGATAATATGAAAGAACAAATCTATATTCCAGTTTGGGGGGTAGCTGGGCTGTTTCCTCTAAAGCCCATTGGGTTTAAAGCAGTCATGATGTGAGTTGCATGGTTGAAGGTGGAGGTGGAGGTGAAGCCTCTTACTCTATCATGAGCACCATCAAAAAGCCATCAACAGCAGAAGACCTACACCGCTCTAGCAGGACATCATGTCAGGAAAACACAGTGAAGAATTTGATATCTCTCCCCATGTTCTCTATTAGACTCTAATGGACATGACCCACAGCTGTCAAACACTGACACACACACACACACATACACACACTCACGTGCGCACACACACACACACACACACACACACTTTTTCTACCCTATCTCCCCACAGAGAGTCTGTCAGTTCTGCACTGAGCTCACAGTAGAGCTCTGGGACTTGCAACACCCAGAGCAATTACTCTTTCCTGCTGACTTCCCCTGGAAGCCGTGATTGCAGAGCCGTAAGTTTGTATTCTTGCCTCTTAACAGTTGAGAGGTAACAAGGAAAAGTCATTTATTCAAGTTTCCTCCTCCAGTTTTGACGTACTCTGACATGAGAGGCAGTTTGCTTTTGTTTGTTTGTTTGTTTGTTCCTAGTTTCTTTAGCTGTTTGTTTTCTAAATGACCAACATTTCTAAACATTTCTGTCCATTGTGGTCAAAGTCCTTATTCTTGCTTTTTGCATTTTAACCTTGTGCTATGACTCATGAACAAACATCAAGTTATGGAGTTATCAGTGCTCATTTAGCCATAGACCTAAACATCAGCGCACAGTCTAATACAAAGGCTTATGTTCATTACTACATAGCAATACAATTTAAGCCTGTGTCAGCTTGGCGAATCGTCCACCCCGTAATAACGTGGCACTTGGGATATTCTGGCTTGTGTTTATGCCGGAGATGTACAACAGCTGCTCCCAGGATGGCATCGATTCTGGTCTGAGTCAGAATCTACAGCACTGAATTCTAATCGCGCTCTCCGAGGAAGCACAGAGACACTCACAGGTCAGGGTCGTTCTGAGCACGGTGGCCTCGAGAACGAGGTGCAGAAGTACAGAAAGAGAACGTTTCTTCCTAGGCTTCTAATTCAATGGCTGTTATTGCTTCAAGCTTCAACCACAGAGAAATAAGACTTGTTTACCACTTAAAACAATGTATGACCATAACTTATAAACTAACATAATTAATGCTTGTATATTCATGCCTGGCTGATAGATTAGAATAGCGATACATACATTTTTTGGCAAAGCAGTTGCCTTCAATGTATGTTAAGCAATTGAACAAGTTTTAAGTGGTTTCACGAGTTGATTCTATCACATCTTGTTGTTATCACACTTGTCACACCTTAGCAGACTGTTTGAGAGGAGTATCGGGCCCTTGGGAAGTCTTTCAGCCTGTACCTTGTTTTATGTGATGCCTTTTCTTACACCCCTGTGTCCCAAATGTTTCATCCACCCAACAACTACAACCATACTCAGCTATACTCAGCCATACTCAGCCGTTCTCTGTTCTCTGAGATGGAATAGGGAAGAATCTTTGGAGAAACCATGTCTCCTCTGGGCGTTGCTCGTTTGAAACTGCTAAACGAGAACCCCAGAAAACCTATCCTGATATGAATGGGGATAATTACAGCTCTTTGATAAGCAGCAATGAATCTGATCATTTATGCAAAATTAGCAAGTGCTTGTTGTAAAATGCTGTCCAGTCTCGTTGGAAGGCCCTTACCGCCGCTCCCTCTCTACTGATCTGCACATATGGTGAAGGTTTGAGATTTTATTGCCACTCAGTGAAAAGTAGTGAGGACAGGTCAGAATCCTGATGGTATTAATCTCACCCCATTGAGTTAATTACTTCTTCACTCTGTAATAACCATTTCTCAGATCCTGAGCAGTTCAGCAGACTGGCAGTCATTCACTTAGTTCAGAGCTTATCCACATACCAGCCAGGTGCCAGGGTCAGGGGCACAACCTCCAAAATACGACGGCATTTACATTCACAAACACAGACTGCCTTGGAACAGACGTCACTTTTAATAATGCAGGCTTGAAGGTTTTGCAGGTCTGTGCTCACTTGTTGATGTGCAAAAACATGTTGAAAGTCGATGGCCCTTACTGGTTATTCTTGCTGGTCTCAGTTTTGCTGGATGAAACCTCTCTCTTTTGGATTTGGCCAGACTGATGAGTGATCTTGGGCTCTGAAGATATGATACAAATATTGTTAGCATCACAAGCACACTTTTTGTACACTTAGGTCAGAAGTATCATTCGATTCACTTCAACCGTGACCTGGAACTGAAATGTGAGAGTAACACCCAATCATCATACTGGGCTGATTAGATTATCTTAGTGCATTCTGGGAGATACATCAATTCTCTAGTGAGGCTGTTTTTTCCCCCACATATGGTGAACTGTGAGATATTTGTAGGAGAAGGACCTCCTGAATTCATGAAGGGCCTCCTGAATTCAAGAAGGACCTCTTATTTTCCTCTTATATTCAGAGAATACTCTGAATTCTTGCTATTTATAGGAGGACCTTATTGTGGGGAATAATTAGGACTTCATTAGAGATGAAACAAGTCTGGCACAGGACTAGGACGCCTGTGTATTTTTACTTGCCTTCAAAGCTTCTTGGCTTGTCCTTTCCTGTCAGAAAAGACATGGTTATAGTATCTGACTGTAAATCATTTCTGTCTTGCAAAATGAGTGAACAACAAATTGAGATTTGACAGCACGCCTGAGCCAAATTTGATTTAGCACTGTGCATGCTGAATTATGCTAAGCGAGCTCTTCATTGCAGACCTCACGTACGACAAAAGATGCTCTTGCGCCGACCTTGTTCAAATTACTGCCGGCATCGGCACATTTCCCACACCGCCGTGGCCAACACTTTGCGTGTAGACCTGTTCTATGTGCATTTTGAGGTCTGGACACGTGATTCAGTTTTACAGTCTCAGAGTGTTGGTCTCCTTTTGGTTGTTTCAGACACACACCCTCTGAGTTTTTGTTGTGCTCATGGTATTGAATGCGTGAAGGTCTCTACACAGGGGCACAGGTGAAACCGCTGACTCAGGAGATCCAAGTATCTTCAGCGATGGCAAACTGTGGAAGAAATAAGAAAACATGCATGAAAGAAGCTTTTTTTCCACACGAACTCATTTCTGTAGAAGCTGCAAAACGTGTCAGCCATGGCAGGTACAAAATATCTTCCGATTGCAAGACCTGGGCAAACATATTTGGATATGATTCCCATTCTAAACATTCAGCCATTCTATTTTTTAATGTAGGTTGAATGAAAACCCTGTGTATTCACCAGGGAATGTGAGACATATGCTTGTTTGTTGCTGCTCTCAAACACTGTTTGTTTTCAAGGACCCTGTACAGCAGTTTTCAGCTAAAAGCATGAGATAGCCCAGTGTGGAAGGACTCTGAAAAATGATTATTCATGACCTAACCAGCCATTCCCTTTATGCAAGACATTTCCTTTATGCATTCAATGCAATCCCCCCCCCCCCCCCATAAGCCCTCAATGTCACCCTGGACTTACCTTTTCATATTGATGACAAAGCTAAACTAGTAATAAAAGACAACAGTGACGTCTCACGCGCTTTGACCGAACTTTCGTCATGGTTCGACAGTCTCGTACAAGAACTGTGTGCCTTGGACTCTGACACTGCTCTTTTTTAAAACGTGAACTCACCTCAGCACCACCATTAATATAAGAACAGGCATGGCCATGAATCACATTCTTTTGATCATGTCTGGTCTTCAACAAATGTTGACTATATACACCTCCCTTTTACATTTATGGCATTTGGCTGATGCTTTTATCCAAAGCAACTTACAATTGCAACTGAATACATCTTGAGTAATTGAGGGTTAAGGGCTTAGCTTGGGGCCCAACAGTGGCAACTTTGCAGAGGTGGGGAACCAGCAACCTTCAGATTATTAAGCAAGTGCCATAACCATTGAGCTACCACCACCCCCTTTTCTCCTCTGAAAACAATTATTGATTTGGGTTATGACGAATAGCAGTGAATCCATATAATTAAAGCTAGGCCATGTTTTCTGGATTTGGATCCCAATTTGTTTACATTGATTCTTAAAGATTTGGCTGAAGATCAAATCAAAGATCGTCCTCTCTTCTGGCTTCAGGCTTGGGGGCTAAGGTGCAGGAGCTTCCCAGGAGCTTGTGCTAAGAAACAATGAGGAACGAAGTAAATAATACTGTGCGTTTAACTCTCCTCTGTTATGTAACGCTTCTACTTCACTCGAAGACTGTACTTCACAGCTCACGGATATTTCAACTCTCTGCCTTATCACCTACAGCACTGTTTGTGGAATATTGCAATATTTGCTAAAGATGATATATCATTTCTTTTATCTGTTCATGACTCTTATTAGTGTGTTTCTGTATATTTAAAAATTGCTTTTGAAGGATGGATGACATTTGTGGATAATTTCAGTTTCCAGATTCTTTAACGTTGTTTCGTTGTGTCTATTCACATTGATGAATAATGTCAATATCCTGGATTTACACACTTTAGAAAGACTACCTAACAGTGCTTGTGATTTGGTTATAAACCTCTGAACCAGTCACCATCTCTCTTCAGCTGTTATGCTGTTATGAGCAGATTTAGGTCCTCAGTACAAATACTGGGCTTCTCATAATGTGGTGAGTTTTCCTCTCCATTAGTGCTAATGATTTCCATGAGCAAGATTCAGCTTTGTTTGACAGAGACATTAAAGTGAAATGGAAGGCGCGCACACGCACACACACACACACACACACACACACACACACACACACACACACACACACACACACACACACACACACACACACACAGTAAGTACAGGACTACAGTATTTAAGAACTCCCCCACACACTCTCACACACACTCTCATGTAGCAGTGGAACAGATGGAACTTATCCTGACACACATGCTCAGCTGAGAAGAAGATGTGCTTGATTGGTGGAGAAGTGGTTTAATTACATGTCAAATCTGTCACCCATTTCAGGAATCTCAGGAGGGAGGCTGTCCAGTGACCTTGCCTTCAGTCCCCCTTCACCATGTCACACAAATACACACACTTTAAGATTTGTGTTTAATAATGGCCACCTGAGAATATATTTATATTTTCATTTCTTACAAACGAAGCTTAATTAAGGTGTGGTACAAAGGCATCAACATTAATTCCTTAGCTGCTATAGGACTGACTGGCTGTTTCAAGGTCTCTGTTGAGGCCATAGCCTTACTGCCACGCTGCAGAACAACTGAGCACCTTAAATCCCTTTTGTTCTAATAGACAAAAGAAAAAAAGAACGTTGAGTCAGACAAAAGGCAACATTGTTCAAAGTCCTCTATGCCAAATCTAGTGGTGACCTACTCTACCAGGCCAACCCTAACACTTAACCAGAGGTTCCCAACTCACAGTCCTAATGTTCTACCTCCCTACTAAGTTAGAAGTGTTAGAATTTAACGTGCCTTTGAGTGGCTTTCTGGTCACCACCTTCACTGTTGTCACTGTAGATTTGCAGTTGTCCCAGGTGCAACGTCTCTCTTAACTAAGACTGGTGCAGATATATTGCCGTTCTCCTCAGGCTGCTAGCGGAAGTGTGTTTATAAAGGACCTCATATAAGCTCTCATGACCTTGAACAAAAAAACCTAAACCCCAAAACCTTAATCAACCAAAACATAATATTTACAGTCAGGATGATTCTAAAGACCCCAAACTTTAATTTTTAGTTTGATTAACATTTGCTGCTGACCTTATTTATATACTAGACTTTACACAAACCATCGAAAGTGCCTTTCAAAACATAATCCCTAGTTCATATATATTCATAATCCATAATTCAGATGTTTGGTTTCAGATTAAATGTGCTCAGTGTACCAGGCATCCTTTCCCCCATTTTGACAGTCTCATACCACCTGACCACTACTGAGTGGATGTTTTTTTGTATGTGTAATGGGCCATTTTTAATGCAGCAGTTACACTGATATGGTAATGGAGTGTTGGCATGCTAGTGGGCATTGTGCTGGTAGGAGTGTATCATATGACGCTGTGTCGGCGGGTTTTTAGATGTTTCATTAATGTTTGTGGGTTGAGAATGGCACACAGAAGTACCCACCAGTCCTCAGTCCCAAAATGACTGCTAATGAAAGACTAGATGCACAATTTGTGCATAGAAACAGAAAGGAATTTCTTTCTGTATTTGCAGGTTGTTTCTCATTTATAATCAAGTGGGTGGGGCATTTTATTGTAAACAGTCTTGGCGTGCGTGTAGGTTTTGTACCGAGTAGATTTACACAGTAGCTTTCACTGCCAAAATCCTTGGCGGATCAGTTAAACAACCACTGTTGGTAGAGATGCACCTCCATTGGTAGAGCATCACCTCCATCAGCGATGCTATCACCAAGGCTTGAAAGGCCAGTCATCTTTTAAGATGCACTGTATATATTTATATTACCTCTCCTCTACCTCTTATAGTCCCCTCACCTCTACTGATTGACTAATACCCCCCCGCCCTTTGCACCTGTTTTGCAATGAAGTATCTATCTTATTATATACAGAGTTTCAAACCCATTTTTCCGTGTCTGTTTTCCAGTGTGTCCTGGAACTGATAACAAGCTGAGCACTTTGTCAGATCTGGACCAGCACTACCACACTCTGCGCAAATTCTATGAGAACTGTGAGGTGGTGATGGGAAATCTGGAGATCACCAGCATCGAGCACAACCGTAACCTCAACTTCCTGAAGGTGAGTCGAGCCAATTCCTGATGTAAACCCTACATTGTCAGACCCTTCATCATCAGACCCTACATAAGACCTAAACATAATCATCCGTAATGTCAAAGTGAGTCAGTCAAGTTTTGCCCTTAAAACCTACAGTTCAAAAGTCAAAAGAAAAACAACTGCATTCCTAATTTTAACCCTAAATCCCAAATCCTTAATGGTGAGTCAGACAAAAGGCACCTTGACCATTGTTAAGTGGTCTAAGACAAATTATGGTTTTAATAAAGTTTAATTAAATTTAACTGAATTGAAAAAGTGTTAAAGGTATTAAACTCTGCAGTGTATCTGGATCAGATTTAGACTCTTGAGATATTAACCTCAACCTTGAACTATGAACCCTAAAACCACAACCAAATTTACTTACGATAAAATATGTTACCTAAATCCCCAAATCCCCAAATCTTAACAAATCAAAACTTAAGTGCTTTCAGTGAATAAGTTAAGTCGATCTTAACCAGTAAACCGCAGACAGTCCACATGCTAAAATATGGGTCCTCACAGCTAGACACCAGAGCAAACACATTGAAGTTACACAGAGACATCAAACATAACAGGAACATGTATTTCTAATCGAAATAAGTACTTTTTTTGGTGTGTTGATGTGTTGGATTCTAAGTTGGGACTTCTAATCCCTATGAATCCCAGTTAATGTCTCATTATGTAATGTTAATTACAGAAATATCATTTTCAAAATAGAAAAGATAAGTATTTATATCACCTACAATATCATTAACCCGAGTGTTAGCCATCTGGTCACGTTATTATGGAGTACAAGTGTATAGGACGCTCCATATACACTCCCCATATCTCTTTATGTACGATATCCTCTGTTATACGGCCTGTGTTTGTACATTATCAGGATCCTTGTGCATTGTTAATATTCAGGCTTTCTGCTGCAGTCTCTGGGCCTATGTGACAGATGCTCACCCACTGGCAGGGTTGGGTGAGGGAGGAGTAGGAGGAGGGTGGGGGGATCACTGCTGATTTAAATGTACTGGGAAGGACTCGCACACTGGAGCTGATACATCTACTCTCTGCTCCAGGGCTGTACTTGCTGAGTCTTGTCAGTGCTTCTTATCTGCGAGTCTGATTCACCTGCTATATCTGGCACGCATGTCATTTTTGCATGAAACTCAGCTACACCACGGATGTGCTGAGAGAGCTTGGCAAACAGGTGCTAGATGAGACCTGAGATACTTTACACTGCCAGTCTGGAAAAGAAACATTACTGCCAACTTGAAAAGATGCTTCTGTTTATGCTCAGATAAGCAATCTGAGGTTTAAATTTTTATAAAAGTGTTTTATAAAAAGTGTTTTATTTTTTAATTTTTGCTGAATTCTGTAGATGTGTATTTCTAACTTGAACTGAATTCAGAACTCTAACCATATTGTTTATCTTACTTATGCTTGGACTTCATTCAGTTTCATTTTAATACTTTGCATCTAAGCATCAAAGGTGTTTTTAACTTGTAGAGGAGTCGCCATGGAACAAATGGTGCGAGAGGTGGTTCTCTGAACATGCAGGGCACTTCCAAAATCCCTTGGCATAACAGCAAAACAAGACTGCTGTAGGTGGAGAGGCACCTCCATTGGTGGTGATCTGAAGACCTGAGAGGTCAGATATCCTTTAAGATGTGCTGTTCATACTCCCATCGCCTCCATTGAGGCACCAAAGTCACAGCCTCATAGTGACACAGGCACCAGAGCACAGCCTCATAGTGACACAGGCACAGTCACAGCCTCATAGTGACACAGACACAGTCACAGCCTCATAGCGACACAGGCACCAGAGCACAGGACACAGGACATGGACAGACTTTTTAAAGGGAAAGCTGACATCTTGATATTTCATCTGTATTTTTCAGCCCTGTCTAAGAACAAAAAAAGCTCAAACCACACAGTGTATGAAGTATAAAGTGTTCGAACTCAGTCAACTCCTCAGAAACAGATAAGAAATTCTGTTTGGGTACTGATCATTTTTGCATCACATCACAATTCATATTAAGCAATACATCAGTTATTGTCCCAACTGAAGCCACTGACCGTGACCAGTGAGAGAGTTGCATTGGTTTTATGAGCACTGTTTTCCTAATGCTGTCTCCTTCTCTCATCTCTGTCCTATGAGGGCTTGTTTAGCTTTTCCTGTTGCCTTGTCCAGCTTGCAGAAACTAACGATTTTACAGACCTTAATTGACTTCGTTAAAATCTGATTAGTCAGTCTGCAGGACTTCCATGCTGACCGAGTGCATGACAGTGATGTGATGGTTTTCAGCACAGCTAGAGCCTGCCCAGTAGTTCTATGTGTAGTCCTTTCTGCAGTATTAAATGCTTCGGTTTGTGACCTACTGCACAGGCCCATGCTACTATGCACCAACATTGTACAGTACAACAACCTCACTGTGGTCACACATCATTACAGAGGCTCTCTGCTGCCACTGACTAATCCCCACAACCTCAACCTCGCTGTGGTCACGCATCATTACAGAGGCTCTCTGCTGCCACTGACTAATCCCCACAACCTCAACCTCGCTGTGGTCACGCATCATTACAGAGGCTCTCTGCTGCCACTGACTAATCACAATAACTTCAGTGGTCACGCATCATTACAGAGGCCCTCTGCTGCCACTGACTAATCACAACAACCTCGCTGTGGTCACGCATCATTACAGAGACTCTCTGCTGCCACTGACTAATCACAATAACCTCAGTGGTCACGCATCATTACAGAGGCCCTCTGCTTCCACTGCTAATCACAACAACCTCGCTGTGGTCACGCATCATTACAGAGGCCCTCTGCTGCCACTGACTAATCACAACAACCTCACTGTGGTCACGCATCATTACAGAGGCTCTCTGCTGCCACTGACTAATCACAACAACCTCACTGTGGTCACACATCATTACAGAGGCTCTCTGCTGCCACTGACTAATCACAACAACCTCACTGTGGTCACACATCTTCACAGAGGCTCTCTCCTGCCACTGACTAATCACAAAAGGCTTATTGTGGCTGTGCACCATTACAGAGGCTCTCTGCTGCCACTAATTAACTGAACACTGAAAACTGGCCAAGCAAACTACTACAGAAAAATCTTTCCCAGTTTTGATGAAAGCATGTCAAATGATTTGAGATGCATTTTTTATTTGATTGTGGTCCCTCCAATATAACTGCAGAGCGCTCTGAACCAGCCATTGAAGAGAGAATCTCAATGTCTTAAGTCATCATGATACTCTCTCCTATAAATAAATATATTGTCATTGTTTAGTGCAACACTGTTATGGACCATTTGCTAATTCACAAATAATGCTATAGCTGGTCGTTGTGACATTTCTAAATGTTAGCTTCAATGGATGGAGCACTCCTTTAAAAGAACTCATCTCGAAAGCACGTCAAAGAGGAGGTTGGTGGTTTTATTTCAAAATAACCTTTGATGGAAAGGAAAAACAACACACTTCCTGCCCTGCTTTTTCTGTACCTTCACCACACTCCCCACCCCAGCAGAATCTGATAGGCATGAAAACACACACTTCAGAGAGTGTGACCCCTTGCTCCAACACGAAGCTCCACGCTCTCCCTCTTGCTGTTCATGGAGGCAGCAGCTGCAGTCACCAGCCCCCATGCGGCCTCCCTGCTCAATCACACACCTTTCGGCAGCACTTGAAATAAAGTCTTCTCTCCTGGCGGAGGAGGCCGGTGCACTGTTGCAGAGAACGTGAAAATTCAGGAAGAGCTCAGGAGAACACGGCCACAGTGACTGAAGCAGAATACCAGAAAGAGAAGCAGAATCTCCTCCAGCATCCATAATGCACACACTGCAGGAATCCACTTAAAATCCTATACTTGGAACATTTATGATTTTTCCTAACTTCCCCTCAGTGTGTAATTGACAATAGGTTTTCATGCCCTCATGTGTTTCACACAACTGGGATAATTTCTCCTTTCCAAACATCCTTGAAGCTTTTATGAATACCCATGCTTTTGATAACTCTAGTTCTGTTTTGAAATCAAAGAAGCTTTCATCTCGATGCATCCTCTCGCACTCTTTTTTGAGCTGTGCCCTTTTTTGAGCTGTGACCATTTTTTAGCTGTACCCCTTCAGAATAGTGCTTGTTCCCATTTCAATTAAAGATTGAGTTGGGGTTTGAGACTCATTTTAGATGCCACAAGAACCAAATGGATTTTATAGAAACTGTGTCTCTTGAAATGTGAGCAGTAATTAGCTTTTGTTTTCATTCAAACGTGCAGTCAAATATGTAGATCTCATGGTTGATTGCAACAGTATAGAGCAAACAGTCCAGTCCTTACAGGCGTTCTATCAATCTGCCATCCATGAGGATCCAAAGTGGTCAATTTCCTGCTCATCTTCCTCAGGTGTGTCAGGAAAAAATATTCTGATTTGATCTCTTAGAAATACATCAGGGACTTATATTATGATGGAATTTTTAACTAAAGTACAATGACTATGAAGTTTTGATGGTTTGCATTGCTAGTTAATAAAATGCCCAAATAAAGGAACAACTCTTTTTTTTTACTCAGTGTAGAGGAATGAGATATACCACCAGCTCTGGAACAAAGTGCTTCCTGATGGAGAGGGACCTCTTTAATTCAGTAAGCGAAGGGGGCAGGGAAGTTAAATAATTAACATGGAGGACATGGAGGACTGCATAAGACATATGCAATATTGGTTTTGCTCACCTTTTGCTTTTCAGTTTGCACAGTGTACAATGTCAATGCTCTCATGGCAGAAACAATCATGATCTTTCACGAAAAGCACATAAACCCAGTAACGGTATAACGAGTCAACGACGAACCTGACTGGCCACTAAAAGATTTATGAAAGCTTCTCTCTCACTATCCATCTTCCTTTACCAAGACCACTTAAAATTCAATTGCTTGATTGTAATTGGGTTGTAATCAGACATCAGGCCGGCTATTAATCAAGGTCACTTAAATGAAAGGAGAATGCTGAGTTCACTGGAAACACATGAGCAGTTTGGGTGACCTTGATTACTGTCCAGTCTGATGTTTCATCTTGTTGTCATGGTGAACAGTGTCAGCCAGAAGAGGATGGGCTCCCCCCCCTTGAGTCTTGGTTCCTCCCACAGT
>JAOYMR010000013.1:987307-1004396 GCA_025802075.1 Tenebrosternarchus preto | reverse complement strand
TTTGTGTTGTCTTTTGTCTTTTTTTCTATTTTTTTTCATTTTTTTTTTTTTTTTATTTTTTTTTATTTTTTTCTTTTTTTTTTTTTTTTTTTTTTTTTTTTTTTTTTTTTTGTGTGTTTGGGGGGGGGGGGGGGGGGCCCGCCCCTGCTGTTTCCGTTACTCAGCACTGGAGTCCTGGTTGACAACGAAGCTGTGTGAGAACATCCAGTGCCTTCCATGAAGGGCAGGAAACGTGCATCACTTTGGACAGCTGTATGACTCCTGGTCTAATCCATTTTTATTTATTAAAACCAGTTATAAGAAGATAAAAAAAGAACATGGTACGACAATAACAGCAGATGTGCTGTTCATGCTGTCATATCCAACACAATGCGCTCAAACGTTTTATCGTCTGCCATAAAGCAGCCACTGCATGTTGAGGGATTCTGTAATACTTCTGTCTTGCAGGCATTGTTTGAGTCCATTATTAGTATGAACATTGTGATCCCCTGCAGAAATGCCACCTGGCAATTATTTCAGTTTTGTTATGCAGACAAACTAGACAGTCCAAGGTTATTTTCCTGGAACACATGTGATCTGACCCAACTCCACCTCTTACTTAATAATCAGAAAACCTGTAAGGTATAATCTTAGTAATTACATGCTGCAGCCTTGCTAATTTCTCCATCCATTGTGTGTGGTGTCAGAAGAGAATGAAGGGGATTGTAGTTCCTGTCTATTATCAGCTGTAGTAGGAGGTGAAGTTTGCCACAGTAATTATTGCTTGGAAGTTTTTTTTTTTTTTTTTTTCTTCAATTTTTTTTCTTCGTAGCACACGAGCAGAGTGCGCCAGGCACACTGTTCTGTCTCACCGTGCAGTCCATCAGAAGCACGTTATATTCACTTGACAAGAGGTGACGTGTGCTTGACCTTGAAAAAAAACACCTGTGCAAACAGCAGTTATTTGTAATTCCACCCGTTTTAACAAGTTGGAACTGGAAAGCAGTGATCGTTTTGGCACTCGGATGAAAGGAGTGTTAAACACAAGAACATAGCCATGGGCAAAGCGGTCACTTTGGGAAACATAACAGTGTTCAGAGATTTACAGATCTACTTACTGAAATAAACCTCTGGTGAAAGGCAAGACCGCAAACATGCCCATGACAAAGTACATGTATGCGGTGCCAAGGACTGCTGCAGTACTGGATTTGCTTAGGGGAGTTACTGCCTACAGCCATGGAGCCTTGTGTGCATTTTTGTGGATCTTCCCTCTAAAACATTGTCTGAGACATCAGTTTTGGCCATGCTGGTATTTCCTAAGTGCAGCTAATCTACGTGGAGGTTATCGTGCACTAGCACACTTGCGGAATTTCTAGTCCCTCAGACCACTGAATCTCATGACCTTACTGTGGCCATGGCCGTGTGGAAAACCAGCCATTCCTCACTGTGGCCGTGGGCGTGTGGAAACACGAGTTTGGGGCAGTTCTCTCAGTAACTGACTGCAACACAAGACATCTTCTGCGCTCTATTATGGTTTGCATGAGAATAAAGTTGGTTTGTGTTGCGTTGTGTTTTCCATGTTTGGGGGTGTTTACGTGAATCTATGTGCAACAGCCAGTATTATGACAGTTATTAGCCCCCTTTACCCTCCAGGGTCTAAGGCTATTTTCTCTGTGTATTTTCTTAAATATGCCTTTTAAATATCAAACGGTTCAAGACCATTTCAGCTCCCTTTCTAATGAGGGACTTGACACCAGGGTTTCCTCTCTGTGCTCCCAACAGTCGATCCGGGAGGTTACGGGTTACGTGCTGGTGGCTCTGAACCAGTTTGAATACCTGCCTCTGGAGAACCTGCGCTTCATCCGCGGCACCAAGCTGTACGAGGGCCGCTACGCTCTGGCCATCTTCCTCAACTACAGACGCGACGGATACTACGGTCTCCGGCAACTCGGCCTCAAGAACCTCACAGGTTTGATTCTCTCCCCCTCTCTCTGTCCCTCTCTTTTGATTTTTTATGCTGGAGGTTTTGTGTTTGGATGTCTGACTGCCAGTGGACAGTATGGACTTCAAGGAGAACTTAAGGTAGTGTGCAAACATGTCAAGAACATTGCAGATATCTGGGTACCAGGTTTGTTGTAAGTAAACAAGCCTCATACAGTTAAAAAAAAAAAAAAAAGATTGAGTTTTGGATACACTCTGATAAATGAAGATGTAAAGATTCGTTAATATGAAATGGTTTTTACCAATTAATATTGTGTGATTCCAGCGTACGTTTCTGTCTTTAACCTTTAATTTTCCTCTATATTAAGGCTTTCCTGTCTTTCTTTCTCTCCTTCTCTCTCTCACACACTTTTGTTAGCTTTCAGATCATATGATCAGTATGATTCTTTCAGATCATACTCAAGGTAAAAACCATGAAGTATCTGAAAAATAATTATGGAAATATAAGTTAAACTCACACAAGCAGTTTGTTATAAGACAGAAAGACTTTGAACCTGCCATACATGTGTATTTTTCAGCTGTGTCAGGCAAAGATATTTATCAGTGAATCTGATCACTTATTTTCTCGAGTCTCCCCGTTATATCTACCAACAATTCCAAAAAAGGATCATTTCCTGCAAGGCTGACCTGTACTCTCTTACCATAAACAAGAAAAAGTCGTAATCAAAGTAAACTCTTTAATACATACAACTTTAAATACTTTAAATCACCAAAGTCTTTACACCAACTGCCAGCGAGCAGGAAATTAACTCTAAGTGCCTGAGATAATTAGCAGCTCTTATGCTTATTAAGCCAGACTGTTGGCCTTCCGATATTTTATCCAGTATAGAATGACCCCTATCAGGATGTGAGCCAGGAAGACAGTTAACCTCACACATTAAGGGTAGTCCTGGACTAAATAATCATTTTAATGGTGAAGGAAGCCAGTTTTTGTTTTTATATATTTGCCCTGCAACTAATAATTTGCACTGTAAATAATAATGTATACACACAGAGTGAATCTCAGTCAGTGCTATTTTTTCTTCATTTTCAGTTTTTTTTTCTATATGTCCTGCATGTATTTTTTTTACATTTATGGTCTCGTGATTGTGAAATAAAGGTTATAGACTATCAAATAAATAAACTCCCTTAGGAGTGAGTATGTAAGTGAGTGTGTTTGAGCGTGTGTGAGGTACTCTGTGAGTGTGTTAACTGCAACCATGATTTCTGGTCAAGAAAGCCGCTCATATATGACACTGTCCGAGTCTGTACATGAAGACTTCACCTTGCATCAGATTAGCCAACCAGAATTACACAAGCGTAGCATGTTTTTACGTTTACATTATGGCTTGTCTCTGAAGTATTTTTAGCACAGAAAATTTGATTGTCATACATCGGGTCATTCATACAAATTAGCTTCATCTCACGCTTAAACAGATATTTATCTACACAGATTTTTTAATTGCCTGGTATTGTATGTCTTGAATATTTTACTTGAATGCATTTATATATTTAATTTGATTATTGTTTGTAAGAATAAGTTCAATATATATTTTGATGAAAATATTTTTGCCATTATATGCAAGAACAAGAAACAGCATTCAGTATTTGCAGTACACTGTGTTACAGAACACAGTATTACAGAACTGTACACTGTATTATAGAACAGTACATTGTATTACAGAACACTGTATTACAGAACAGTATACTGTATTACAGAATAATGTATTACAGAGCACTGTATTACAGAACCGTACACTGTATTACAGAACACAGTATTACAGAACCATACACTGTATTACAGAACAGTACACTGTATTACAGAACACTGTATTACAGAACAGTATACTGTATTACAGAACAGTGTATTACAGAGCACTGTATTACAGAACCATATACTGTATTACAGAACACTGTATTACAGAACCATACACTGTATTACAGAACAGTACATTGTATTACAGAACACTGTATTACAGAACAGTATACTGTATTACAGAACAATGTATTACAGAGCACTGTATTACAGAACCGTACACTGTATTACAGAACACAGTATTACAGAACTGTACACTGTATTATAGAACAGTACATTGTATTACAGAACACTGTATTACAGAACAGAACAATGTATTACAGAGTACTGTATTATAGAACCATAGACTGTATTACAGAACACAGTATTACAGAACCGTACATTGTATTACAGAACACTGCATTACAGAACCGTACACTGTATTACAGAACCGTATACTGTATTACAGAACACTGTATTACAGAACCGTATACTTACGTTGGCTTCACACTGGGCATGGAACTGATCGTTTCTAATACTTGCCACTTATACTGAAAATCCCAACAATGTTTAAATAATTGGGGTTACACAAATCCAAACCGCATCTGATTATACAGTATCTAATGCATTTCACATCACATGTTAAATGTCTGTCCAGCTAATTCATTTATTTATTCATGTAAGGTCATTTATTCATTTCAGGTCTTAGGGTTAGGGTTAGGGATGTTTAAAAAAATAGCTATTTAAAAAAAATATCTAAAGGAGATAAATGACATGAACATCATCTTTGAGGTCCTGTAGAGCCCACGGGACCTGTCCATCCTCCAGAATTCCAGGTCTGGTTTATAAATGGTGATGAAACCTGTTCCTCTGAAAATATTCTACACATATTTCTTCATTTTCATTTCTGGTCATGAGAAACAGACTTATTTCTGCGCAGTATTTCATGACACTTCTCACAGCATTCAGCCAGGTTTGGTCTGAGCGTGTGCTATACTGAAGAGAAGTGTGCTAGTAAATGATGAGGCCTGTGGTGTGACATCAGCTGTGACCAGAGAGACCAGTCCCCAGAGAGACCAATCCTCACACAGTTGGTTTTGGGCAGTACCCTGCATGAACTCAGCAGACAGCCTGCCAGAGTTTATGGGTAGGCGAGACAGAGGAACAGGAAGTTGATCAGTGTCTCCAGAGACCATTCCCCACGCCAATAAGTTGAATTTATGCTGTAGTTACTGGGTTCACTTTCTGAATGTCAACTTTATGTCTTTAAACTGTATTAATAAAACTATCACATATTTTTAGATTTGAACACTACCAAATATTCATTCATCACTAGCAAAATTCATCTAATTCAATTAAAACTGATTAGTTACTTTTGTTAAAGATGTTTGGGTTGAACCTAAAGGTCTTGTCCTTTGTCAACTAAGGATTATATAGATTTAGAATCTATTGATCTTGTAGGCTATTCTTAAGGATACCTTTCTGTTTAGGGTTAGACCATAGTAGGCAAGCAGATGCTCCACTCTGCTTATGGAACTCCTAGATAACCACTATTTATTTAAAAACAATTTTTAAAATTGTTATTTGGTGTCATTGTGCTTGATCTGTTAATCTGTTAGTCTGTTAAGCATTTGTAGTTAGTAGCTAACAGCCACACACCAGGTTGTTTCATTTCAGTTTAACAACAGTGTCGATAAACATTCTAGCAGGAACTTTTAATTTTCCAAACTAATTCAGTGTTTTATGTTATGCTATCAGGATGGCATATATCTTTGTGTATTGGCAAAGCAATGACACCCAGCAAATAAAAGGATGACCAGATGTTTGAGAGTTGGGAAGGTGGTGAAAACACCTTGAAGCAACATCACAAAGAGATCATTCCCTCATTCTCCAGTGGAAGAGTTCGTCAAGCACAGCACTCTGTTTCTTTTCATGGAGGCAAAGACGTCCTGTCCGGCCTGTCATCTCGCTCTTAACTCCACTCGTGCATCGTGCTGCAGCGTTTGAGGAAAGTACCTTTGCTGACAGACTTCCATATGAGGACATCACATTGCCAAGTCACTTGTTCTCATCATCTACGTTGAATAAGTGCCTAAAGAAAACCGATTCTTCTTTTCGGCTCCACCCACCAGACTGATTGAGTAGTCTCCGCCAACTCCATGAAGCATGCAATTTCCCCACAGACGAGCTGTCAGGTGAATGACTGAAAGAGGGCCATTTTCTCCCAAAGCACACCAACGCATGGAACATTAGGACAATAAAGCATATGGAGGGGGGGAGGGGGGAGGTGTGGGGGGTTGCATCCAGGTTCTTCTCCATTGCGCTTCTCTAATTACATGACTTGAAGGTGAGTGTGTGTAAAATGAATTGGTGCATTACCTGTGTGCTGCCTATATTGTAAATAAATTATCTTCGGCCATGCAGAGCTGAATGAGATGGCAGTAATTCTGCTTTCTAATGCAACACTTTTGATAGGACTATCTAATGGCGTGATACATTCATAGATAAAAGCAGTGCGTGATCACAGTAATGGTAAATGGCTCCTTTGACAACAGAAGCGTCGCTATCTCAGGCTCTTCCACACACTCTTTATCTCCACTGCTTTGCTGCATGGCAAATACAGTCACCACATCCAGAAAATGACATCTAGCTTAAATAATGTACAAATGGATTATCAAATAAGGATAAAGAGTCCAGATACTTCAAGTGATGTGTCTGGCCTGTTCACCGTCATCCAATGAACCTGTAGTTGTAAAGTTCTCAGAGATCATTTTATGTCATAGTGGTCCTCAGTTGCTGTTCTGTGATTGTACTTAAAGGTAAAGTAAATCTATCATTCTTCCAGTGTATACTTGATTCATTTTTTAAAAGGAAACTGTAATACCAGCGAAGTAATACTTTTTAACCGAGTGTAGTGTGTTTTTAGGCATGGAGCACTGCGGACCTGAACTGTCCCACTCACATAAAAACTCACTCATTCACTCAGCAGAAGTTCTCCACAAGGAGCACTATTGCTATTACAGTTCCATTCCATTGGAAGTCACCATGTTGCCCACATGGGAACTGCCATCTTGCGCTTAGATAAAGCCAGAGCAAGCGTATAAAAGATGGGACAGTATCTCCGGGCCAAATCCCAGAGATATTGGTTAGAGTACGGCCCTTCTCTCTTCATGCCGGAAGCAATCACAACAAACCCAAAGAATACCTTTCCTTTTTTGCTAGCTAGTGATCTGTGATCATCCATAATTGTAAACGTGTGCCTTTGTTTCCATCAGCTGCATTCTGACATGAAACTTTTAATTTATTCACCACAGAAATATTGCAACATTTGACATTTAATATTAGCATGCTATCTAGCTAAATAACCTTTTCTGAAACATACTCAGTCCTTCAAGAGATATTTAGACAATAATCACCTTTTTTTTTCAAATTACAAGTTATCGTTCACATAATGTAGTGTAGTGTGACCCAACATTATTTCAGTACACAAGTGTCATGCCACATTTCGTTAAATTAGCTACCAATCCAGTTATTTAGCTAGCTGGCTGGCTAGTTTGTTTGCTAACATTACGGAATTTAGCCATGAGAGTTTGTTAGAACAATTAATTGCTGAACAAGACTACAAAAAGTCGATTCGAACAGTCGGTATTAACACAAAAGGGGGAAAAAGTCCAAAACAGTTGCAGTTGAGTCAGAAGCCTGTGTTCACGATGTTTTATTAAAAATCAATCCAGCCAGTCGCTGTCCTTCACTTCATGATCACACCCCAAGTGTCATAAAATTACATAAAATCTGTTCATCGTAAAGAAAAATATTGGGACAGATATTTGTGGGGACCTTCTAGAATATAACTGTTAAAAAATATTTAATGTAAAATGTTTTTTTTAATTTTATTTTGTTTATAAAATTCCGAATAAATTCTGCTGTATTATGTTGGACAGTTGTTATTAATGGTCATTCGGAGCACTTTACATGGACTTATTCTAACTAACTAGCACAAGAGTACATGAGAGAGTGCAATAAATCAAATCAAGTTTTATTTATATAGTGCCTTTTAAAACAGATGTTGTCTCAAAGCAGCTTTACAAGTGTCTGAGTCCAAGCCCCCAGTGAACAAACCAAGGGTGACAGTGGCAAGGAAACCCTCCCTAAGAGTGTGAGGAAGAAACCTTGGGAGGAACCAAGACTCAAGGGGGGAGCCCATCCTCTTCTGGCCAACACCAGTCACCACGACAACGAGATAAATATATATATAAAAAACACAGAGTAGTAAAGTATAAACTATAATATAAAGTCAACGATATATTTATCGTTTTTTTTATATTTATACAACGATTAGCTGGTAGTTAGCTTAAGCTATAGCTAAACTGAGTTCATTGTTAGCTGTCATTGCTTCCAGCATGGAAGGAAGCCCTTGGCCTCCTGAGAATTTCTTGTTACCTCTCAATGTGACAAAAGTTCTGAGCTGGACAGAGAGTTGAGTGTAAAAGTCTCAAACCCAGCAGAGTGAGAAAAGCTTTTTTTTTTTTTTTTTTTTAGGGTTTTTACCTATTTCCACATCAATCTACACAAGAGTTCTAGAAATGAAACAAAACAAAACAAACAAACAGGGCAGCTATGTGAGTAGTACACAGCATCAATGTTTATTGGATTTATCATGTTTATCATAGTTCATACAGTGGGAGTGGATCCATCATAAGTTTATACTGTACGGAGAGTTAGTACATTTTATATAAATTTGTTATATTTGATTAAAATATGCAAAAATATATAAACACAAAAGAAAGAATAAATTTAATTGGCAACCTAAAACTAGGTAGGTACAGGATTCTAGAAAAAGATCTTGAACAAAGAAAAAGAAGATGAACAATACAAACTTCAACAAATGCATCAGTTGCTCTTTTTAATTGTCTTCTCGCTGGAAAAATTTGTTTTAAGAATAAAAAACTGATTTTGGAATAAGACAAAGATTATTCCAGAAAAGTACTGACTGAACATGTTAAACAGCATTTTTCATTGGATATTTCATGCCACTTTTTAGCAAAATTTTATATTTTTTGGGTCTTACTTATTAGGGACCAAATTGCACCATTACTGCCGACTCTATTTCCGATATGACACCCCTCTAAAAGCTAGCTGGCAAATTAACATCTCCCAGCATATGATCTAATAAGGATCTGATCTTATGTCTGTTCTCATGAGGATCGTTCTTATGTCTGATAGTGGTGAATTAATTCAGGGGCCTTGGTGTGGATTTTTCATCTGCTGCCACAGATGGCATTGATCCAACAAGGATTCAGTCCTGCGCCAAACAGGCTTGAATAATCAGTTAATGATTCTCCAATCAGAGAAGTAGCCCCTGAATTTTAGAATATTTACAAAAAATGAAAAAATACCAGAAACTCATTTGTTCGCATTCGAGTATTAGTTTTAGTCTGCTTTGCTACTACTATGGGACAAAAAAAAAAAACAGTACCACCCTAACAAACTTGCTAAAATTCTGCCAAATGAGAAATGAAGTAATCATTTCCTGTCAAGAACCCCCCAGCAGCCAATCAGAGTTGCTGACTCTGAGACTGGGTTCACTGAGAGATCCTCCTTCCCGCCACAGGGCGTGGCCACTGACGACCCTAGGTAAGTCGTCACATAGCAGAATCGGGCGTCCCTAATGAACTGTGCTAAGAGCTGTAAAACCTTACTGGAACATGGTCTCAGAGGTCATTACACAAGTCATTGCTATAAAGAAATGTTAATGCTATAGAGGACAGTGTTTTGTTTTGGTTTTTTTTGTTTACCGAGGAATGTGCTTTGCACTTGTAAACCTTGTAAAGTTTACTGCATTGATCATGGAACAGGATAAGGATTATTACATCAGTTTTTCCATGTACATTCATAGACCAAAGTTGCTTCACCCACGAACATGGGCTTGACAAAAATGTCAGCAAAGTGACATGTACATGAGGAACTCATGATTGCTGACATCAGACATAAATAAAATCAAAGCATCATGCATCATGCAAATGTGTATAAACTTTTTGGCCTCTACCTATAATAAGAAATTATTCAGAGATGACAACTTTAAATAAATTGTCTGGCCAAAGACAATTTTCTGCATATTTTTACTCATTAATATAATCACTGTTATTGTAAAGCTGTATATGTTTGTACTCAGGGCTACTGACTGCAGTGAAAAAGAGAGGAAAAAAGTGACTGCAGTGAATATATGTTACATATTTTGTGACAATGTACCAGTGTGTAACTCAGTAAAAAAAGTCTCACTTAAGCACATATTTGGCCCAAGTCACAGTAATTTTCCATGGCTACACTACAGAAGAAAGCAGTCGGGAATCTATCCAGCAGGTGCCTTCGTTGTTAAAAGCAAAACTTGATTCTTGTTTGCTTGTACATCTTTTGGATGAGATGAACCGTTCCATGTGGCACCTTTCATATGTATGCCCTACCAGCCCCTCCTGCTAGCTCCCATGATGCTTTGCTGTTGCTGTACTGTCAGACTTGGCTTCTGGCTGTGCTGCTCTCTCCCACAACCCAGCTCTTCTCCCTCCACAGTCAGATGGCAGGAGGATTTGTTTGCGTGCTGGAGTGTGAAAAGAAGACAGCACTGGCAGAAGAGCTGCAGAAGTGGAGCTTTAGTGGCTCATGCAAACCTGCCGAGTTTCTTCTCATATGCAAAATGTTGGACAGGTAGAAGTGTGGCCAGTACTATCACAGAACTCTGGGACAGGTGAAGCAAACATTTATAAACACCTGCGTCCATGTAATGAGTAAACATGTACATGTATAGAACTACAGTAACGTGGACTGGACGCACACAGTTGGGGACAAATGTCACTATACACTGCCCTGTGTTAAGTCAGTTAATATGGGCTTTATTTCTATAAGCAGTTTGAAAATACTGTCGAAAAAGGCAGATTTAGTTCAGGTTTTATTTACTAGAGAACCACAAATCTAGAACAAGAGTGAACTTGTTATATAAATGGCCACACAAAATCTATTCAACCATCAATTGTAGCGAGTGTAGCAAACACTTTGTAAACATACAAACAACAACAAAGATAGGAGGAATATACACAGGCTGAGATTGGGAAGGTAACTGGTGAGGCTGGGAACACCAAGGAACTGGTGAGGCTGGGAACATCAAGGAAAACCAACAGTCACGTGGTGTATCTTACCACGTGGGTTAGGTATAGAAGAGGGTACAGTGACAAATCCTCTTTTATTCTGATAATCAACTGCAAAAAGTGAAACAAATAGAATAATTTTTGAATTATTATGTTTTTTTTTTTCAAACCGTGTTTATAACATAATATATGCTTTTTAGTTTTGTAGCTAAAACATTTTATCAACCATAGTTATGAGTTAGTATGACCTACAAATTAGTTTTAAATGTATTTACTGAATAATATGCAATTCGATTAATAAATAACTGTTGGATTAATAATAAGATGTAACTATTAGGTTGAGTAGATCCTTCTGACTAACAGTCCGACACACCTTCTGCATCTATAGTGAAGTTTCAACTTTTCAAAACAAGTAAAAAAAATCAGAATTGGATTCCACACTGAACATTTAACCATCGAAAATGGTGTCCAACAGATTCTCCCCGTTATGAGGAATCCCATAATCCTTTAGCATGCGGCATTTTTCATCCTGACTCATCGGCAAACAATAGGATTTGGGATGGCTGAAATGTAATCAGAGGCCTGAAACACAATTACCGTTTAGGGCACTGAGGAAAGTGGGGTTGCTACCTCCGCACACTCTGCAATTACACTAACACCCACATTTGTCATGCTAAACTGTCTCCCAGCTGACTCTGAAAACTCCTGGAGAGACGCTGGATATGATTTCAAGCTGACAAATGATATTTTGGTGAATTAGGTTTAAAACCTACCCATTTAATTTACATTTAAGAAAAGGAGATTTGGTGAAGTCAGAAGCATGTTGAAACTCCCCATCTTAAGTAAACAGGGCCACGGCATTGTGTAACCTCCTTAAGATGTCGAAGCACAGGCGTGTAGTTTTAGTAGTTTTATCTTACAATATTGACTTCCTTTGCAAAAGGCAGCAAAGGAGTTTTTCCCCTGTCTTTCTTTACCTTCACTTGATTAAGCACGTTGTCTACTGCCGAGCCCCTCACTGAGGCTGGAACGATCAGGTGTACAATAGCAAACTTTTCCCCCCGCAGACGTCTCCATGATGCAGTGCTGTGTGCCTTTATTTCTTTTGATTTTGTCTTTTTATTTTTTTTTGCTTTGAACAAAGATGATTTTTCCTAAATAATTGAATCAAACCCATGCACAAGCCTCCTAGTATCAGTCAAAATCTTAGACTAACCTACACTTCATTTTTACAATTTTCCACGTTTTTATTGTTCTCAAGCAGATTCAGGGTTGTGTTTTTAATTGACCAGCTCTTACGTACACTGAGCGCTTCTTGTCTGATGGTTCCACTAAAAACTATTATTGAAATACAATAGACATCAAATCTGAAGTAGACCAAGCTTTTGCCAAAAAGTTTGGAAAAAAAAAATGTATTATTATTATTATTATTTTGTATTATTGTTAAACTGTGGCGTTTACAGAACCCTTGATCACCTCCTTGACTTTTTATGAGTCAGAAATAGACAGCAGTAAGAGGAAGCATTTACACGGATGGTATATGGCTCTGCTGCCATTGATATGCTATTCATAGATAGGAAGGGTGAAATCCAATATAGTGAGCCATCAAAATAATAACAACAGAGAATGGCTTCACATCCTCCATAGCTGGGCTGTACAAATTAAAAGTGTGGCCAGAAAACAGAAAACACACACACACACACACACACATTCTGCACATTATGTCTAATTACAATGCAGAGGTGATTCCTCATGAAGAGGCTGGAGTAGAGTCACTACACAACCACAGACTGTGATCTTTGCCATCCTTGCAGTGTGCCCAAAGCACAAAAGCACATGTACACAGGTGTGCACGTGTGTGTGTGTGTGTCTGTGTGGTACATGTGTGCATACATGCGTGTGTGTGTTTGTATGTGCTGCATGCGTACATACATGCGTGTGTGTGTGTGTGTGTGTGCTGCATGTGTACATACATGTGTGTGTGTGTGTGTGTGTGCTGCATGCGTACATACATGCGTGTGTGTGTGTGTGTGTGCTGCATGCGTACATACATGCGTGTGTGTGTGTGCTGCATGCGTACATACATGCGTGTGTGTGTGCTGCATGCGTACATACATGTGTGTGTGTGTGTGTGCTGCATGCGTACATACATGTGTGTGTGTGTGCGTGTGCTGCATGCGTACATACATGCGTGTGTGTGTGTCACCAGTGTTTTTATACCTACTTTTCTATTATTCTCTGTTGATGTGGTACAAACCAGCCTTGTATTTTGCAAGGTTCATTTATTGAGGGGGTCACGTGTGCATGTATCTTCTTGAGTGTCATAGGCCAGTGTATCCATCACTCAAGGACTCCCCCCTCATTAGTTTCTCAGTCATGACAATTAAATCCACCCCCCCAGAATGAGAAGGAACGAAATGATACTGAAACGATGCACACTGTTCGGGAATCTAGCTTGGGTGATGGTCATTTTCTTCACACACACATTTTCTTCACAAAATCTTATTATTTCTTTGTTGTTTTTTTAAACCATGAAAATCTACTTGAATATTGGTTTATGCAACATGGTCTTTACAGAGGGTTCTATTCTAGACATTTAAAAAAATGTAAATATAAAATGTGAATTTTACATACTAAACCCCACGGTTTTATGTTATTTCCAAGCAGAGATCCTGAATGGTGGTGTGTACGTGGACCAAAACAAGTTCTTGTGCCATGCGGACACCATTCACTGGCAGGACATCATGAAGAACCCCCACGCAGAGCTGCTTGTGGTACCTTCCAACTACAGCGGCAATTCATGTACGTGTCCCTACTCTGCTCTCCCTACGCTGCTTGTGCATCATCAGTACTGTAAAAATACACTGGCAGAAGAGCCGATGCTCATCGTAAACATTTGGAAGAGAAAAAGAATTAAGTGGAGAGGAAGTATTGTTAAAGTGCGTGTGTGTGTGTCTGTCCAAACAAATCTGTCGAACAAAGAATTACTCATTACTAAAAAAAAGGTTTAAATGTAGAGGGTTACTTAATCATAGAGGCAGTTACTAAAGAAATCGATTAAGACACAAAGGGAAAAACCAATACAAATTCAAAGGGGCAGATCCTTGTGTCTGGCCCTGTTTTGCACCCATGTCAGTGTTTGCCAGTAGGAAGCTGTGGTTGCAAATACTGCCTAGGAAGGGCAGTTTACACGTTAGAGGTGATGTATCATTACGCTAAAGGGAGAAACCTTCAACACACACACACACTGTCCGAGATATTGCTGATTAATTTTTTTTTTTCATTTTCCCGAGAACATGTTGGTTGACTTGATATTTTGCATTTACGTTGCAGCATTTAGCAGATGCTCTCATCAAGAGCAACTTTCAGTAGTGCTTTGCATCCATTGAATTTGATCGCTTTGTGCTTCTTTGATCCTTCTGCAGTCAGACCAGTTCTACAAATGATGCTTTTTCAGTGTTACTGGATCGGCAAATGTTGGCTTAGAAGCATAAAATGTTTTGCTCCAGAACTTTGTTGCTAAATTGTAAATATGTGTGCAGTTACTGGGAAACACTGCTATGTCTTGTGACTTTGCTGGATGCGTTTCTCAGGCAGACGATGCCATCGATCCTGTAACGGCCGCTGCTGGGGTCACCACGAGGACCAGTGTCAAAGCTGTGAGTCCTTAGGTTCACATTCAAACCCTAACCCTAACCCTAACCCATAGTTATGGTATGAAACAGTACAGAACTGCTCATCTGTTTGGGTCGCATATTAGAGAGGTTTGGCACAAAAACAGAGATAGATTATGGTTATTTATAATGTATGACAGTTTTTCACAAAATTCTGTTAGCAAGACATTTGAAGTCAGATTAAAGGAAAAGATGGGGTGGGGGGGGGTTGTGGACACGCGGTACTTTAACGTGACCGGTGTCGAAAGCAACCTGCCTTCACTGAAGATGTGAACGAGGTCTTTTGTGCCTTGTTCTCCAGTCAGCTCTACTAGTAGTTGTGTGAATGAATGGGCCTCCCTCACAGCACCGCTGGGGATGGGGTAAGCGGGGCCCACGGAGACACTTGGCAGCGGTCCTGCTATAGAGCATAAGGCCTTCTCTCCTCCGCCCACACGCTGGGGGTGGAGGGGGACTCCGACCCACGGTCTGAGGAAGAGCCCTCTCTGTCACGCTCTCTGTTCCTTCGATGAACTCGGCGAGGGCGGTTCGGCTCACTGCATGGGCGATAATTACGCAGGGACTTTGGGAGTTGAGTTCAGGCTGGCAGAAGGTTCCAGATCCACGTGGGCTCCCCTGGCTTGGGTCCGGGCTGCCAAAACACTGTACTTAAAGAGTTACAGTAATTGCAGGGAATTGCTGCCTGCTGGGCGGAGCTTGTGCTGCCTGCTGGGCGGAGTTTGTGCTGACTGGCAGCGATACACTTTGTTTGCTGGCTGTTTTTTTTGTGTGTGTAGCATGAAAAGTGTGAAGCTTAGGCACTGAATGGGCCAGGTTCTCCAGGGCAGGATAAGTCTTGCCCTGGTCAGCACACACTTTTCTGTTAAGCTCAGTAATTAAATGTTACGGCACTCATTTAGCAGTCAGTAAACAACCGCCTGACCTAAGGGCAGACGACCCATGAATAAAGTGGAAAATGATTTAGAATGTTTAGGTAGTTTTCAAAATTAATCACCCCACACAGACTGTGTTTTTCTAGTGAAAATGGTGTGTGCTGTATGAATTATACATGTAATGTTGGGAGTGTGATGTTTCAGTAACACAGACTGTGTGTGTTTCTTAGTGACAAAGACAGTGTTTTCTATATGAATCTATATGAATTGTACATGTAATGTTGGGAGTGTGATGTTTAACACAGACCGTGTGTTTGCTAGTGACGAAGACGGTGTGTGCTGAGCAGTGTGACGGCCGCTGCTTCGGGCCCTACGTCAGCGACTGCTGTCATCGGGAGTGTGCTGGAGGCTGCTCTGGACCCAAAGACACAGACTGCTTTGTGTGTTGACGTTTGTACTAAAACCCACCTCACACGTAGAGTAGCTAGTCGTGGTAACGTTAGCGAACCTCGCAGGCTCGATCTTGTGGTAACGTTAGCTAACCTCGCAGGCTGGATCTTGTGGTAACGTTAGCCAACCTCGCAGGCTGGAGCTTGGGGTAACGTTAGCCAACCTCGCAAGCTGCCTCTTGTGTATTCCGCTGTGGCTTTGGAGCAGTAATTTCCCACAGGGGTCCAACCTGCTCCAGTAACTCACTTCATAATAGCAATTCAAAAGTAATAAGACGGCTCCTATCCACGTTGCTGATGAAGTACTTTGATGCATATGGATGGTAGCTCCTAGAGATATACGTTTAAATTTTTCATGGATTTGGATAATGAACTCTCCCATGCCCCCTGTTGTATCATTGCTGAATTATTATGGTTTGCACTTAGTGTGTATCTGTTTGCTAACTTCGCTGGAATGTGTTGGTGCTGCCACATTGTTCACGAGCTTCACACGTTTCCAGTTCCCCTTTCAAGTTGTCATATTGTGCATCATAAGTTGAGAGTTTTAATTAGATCGTCATTTCAGCCCTTGGTGCAATGATTTGGATCCATTGCTGCAGTCTTGTTGACACTTGCAGGGATTGCGTTGAACTCAACTTTTTGAGTTCTGGCATTTGTAACAAAAGTTTTAATTATTAGCCGCTATTGGGACTAACGGCTTGGAGTTGGATTTTAATGAACTGCCTACTCAGACCTCAGGACAAGGAAGAACACCCTGGTTTCACTCCACAGGCCTGCACCAACTTCAACGACAGCGGCGCCTGCGTTACCCAGTGTCCTCAGCCTTTTGTCTACAACCCAACCACCTTCCAGCTGGAGCACAACCCCAAAGCCAAATACTCCTACGGAGCCTTCTGTGTCAAGAAATGCCCACGTCAGTTGTGCAACATCCATCTTACCTGTCCTCATAAATACATACATACAAACATACATACATACAAATAAATACATCGTTTCCATCATTTTGGAGTTTTGAAAGTGACAAATGGCTAATAAACATTATTATTAATTTCCAAACCATTTAACATGTATTAGCTGTCCAAGCTCTTCACACTGCACCTCCCTGTGCTCTGACCACAGATAATTTTGTGGTGGACCACAGCTCCTGCGTGAGGGCCTGCCCCAGCAACAAGATGGAGGTGGAGGAGAAGCGTGTCAAGAT
>JAOYMR010000013.1:944422-957363 GCA_025802075.1 Tenebrosternarchus preto | reverse complement strand
TGTGTGTGTGTGTTGCAAGGGCCATCCATGTGGGCCAGTGGCTCCAGCGACGGTGAGATGATGGATGAATCAGTGTCTCTCTCCCTCCCTCCCTCAGCCGTCTGTTGTAATGATGAATTCACACATTTGTCTGAGCCGCTGGAAAGATTTAGGGCCCGACGCACTTCAACACAATGTGCTTGACTCAGCTCTTGTCTGAGCACCTCATGGTTATTCCCATCCCTGTAGCTGGGAAGTACTTTCAAACAGCAATGATTCTTGGTCATTAGGGAGAATAAGAGATCCTCTCTGGGGGTCTTGTGGAGAATATCACTGTTACTAGTGACGACGTTACTAAAGCCAACAGTTCCTATTCACTTTCATTCTGTACAGCAACGTGCTTGTTAAACCCGACAGGAGAATGTTTACCACAGTGAACTGATTTGTTGTAGATCATGTACAACGTTCAGAGATGGGCTGTTCCTTCCTGTTTGTGTTGCACCTCCCCCCCTCTGTGTGCAGGACGCAGATCACTGAGCATCAAATAAAAATTTGATTTTTTCCGCGAGTCCTGTTTGTTCTGGAATCTCTGTCCCACTGTTTTGGTCTTTGTTCGTTGGCATAATGAACACGCTGGCAAGACGTCCTCAGTTTCCTCGCTGCCTAATTGCCTTGAAAATTGCACAGTTGGGCCACGACAGTAATAAAAGTTTGACGTTTCAGTGTTTGCTGACTGTACCCTTTCTGCTCTCTTTGATGATGATGATGATGATGATGATGATGATGATGAAGATGATGGGCCTCTGTACTGTAGCAACAAAAACAGGCACAAACACAAAATTTTTCTGTCCTTCTCGCTCACACACACACACACACATGCACACACACTAACACACCTCTCTCACACACCATAGAATAATTTCTCTCAGCTGTAATTATGTGGCAAAGGTTTAGGAATGAAGGAAATGAGGAAATATCAAACACTCGCTACCAAACACACAGACGCAAACATGTGCACACAGAGTAAATAAATGAACAAAATCATAGGCAAAGTTTTCGATTAAAGACCAGTTTGGGATTCACAGAGCAGCTGGATGGGCAGAACTCCATCATTTCCAGCATCTTCTGATGTACTGATGGTTTGTCACATCTGAATTGTGATTGTGAGGTGGACTAAATTGTAGCTCTAATGCACTCAGCGTTGAATGACTGATTATTTGATGTTGAGTGATTATTTGATGGTTTTTACTGTTTTCACTAGTTTTTTTGGCCATAAGGATTCAGCTGCACAAAACCAAAGCAAAGTGTGATTGTGTGTTATGACCTTTTAATTGATCTTGATATAGTAGAGTCCCAGTTTTCTTACCTTATCTTTTCTGATATAATGGTGGTGATCTTTTGATTAACACAATACCATTTATTTTGGAAATTATTCAAAATTGGCCTCCACACTTTCAGGGGATGATGTATTTGGAGGAGAGGAGACTGGTCCACAGAGACCTGGCTGCCCGGAACGTTCTGGTAAAATCTCCCAACCACATCAAGATCACAGACTTCAGCCTGGCACGCCTGCTGGGCACCGACCAGAAGGACTTCAACACGGACACGGGCAAGGTCAGAGCAGAATATAGAGCGATCTCACAACATGCCGCCACGGCTAACACCAGTGCATACGCGCACGGTTCGATGTGTGTGACCCTCTGGCTGACCTTCGGTGATGATGCATTTATGAGCTCTCCGTGTTACGCAGATGCCCATCAAGTGGATGGCCTTGGAGTGTATTCACTACAGGAAGTTTACACACCAGAGTGATGTCTGGAGCTATGGTGAGCAATTATACCGTTCGTAAAACATAATGAGCAAATTGTACTGCAATGCAAAACATGCAATACAACCATTAATATCAGGACTATATTGATTATTAATATCGGGACAGTATTGATTATTAATATCATGGCTATATGGGTTATTAATATCAGGACTGTATTGATTCTTAATATATCTTAATATAGACTATTGCAGGTATTATTTAATTTTTTTTTTTTTTTTTTTTTTTTATTTTAACTTTTATGACACAAATTAAGAAACCCTGTGAATGAAAGCTCGTCATTGTTTATTCCTTCAGGAGTGACTGCCTGGTAGTAAAAATGTTTTTTTTTTTTTCAATGATATCAATGATGTTCAGGGGTGACTATCTGGGAGCTGCTGACGTTTGGTGGGAAGCCATACGATGGGATTCCAACGCGTGAGATTCCAGACATCCTGGAAAAGGGCGAACGTCTGCCTCAACCACCAATATGCACCATAGACGTCTACATGGTCATGGTGAAATGTGAGTGCTGCTGGATTTGAGTGGTTGCTCTTTCAATTGTACAACATTTTTACTCACATATACAGTAAACAGGTACCTTGAAGGGAATACGCCTCAAACGTAGAATTTTTTTTCTTCTTTGCGCCATTTCAGCAGGAATATTGAAGTACATAAAAAGAGATGAGCAGATGATTACACACTTAAGCCTTAATTACATTTTGACTACAAGGTTTAGTGATTATTTCTTTTTAACACTGACGGCCCCCTGGCATGGGTGAAAAGATTATTTCTTTGCTAGTATGAATGTTTGAGTAATTGCTGCTCATCTAGATAAAGTGTTTTAATTGTGATCTTTGAGAGGAAAATTGCACTTCACTAATGTGAAGTGGAAGCATGCAAGTCTGCTATCACAGCTGTACTGCCATCAGCCCTAGTAATTCAAGTTAAACCCTGGCTGTGGATGCTGGATAAGTAGCCAAAATTGATTGAGAAGCAAACTAGCCTTTATTCCCCTCAGAGGCTGTTGGAATGTTCTAGCATGGGGCTAGTTTGTGAGCATTTTAGCTGTCAAACAATTGTCTTTTTTTTTTTTTTTTTTTCTCTTGAGGTCGTCACGGAGATTGCGCTTTGTTGACTAAGAGCGTAGAAGTTCCTGTTTCTCTGAGCTCCTTTTACTTAGTGTTCACCTTAAAAAAAAACAAAGTAAAGCACTTTAGCCTTTCAATCACTGCCGCTTTAAGTGCTGCTGCTTTAAACTACATCTACTGTGTATAGCTGATGCATGAAAACACAGAGCTACAGAGAGAAGCTGGCTGCCTCTGTCTCGTAAGGTCTTATGTCTTCTTGCTCCATCACACCTTCAAGGTTGGATGGTCGATGCTGACTGTCGGCCCAAGTTTAAAGAGTTGGCTGCAGAGTTCTGCAGGATGGCCAGAGATCCACAGAGATACCTAGTTATCCAGGTATGCAGCGCAAACGGCAACATGAATGCATTTGTTATGTGCACAAAAACATTAACATTTTGTCCTCTAAGTGCCTACAGTAATTGAGCTTTATTTGCTATCAGGGCTATGATTTTGCTCTTACAGTTCTGGTTGTTTGTTTGTGTGCTTGGTTTTGATATCAGGGCGATGATTTTGCTCTTACAGTTCTGGTTGTTTGTTTGTGTGCTTGGTTTTGGTATCAGGGCGATGATTTTGCTCTTACAGTTCTTTGTGTGCTTGGTTTTGCAATCAGGGCGATGATTTTGCTCTTACAGTTCTGTTTGTTTGTTTGTGTGCTTGGTTTTGGTATCAGGGCGATGACTGTATGAAGCTGCCCAGTCCCAACCACAGTAAGTTCTTCCAGAGTCTTCTGGGTGAGGAGGATCTGGGAGATCTGATGGACGCTGAGGAATACCTGGTACCCCGTGCTTTCCCATCCAGAGTACACCTGGACTCCAATACTGTACGAACTCAGCCTTCAGTTTTTGGTTAAGACTAAAACTCGTCAAAACTAATCCAATTTATAAATATAAAAAGTCCAGCCTCAAGAAAAATATGCCGTTTTGATATCCAGAATGTTTAAATACAGAGAATAATGTTTAAATTCAGCAGTACAGAATAAATCACCTCAGCTGAACACAACTTGTTTAATTAACCTTGAAAATTCCTCATATTTTATAAAATGGGAAACCAATGAATTTGTTTTTCTTCACATTAGCATGTACTTTGACACTGGATTCGATGACCTGGACTGTTTAAATATGGTTATAATGATAATCAGTCTGTTTTATGTACATTAACAGACTCCATTTTAATGCAGGAAACATAAAACATGTGGGAAGGAAGAGCAGTTTTCTCATTTTACTACTGTATTTTAATATCGTATATTAGTAGATTAATAAAGTGTATAAATGTGTTTTAATGCAATTATTAAGCATCTCCTCTTAGGAGGCGGATTCTTGTAACTGTATTTGTTCTGCACAGTTACTTCCCAACTACACAACTGTTTTCAACATCATCTTGAGAAAACATGTTTCCTATTATATAAGTTGCTCCATACTGCAGTCATGCCTTAGACCACAAGGGTTGTCTTCTGTTGGTCATAAAGATTTGTTTTACATGTTCATGTGCAATTTCATGAATTTGAAATCTTGTTCATGGATCACCACTTGCCAGCAGAGATGTTTCATAAAGACTGACTCAACAGCATTCTCTGATTTTGCTTCTTTAAACAGAACCAGACCAGTCATCGGGACTTCAGTCCACAGGACGTCGTAGGGCTCCACTCCCAGGCGACATCCACCACCTCTACCGCCAACCCACCTGCACCAGCCGGGGCCCAGCGGGCGGCCCAGGCCTCACAGGAGGAGCAACGCTGTAACGGAAGCCTGAAGAAGCAGCCTGGAGCAGGAGCTGGAGAGGACGGGGGCAGCCAGCGCTACAGTACAGACCCCACCATCTTCCTGGGAGAGAGAACCCAGAGAGTAGCTGCTACTGACGACGCCTATGTGAAACCCAGGAAGGATAAGAGTTCCTCAGGTGAAGAAACAGTCACACTGATACTCTTGTTGCTACTTCTACAGCAGTTATTTGGCTGTTTATTTACATTTCAAAACTATAGTGTTTCCAGCTATTCTTATTCCTTCTCCATTACAAACATTTGAAGAACCAGAGCTTCACTCCTGGAGATGAAGACTGGTAGGAATGTAGAACTTAATGTTTTACAAATGTGTCCTGGTCAAGGATGTGGAATAAAGCAGGATGTATTTAAATGTAACTAAACTAATATGCCACATGTCAGAGTGGTTTATCTATGTGTATAGAGGTTTTTGTCAAAAACTTTCAATACATATCCATTCCTGTATAGACCTCAAGTGATCATCACCTAGATTCATATCATATTTAGATGGAGTTATTCATAATGCTGTTAATCATAATGTTATTGTTGATGCTACAGTTTTTTGAAAATGGATTCAGTATGACTTTTCTATGTGGTGTGTGTTATGACGTTTTTGTTTTTTGTTTTTTTCTGTTTGTTTGATCTCTGTAGATCATCTGAGTCCTGTTGAGGAGAATCCGTTTGTGACACGACGAAAAAACGGTGAGATTCATGCACTGGACAATCCAGGTTACCACCATAGCACTCTTGATGGAAATCCTAGGGTTGAAGAGCCTTATATTAACGAACCCCTTTACCTAAACACTTTCCACAACAAAGGCAATATGAACCAAATGTCTCTGAAAAAAAATGGAGCATCTGGTTCACTGCATATGACAACAGCAACCAGCACAATGGGAACTCAAGTACCCCTCAGCACCCAGACAGGGAGACCCCATCACCACCACCAAGGAGTGCATGTTCGTTTTGCACTTCCACCGGTCCAGCCTCCCCAGAGTGGATCAGTGGGCCAGAATGGCCATCATGTGCACTTGGCCCAGGCTGTCCACACCATTCATCCCAGCAAGTCTGGACATCACACTCTCTCCAATCAGATCTGCCACGTCAACCACCAGTTCCAGCCAGCAGATCAGCAGGCTCATATGCTGAAGTCTGTAGGCACTGGTAAAAGCAGCCTGCCAGGCCATCCTATCTACTCAGGCAGCACAACACTGACAGGTCATACTGGGACAATAACAATAGCCAAGCTATATGGGAAGACATTTGAGAATCCTGAGTACTGGCAACATAGTCTTCCACTCAGAGCAACCCAGGAGAATCCTCAAGACTCCACCCAGAGCTGCCATGCAAGCCTCTACAAGCAGAAACTCTACAAACAAAATGGTGTCCGCTCTGCCATGGCTCCCAACCCAGAGCTCCTGTTAGAGTCCGAAGTCATTAGGCCAGGGACGGTCCTTCCCCCTCCACCATACCGCCAGAGAAACACTGTGGTGTAACATCCTAGACATCAACGTTCCACAAAGCCTGATTCCTCAACCAGCGCTTTAACAAACCATACATTTAGTCATTTAAATTAATAAATAAACTAAACCTAGGATCCGAACTTTTCTGCCAGTGTCATGGTTGACACCCACGGGAAGGGAATACCAATCCAACCAAGTGCCTCAATAGTCCAATCCAAGAATACTGTTCTCCTCCCCCTACATTTGGCAGAATCTCTTCCTGTGTTCATAATTCTGTCCCAGCTGGATGTTTCCTTTTCTTCATTTGTGAAGTTAAGATATTGTATAAACCAACATAATGGCAAATGTAAACCTTTTCAAAATGGCCGCACTTTTAACCTGCAGTGGAAGTGTTGAAGTGGAATAACTGATGTTACGGTTTGAGGTTTCTCGGGCTCTATTTCCGTGGACACAGCACAAGCACACACACAAAAAATGGCATACGACTACAGCTGAAGCACGTGTGGGCGTGGCAGAAATGCTATTTTCATGACCAGCACAGTCTCCAGCACAGAGCAGCACAAAAAATCAGGTTGGTTTAGGACGAATACATGATCAGCGGGTGTGGTTAGGTGTGTTACCTCAACATCCAATCAGATTAACCCCTCTCCTTCCCTTTAAAAGCCAAGCGTGAGCCGGTGACAGTGCACCGGCGGTTTCTTCATGGCAGGAAATGTGCTGGAACAACTGTGTTAAAAAAAAAATGATGAGAAAACCTGTTAGGGAAGTACAGGGTCGACAATAACCAGGATGTGATACTGACACTCAAAGCAGAGCTCTCATGCTGTTCATGCATAATGACAGTCTTACTGTCCGGTTCACATTTAATAGTCACACTAGAATTGTATTCCCTTGAAAAAAAAAAATAAATGTATTAATTATAATAATTAAATCAGTTGTATTCAGTTTGTTAGCAGGGTGGTGATCATGGTCAAAATCTTATTGTGAGAAATTGGCCATGATTTACATGTATGTTCCTGCTTGCGGTGTGGAAAAGACCGTATTGCTTTTGTGATGAGGACGGGTCTGAGGAGACGGTAATGCAAGTGCTGTTTTAAACCAAAATGGGTTGAAAAACATTGTTGCACCGGTAGATTTTGTGTGTCACACCAAGTTTGTAGCAGGTCTGTTTATTTCTGTTCACCAACAAACAGGGATAAATGCGTGTGCACCCCTCCAACACAGCCATGAAATTAGAGCCCTTTGTGGGTTTGTGGGGTTTTTTTTATTCTAAAGAAATGTTAAATGTCCTGATTTTTGGAAGGGCATCTCTACCCTGAATGTCTCTCCATGGACGGCAGATTTTTGATTCCATAGTTTTATTTGCCACCAGTTAATTTCTGACAGAGCCACCCATGATGTATTTCCGTTAGACTCTGTGAACGAGTATACTCTCTGCGAGAGTGTGTCTATGTTGTGGCAAGAAAAAAAGTACTGTTAACCAATTTATGGATTGTGAACGATGTATTTACCATATTTATTTGCTTCTCTAGTTACAGGGTTTTAGTAGCATGCACTGGAGTTTGCTTTTCCTCTTATGCTCATTACATTTATTGTGAAATATTTGATTTTGTTCTGAGCTAAATAGAGTTTGACTCGGGGGAGGGGGGGTGTCACAATTCACAATGTGAGAGACTTCCAACTTTTTTAGCAATGTTAAGAATTACAAGGGAGTTTAATAAACCAGGCAGTGTACCCCCATAAAAGGTTGGTGCTGTGTCCATCTTGTCGCAAAGCTTCAAGCCTTCAGTTATAACTGATATATTACACGGTTTCTTATATTTGGAGTGACATTGTTTACATCGCTTTCTTCTCTCTTTTTTTGCCTTATTTTGTAACCAGTCGCATCATTTTTGCTCATCACCACTATTTCTTCTATTTGATGAAAATACTAAATAAAAGATCTTGTTTAATATAATTCCAACTGGCTTGCGTTGTTTGCTTTATGCAGCTTAGAGCACATCATATAGTCAAGCACGTGTAAGGTGACTAAATTATCTCGAAAAATGTTAAAAGAGAAAAGATGCATCAGTTTCTATTTGTGGATATCAGTCAAAATGCCACTTGCTCAGGACTCTGACATTGCGCCAGTGAAGGTGTAAATAGATTTGCAATCAGTACATTTGTGCCAGAAAAGACAGGAGCGAGGTTCCTGCTGAGAACACCACCATCACGTGCCCAGGATAGCAGCATGACAAAGATGATTTCATCAGGCACCATCCTAAGAAACCACTGGCACACCTATAAAGCAAGCATGTTTATTTTAATAAGCATTTCTTAAAATCTATGCATGAAAACTGATCAGTTTTCAAAGCAAGAATGAAACAAATATTAATCATCTCAGACTGAGTACTTTATGAAATTCTTAAAAAGTTCAAATTTATTATCTTGTTTTACATCACTCATAGCAAACTCCAACTTCATTAAAGTGAGAACAAATGAACTGAAACATGCTCACCCTCTCATGAGCTTCAGTACAGGACACTGAAATGGAAGTAAATTGAAATCTTGTTCAAATATGTTTGTGTGTGAGTGCATGCTTCCATGTCTTTGTGTATGCAAGAAGTCAAGACTAGTGAAACCATCGCAGAATCCAAAGCATTACCTGTGTTGTTCCTTCTCCATTTTAAAGGCCACACAGTGAGTGATGGAGGCTCTAGATGAATCACAATGAGAAATATAATAAGGGGCATCAGTGATTCTCTTTCATGATATCCCCACCGCTATGCGATCTTCAGAATTGTTAGCTACTCCGGGAACTGTAGTTTTATTTCAACAGAAAAGCTATACCTAGCTTTTGTGAACCCCGGATTCAATGTTCAATAAATGTTTATTGTCCTGCAATATACACTAAAAATTAAACTAATAAAAAACTCCAATGCCTCTATGATTTGAATACATATATGATTACACTTATAACCTTTCGTTCGTTGCCAAAGCAACCTTCATCTTGGTAGAATCACGAATTCTGTCTCACTTGATTAAGACAGAATTCCATAAGGTCAGCAACTCACTGATATGAATTAAATTAAGCTCCTAAGATTGAAGATGTTTCTTCATTAGAAATTTTCTTGACAGTCTGGTCTAATGGAAGAAAGCACTGGAAGTAGGTATTTGTTGTCAACATAAATCTCCTGCTACACCACAGGCAAGACCTTATTTCTGCCTCTTTCCAGAACAAGCCATGGACAGTTACCAAATAATATTCACAAGACACGTCTATGGTTCTCAACTTCCAACACTGCTAGCTGTTAGCCTAGCTTCACCTGATAGTCATCTTCCTAGCAGGCAGTAGATATGACTGAGGGGGTTGTGCTGTGTGACCAACTGTCTGCTTGGCAGTCTCTTTCTAACTGTCTCTGTTTGGACCATCTGTGTGTGGGCTTGTTCTGAAAGCAACGTGGGATTTCGTAAGGTGGGAGCAGTTGGCCAGAGCATACGCGGTCAGCAACACTTCGCTGTTGATTAGGTTCAGGTTTGAGTCCAGCTGTGCCAAGGGTGTTGTGTGGGTCTGGGGAGGGAGCATTTCTTACAAAAGGATTTGGGCTCAGTCATGTAAATATCATACAATGTTTTACCAGTTTAATGTTGTAACTATGTTAATAGAAAAAGAAAACCAACAAAAAGATTTTAGTTTAAACAAAAAAATAGTCCCTGTTTTAGCTTACATCTGAAAGTGGCAAAGAATGGTTTTGTTTACTAGTAAATCATTCCTAGGACAGTTAAATCATGGCTCATATGGTGTAAATAGGCAGAACATTAGACCTTCCTGCTGGGTGGTGCAGGACATTTGTAGTACCATTTTGTGCAGACAGGACAACACTGAGCCGTTTTGTCACCCTAAACTGCTGCTTTAGTGCTCGTGACCTGTAATAAATGAGGGGCTGTTCGGAAGTGGCAGCTGTGAGAGCAGGGGAATTCAGAGGACTGAATGGGGAGTAAACCAGCTGTGAGAGAGGGAAATTCAGAGGCCTGAATGGGGACCAAACCAGCTGTGGCCGTCACCCGGTCACCCAGCTAAAGAAGCTTCTGGGGTCTGCATGGCATTGGAACTGTCCCACTCACTGTCACAGTTTCTATCGCTTAGGTGAGTCTCTGCTGTGTCTGCCTGTGCATGTGTGTGTGTGTGTACCCGAGGTGAAGCTCACAGCAGTCACCTTGCAGCCGCCCTCCAGAAATACCATCCGTTTTCCCTTGTTTAAAGGGACATAAAATGAAAGGCGGGGGCGATGGCACACGTCCTTGGCTCACTGACTCTTCCGAAGGAGGTTCTGATGGACCATCATCTCCAGCGCTTTATGTTCCCAGCGGCTAGCCCAGGCACTAGACTGGTGATTCATCACTTGTCACACTCATAATGTAAGACCGAACTTTGACATGAGAAAGAAAGAAACCTTAAATTTATCACCAGGGGAAGGGTATGAATTCATAGTGATTTAAAGCAATGGTATCTAGGCTGAGAACAATGCCAATTGAAAGAACCAGTGGATTAATAAAATCCATAAACTAGAAGGTTTTCTAGTTTTTGTGGACTTATATTGCATTGTAAAATTAATTTAATACATTATTAGAAATATAAATAAAACTGGAAGAGCATACTATCAATGGGATGAGAAGTATTAAACCATCAGAATACAACCTGCTAGCTGCACAAACACACAATGTTTGGAATATGTGGCTTCCCAAACTCCAACCAAAACCAAAAGTGAGACACAGTGGGGAGGCATGACTGGTCATATGTTAATGGGGTTTGGTTTGTACTTGCGAAATATCAATTTGTCTGATGTGTCCCTTGCCTCGTTTACATTTTTGGAAAACCATGACTGTGTTTAAGCCATATTTTTCTTCTTGTTAGACTCATTAACCTTCTTTTTACATTCATTTTACATTCAGGCATGCAATTACAGTTTAGCAAAACAGAAATGACCTCCATTATTTTATATGGCGTATTATAAGCATATGAGAGAGAGAGAGAGAGAGAGAGAGAGAGAGATTTGCAGAAAATTGCAGTGAAGGAGTTCAGCAGGGTTTCTGTGAAGGCTTCCAGAGAATCAGGACGTTTTGGACAGAGGTCCTTCAACAGCTGTGCAAGCAAAGTGCTTCTGAGTGTGAAGAGAGAGGGAGCGAAATTCGAGTGTGAGAATGGAGTGTTTTTATTCTTCTCTGCACCAAAAACCCCCCCAAAAAACAAAAAACAAAGCACTGTAGAAAGCAGAAATAAAAGAGAAAAAAGATAATGGTGTTGGCAGGCAGTTCTAGAGGTGGTTCAGCACAGCAGAGTAACACTGGGTGAATGAGGAGTGATGCGCAGCACTAGATGAGTGTTCTTGGGAGTTTTAGCCAAGGAGATAAAACAAGGCACAGGTGCAAGCAATCAATAATCACATGATTGGGAGCTACATTCTCAACTCCAAGAATGACTGTGCTGACTTGATGATTTGGAGGTACTCCAGGTTTCTATGGTTTGTGATGACCATGAAGGGGTGCCGTGCTCAAGCGAGGCTTAGGCAGGATGCTAAAGGACTGGAAGAACTGCTGAAAGAAATTAGCAAACCCCAGGAACCATTGCGGCTCACATTGTGTCTTGGGTTTTGGCCATCAGGTTAGTCCTCCCACCTTACCATCTCTAAGCAGGTCTTCCAAATGAAGAAACCTAGGAACCTTGCCGAAGTGAATCTTGTACTTCTCCAACCTGAAGAATAAATTATTCCACAGGAGAGTCCTGAGGACCTTCCGCATGTCATGCGTATGTTCATCATAGGAGGGTTAATGGATCAATATGTTCCGGTGTAACCAATGACGGGTCAGTAGAACATCACTAATGAATGCCTGGAAGATTGTGTCACTGTGGAGTTGCATAAGGCTATAACATTCATTCATCGTTCCTAAGACTGTGCTAAAGGCCATTTTCCACTGGTTGCCTTTCTTAATCCTTATCAGATTATAAATGCTGCACAAATCAAGCTTAGTGAAGTACCATAGCCTCCTCAGATGTTCAGGGGCGGCAGTGAATAGGGTGGTTTCACTAGCAGGGCATTTAAACCCTGGTAATCTACATGTGGCCTCAGTCCACAGTCTACAGATATTGGCTGAGACATACAAAGTGGAGGGGCAGATTTAGCCTTGGGCTCAAAACTCCTGGATGTAACATTCGTGTTCCTCTTCTGGATGTAACATTACCTGTTCCTCCTCTGGTTCCTCCTCAGCTCCCTCCTTCAGGTTAATGGAGCAATAATCGGAAGAGAGTTGTAATATTGGAAGAGTGTTGGACAACCTTGGAGAGGCTGAAGACCTCTGCTAGGTCCTGGTAAGGTGCAGGGATATTAATGGCCTTCTAGGATGAAGTTGGGGTCGTTGTACAGTGGCAGAGAGGATCAAGCTACCAGTGCAGTCCACCAGGCCTCAACCCTTCTCATGAGCCTGGAGATAATGAATGCCACTTTGGGTAAGCAAAATACAGCTCACCCTGTACCCAGAACCCCTTGCAACCTTCAGTATCTTCACCATACACTTAGGGGTGGCAATATGGCAGAGTACCCCTCAGTCAGTGAGGGAATCATGCGCTCACCAAGTCCGGGTGGCTGGACTCACAGGGAAGCTCTCCGTACAGCTGGTGGGCCAGTCAACCATGGACTGGAGTTCACTGATGCCCAAGAGTGGCCATCTGGGAAGACAGGAGTTCAGAATGCTCAGCCACAACAGAACGTGTAGCTACAGGGGCGGGGGGGGGGGGTGCCACAAGTGCCCAGTCTGGACTCCCTTCTAGA
>JAOYMR010000013.1:930354-944322 GCA_025802075.1 Tenebrosternarchus preto | reverse complement strand
CCCCCCCCCCCCCCCCCCCCCCCCCCCCCCCCCCCCCCCCCCCCCCCCCCCCCCCCCCCCCCCCCCCCCCGCCACAAGTGCCCAGTCTGGACTCCCTTCTTGTAGTTACGTGTTCTGTGACGTTGGAAGGGAAAGGAGTGTCTTTATTCTCCATAGCAACATAAAAAAGCAAAGCACTGTGGCAAGCAGAAATAAAAGGACAAAAGGAAGTTCTCAAGGAATAGCAATGTAGTAAAGGTTTGCATGCTCAGCATGCAGGAACATAAGGTTTATTTAAAATACATGTATTTAAAATATGAACATGTCAACCGGTTTCTTAAAATGACTTTTATTTGTCTCTGACACTGCTCTCTTTTGGAGCAGTCGAGTAGTCCACATCTAGACTGGTCATTTCACCCATTCGCCCATCTGTCTAGATTACCAGCCTGGCTGCAAATTCCCCTGAGTTTGGCTTAAACACCTCACTGTGTAATGAACCACTGTGCCTCCTGGCAAGGTGAAACAATCTGGAAGATAGAGACACCGATGAAAGAAAGCTTCTCTTATTTTAGGGGTAACGGGGTCATGGTTCGTGTGACTCTGCATTGGTCTCCCATAAGCAGTGTCTCTTCACTCAACCAGTCAGGCCTATCAATCCATCTGTCTCTGAGGATAGATTAGGTGTGTGTGTGTGTGCCTCAATATGTGTACATAATATGTGCACATGCTCTCTGTGGGTATGTATATACGTGTGTGTGTGTGTGGGTGTGAGCGTGTGTGAGCACATTCTAGTTCCCTTTATCTCTCCTGATCTTTTGTTTTCATGTGTTTTTTATGGGTAACTGAAAAATGGTAATGTGGGTCACTGGCATTAATGAGATCTTTCCAGTGGAGTTGATGGTGTAGTGAGAGTAGATTTAATCCAAGCATAGTGAGGAGATAATACCAAAACAGCTCTCAGCATTTAGACCATGGAGTTATTTATGGACTTAAACACTGCTCAGACGACACACGTGCAGGGTGGAGTTGGTTATTCTTAGACTTTCAAATTAAATACTTTTCTCTTGTGCAACCTCCACTCCCATAAGCAGCCGAATTATGTCCACCATCTCGCAATTTGTCAAAGCCACGATATTTCACAGTGAGATTATCTATTTGGCAACGTAAAATACACACGAGCTACTGAATACCACTTGAGGCCAATCGTATATAAATCTGCCATAATAAATATCATTAACAATATAAATCATCCACACATCTGCTGCAGTGTAATAGTCTGTCATCCCCTCCCAAGCTATGTGCTGCTGCTCAGTAGATCTGCATACACACCTCTAAAACTAAGTTTTGAGGACTTTTAGTTCATTTTGCAAAGGGTGTTTCTTCCTGCTTTATTATTATTATTTATTTTTTTATTTATTTATTATTATTATTATTATTATTATTATTGTTTCAAGTCAATAATGCAGGAGGATGCAAGATTGGAAATTTGAAGCAAATTTTCCACAACAGTAGAACATTTCTGTTAGGCCTAGTCATTCTTTCCATTTGTTTATCATCATTACTTCAGCCTGTTTTTTTGTGCGTGTGTGTGTGTTATTGTATTGTAATTTATTGTATGTTTCCTCATGGTATGCAGTCTGCATTATTTTTTTTCTATTGTCTGTTGGCAAATGATTGTTTTAAAGGGGTTGCCTGTATGTAGCAAAATAAACTCAACACTAGAAATGAATGATAACCTTGCAGGTGTGACCTACATACACATATCGATGTTTTGAATAGGCAAATTCACACACAAATCAATGTTTGTCTGACCAGAAAATCAATTTAATCATGTGTTTAGTGCAAGTATGAACACAGACCACTTTGTGTCAAACATTTCCAAAATGAATTAGCTCACTAAATCTCCTACTCTAAATATACAACCCATAGTTTATACTCTACCTCTGTCTCTACTCTAGAAGTGACAATTTAGCTCCAGTTTTAAGAACGATGTTCAAAAAGCAGAAACCTGTGAATAAACTGATTAACTGCGTGTCATGTGATGTCCAGTGTAATCAGGTTAATCACTCACACATCCATTCTGGATGCCATACAGCACCATGTGAGGTAATGAGCTGAAGGGGGAAAAATTACATATCAAATAGAGGGAATTAGTATGACTTCATAGACTACAGCACAAAGAATAAACAATAGTCTAACAAAAAAAGATGGTATTGTAAATATTTACAATATCAGAAAAATATGTATCATGTAATCAATATCATAAAACATTTGGGTTCTGCGATATACCTCCCACAAATGGAAACATGCATGTTCAGTCTTTTGTATCTCAAATCGGAGCCTCACAAAAGGGGCTTACCCACTAATCTATTCATTAGCCATTTTGTGAAAACATTGAGAATCGTGTTCACTGTTAGTAATGCAGGGCTGTATCTCAGGGAGTGGATGCAAATACATACATTTTTTGGAGTTAGCTAATTTTGTGGAAAGGCAGTTGGAGTTTTTCTAGTGTTTTCTGTTCAGATAGGGAGGTTCCATATGTTCCATGATGTGTGTGGCTGCTTGATCAGGTTTTGTCCACATATGTGAATTATGTGTTAGAATGTAAATAATGGCGTAAGATAGTTTTATAAAGCTTTATAAACAATGGAGTAAGATTAGCTTTATGGAGACACTTTAGTTTTCAGTTGGATGTTATGACTGTCTTCCATTAAGGAAGTACAGCTAACACACAAACCTGCTCACACAAGATCATTTTAGCTGTCTTATCTCATCATATGACAAACCTGATGCTATCTGATTCTCTTTAGTGTTCCCCTTCTAAAGCAGAGTTGGCCTCAATTCACAAATGGGTTTAAAATGTCTAAGAATAAAAAACAATTTTGGATGATTAATGAGACATAAGCACACTGAGATACACTACGCCTGTCACGAAGTTCAGCTTGTTAATAAGCCAGACATATTAGGACTTTCAGCTCTTATGGGATGTTCTGGTTAGTCAGTGCTTTAGGCCTGCAACACAGTCACTGGCAGATAAATAGTTTGTACGTAGAGTGTGTAAAAGCCGTTTTTAGTAACATGAGCTTGAGGCCTTTATTGGTAACAGGCATGACGTTGCTCATTTGTTGGTAGCTTTCAATCCGTGATCTTTGATGCCGAGAAATGATGTGTGCAAACACTGGAGATATACGTCCCTGTACTGTTGAATAATGGAAATAATGACCATGAACTTAATGAGGCGAAAATCCAATCTCGTCTTGCTTGTAAATAATTTGGTTTGTGCCCATTTCTGGCTGTTGTTCTCGCTGTCTCCCGAAGACGCCCCCCACAACCCTTTTCTGCCTCAAACCTGTTTCGGCAGGAATCTCGTGGGTCCCGCAGGTCCTGAGTGTCTGAGCTTGAGCCTCCATCGTAGCAGGAACAGAACAGGGGCTGCTGCCAGGTTTCTGTTAACCTACAGGGCGTGTCTGATGGAGAGGTTCAGGAAAAGCAGTTATTAGTATCTTTCTCCAACCATCTGCATGTGTGCCCCACTCAATTACTTAATTAGAAGTAGTCTTGAGGCAATTCACAGCTAGGCAGGGTTAGCAGCAAATGTGTGACAAGAATAAAGGAGAAGTTAAGAGGATGGATGCTGTAATATGCTGTTTGCTACTGCAGTCCCTCAGGATGTACCCTATTTGAGACACTTGCCTTGGTGGTCTGGGGGCCCCGGTGCACATGTGTGAGTGACACAATATGTGGGTTATTTGTGTGTGTGATTTGAGATTTGTGAAACATTTATTTGGAACATGTATTACATACAGGTTTTTCTATCCATCTCAGAAGGACAAGGAATGAATGTACGGGAATTGCCTTTGGCATATATTTGACATGCTGGTTGTTTGTCTTCCGTCTGTGTTTGTATGTGTATGGTGCATTGCAGTAGTGGAAAACCACCCTCCCACTGCAATGAATAGCCACAACTGGGTGCCCCAGGAATTTCCCTGTTTCTAACTGTCATGATTTATAATTAGCTGCACAAGCTGCCAACCCATTCGTGAACTTCTAACCTGTTTCCTGAAGTTCTAAAACTACTTTATGCTCTCAGTGAACATCTCACCTACCATGTTCTCAAACCCAACATATATGTCCAGAGCAGTAAGTGCCACAGCTTTGGCAGGTTTTGAACTTTGGTCGCAGGCTAATCTCACACACTCTTATCTCCATGATACCACTACTTCATCTTGGTTTTGTGAAATTCTCATTAATATTTTTCTAAATAGGGTCACACAGAACTCCTACCTCCAGGGTTACTCATGCTTTCTACATTTTTTTTTCTCTTTTCAGTGTCATTCTTGAACCAGGTGGTCTGAAACCAGGAAAAATAAAAAGCTTCTATAAAGCTGATGGTGTTATAAAAAGCACAACCAAATAAATGTAACTGAATTGAACTAAACAGTGAAAAGGCTTTAGGAAAAAAAAAAAAGCAACAGATCGGGATCCAAAGAAAGTAATTAATGAATAAAATCACGAAAATCCAAACATGGTTGAGAAAAAAACTGCATTTAAGCAAAGGAGGGACATAAAAGTGTGATTTGCATAACAGCTTGTGTGTAGTTTTAAATCACATCACATCACATTTAAATCATTTAAATCACACCTATGTGATCGAACTCCTGGCAGACAATCCAGTCAGTGTGTCTGTGTCTGTGGGGTTTAAGACAACTCTGTCCAGCTGTGTTCTGTTGTATTATTTGCTTTGACTGACTAATATTGCTTAAACTGAACTGATTAATAATATGGCAATATGGCACTATCCATAGAGCAAGGACCAGTACAATTATATTATATTATGATTATATTATGTTATATAATCACACACACACACACACACACACACACACACATGCACACACACACATACACACACACACACAAGTCTTGTTTCCTGGACTTCTCACAGCATGCTCACCCTAACCAATTAAGTCAAATCCTTCTTTAATAGTTAAGCATGAGCTTAGTCCACTGTGATATTTAATGTGCTACCGCCAGCATCTCAGTGTGTGCTTCCTCTTCCTCCTGGAGATGACAGGCTGCTTCACACTGTAAACAGACATGTCTGGCTGAGAATAAGAAAAAAAAAAAAAACAGTATACATTCAAAAAGAGTCACCTGATGGCCACTAACAAAGCAGAAGATCCTCCTAGCTGTGATATGATTCACAAGAACACACGACTTCAAGAAAAACTTCAAGAAAAAAAAAATAAATAAAAAAAAAAATATATATATATATATATATATATACACACAACATTTATACGTTATAGTGCCCTTACAGCTGAGAAAGATCTGACGCATTTCAAAGTGCAATCATGCCTTTTCTATAATAACCCAAGGTGTACAAAGGTGTAATAATCTGCTGCTGGCTAGTGGGTTTCTCTTCTCACCTCACATTGTCAATCTATTTTCTAATAGATGTCGAGGTAAACAGAAGGTTAAAAATGCAGGAGAGTGATTTTCTCAAAATGAGCAGAGTGAATGAAGGTCAGTCTAACAGCTTGTGTAGAACACATATCAATCAATCAGAGAGTATCCACTCATGTGTGTGTGTACATATTATATATGCATGTTGTTTTTTTCCCATCCCAACATCTGATCAAATTCACTTGCATGTGTACAGTAGCACTGAATTGTTAATTATTTTTCTGTCACAGACTTTAGTGTCTTCAGAATATCATGCAGTTTTACGTAGGAACTTATTATTTATTAAAAACAAAAAAAACATTGTGCCTTTGCAGGAGACTGATGGCTGACCAGGGTGCTAAAACCACATTTTGAGGCTGGTTTCAGAGGGTGCAGTCTGCCTACACACAGCAGGCAGGGGGAGCTCTGGAGAAAGTCTCAGTCATCTCCACTAACAGCAGGGTTAGTCCCAGCCGCCCACCGTTGTCGGAGGCGCTGCGGGAGGCCTCGGAGTGGATCAGGGGAGCAACACTCACAGCTCCTTCCCTTGCCCTCCTACAGATGTCAGGAAACCAGGAGAGGCTGACCGTTGCCATGGTTCTTTGAAGACCTGACACACCACCCACAGCCTGAACAGCGGAACCTCTACCTTGCATAAGCACTTATAAATAAATGGCCCTTCAGGTGTAGTTCAGTCTCAGTGTAAATATGCTTCCTTCTATCATGTTAACTCAGCCCTTTGTAGCTTCTGAAGGAGTTGAATTATGTTCCTTGTGGAATCTTACTAGCAGAGGCTGATGTCAGGGTATTAGCACACAGTCCTAATTCAACCTCCAGTGCTCAGATGTGCCACTGACCCAATGGGCAGACCTGCTAATATCACTAATGCTTAACAAATGCTTGCTAGATTTACACAAATGTATTATTTAGGAGTAAAGTCCACATGCACAAACAAGAAAGAAATCAAAAGCTACACTGCCAAATAAGCTCCGTTTCCTCTCTCTCTCTCTCTCTCTTTCTTTCTCTGGCTCATATTTGCATCCTATCCTATGCTTAATTTCCTTTTGCCCTCTTTTTACACGTGTCCTGTTTATTTAGTACACGTCAGTGCTGCCAGTTGCTCCTGCTGTATTCCAGATGGTCACTGAATTTTAAAACGCCCCCTTGGCCGTTCTCTTTGAGCCATCACCTTTGATCCTACCGCATCATCCAGAGACTGGCTAATTACAACTACCATTAGTATAATGGACCACCCGAACCTGTTAAGTGAATTGACGGTGGGATTAATTGAGGTTAGGTCATTTTGACCGCTTATGCGTTTTTAAGTTTGTCACGCCTCTGTTACAACAACAGAAACAATATAATCACAATTTTTTTTCCAGTACCATTGAGAATCGTGTTCAGCGGCGTGGCCGGTGTCTGTGTGAACGCTCCCTGCTCACCTGTTGTCACAGTCTTGATTTCCCATATTTCTCTTCTGTTTGCTTTGTCATGATGTCTTCTCATGACCTTGCGGAGTTTTACCTCCAGTGTTACTTCTGTTTTTGATTCTCATGCTGTTCCCTGCAGTTCTTTTGTTCTGTTTTTCTTCACCTTTTTGGAAAATCATGAGACACGACGTATCCACAGGTCCTCTGCACACAACATACCATGTTACATCCCTGGGTGAAAATCTATAGCACCTATTGTCATTTAATTACAGGTGATGAGAAGGACTCTTTTGTACATCCAGGCTCACGGTGAACCTGGCACAAGCAGAACAGGCTACGTTCAGCACTCGGCTGACATAAACCTCAGCGTTCAGAGCAACTCTGCCTCACTTCTCTCTCCCTTTCTCTTTTTCTCACCTTCAAAGTGAATGGATCCAAAAAATAAAAGGGAGAAAGGTTCTTTAAAACTGCTTATTTCATGGCTGACTAACTCCTACCAGGTCAGTGATGGTTAAGTCTTCCCCTGAAAGTCATGTTATAATACTTCTTTTTTTAGTAAATTAGGTATTTTTTGGGGGGAAACTATGAGACACTGTAGACTTTTAGGAGAGCATGCCTGTCCTAAAATTGAGCTCATCAGAACGGAAATTAACCAAACAGAATGTCAGGACCCTAATTCATTTTAGAGACTACCCAATAGGTCAAGGAGCACTTAAATTGGTTTGCCTGGTGTGTTAAAAAGGTCTGGTCTGACGGTTGTAAGATAATCAATATGTAAACACATACAAGAGCATTTGTAATGTTATACAAACAGATGCTCAGGAGAAAAAAAGAGCCAGGTTAAAAACTGTGTATGAATATAACATTTTCATGTGTGTGTGTATGTGTGTGTGTGTGTGTGTGTGTGTGTGTGTGTGTGTGTGTATCTAACCACAGCTTCAATTTCAGATTCTGATGATGTATGTGATCACACTGTGCATGACATCAACATGACAATAATTATCTGTTAACATTAAGGATTTGTGTGTTGCTCTCTTCACTGCTAGCTGCTGTAGCAAAGCTACGGATGTCAGTCCGGCCATTTTTCAGCACGCTATCTTTCTCTTCGCCTCTCCCTGCCTTTTCATTTAGCCGTGAATAGCCCCATTCACAGCGAGTCTGAAGCAAACACGGTTTCATTACTTCTGCTGTCAGACCTGTCCTCCTCCCCCCTCCCTGTCACTCAGTCGCTTTCCCTCCTCGACCGTCTCCCTCCACCCTCCACTCCTCGCCTGCTTGGTCACAATAACATCCTGATTCACTAAGCTTCTGACGCTGTCAATCAACTGATCGATATATCAATCAATAGACTAAAAGAACAGTATTTGACCTTGTGTTTATGTTTCATAATACAGAAGAAACATATTACACACACCCTTACCTATAAATCAGCATAATGAAAAAAATATTGTACCTAAGGGGCATAGGTCCATTTTAGGAAGTAGGTTTGGTCTGGTATCAGATTACAGATTACACATTAGTGTCAGATTACAGATAAATTAGTGTCAGACTACGGATTACACATCAGTGTCAGATTGTTTGGAATTGATTAACATTCCCTATTGCTTGTTGTTTATAGCACCTGTAAGCATGTCTGCAGTTAGTGGTCAGTGGGAAACGCTGTTGTGTTTAGATGTTTATTACCATTCCTCTGTATCAGCTTCACAAACGGCATAATTTGATTTGCTGATCTTTTTTTTTTTTTACTTTGTCGACCTCGAGTGGTAAGAAATCCTGTGCTACGTTTGCACACTGTCACATCAACTCACATCAACTCAGTTCATGTGTCAGGTTACTAGGGGAGGCCTATGGCAAGACTTTTGTGGGTAAAAAGAAAACTTGCACTGTTAAAGTTTTTTTTTTTTTTTTTTTTTTAAATCCAAGCAAAAAACTAGAAGCAACAAAAGTCAGAAAAGTAAAATAATGTGATAATAGAAAAGAAGCAGATAAAAACGGCAGCCCTCTTCTCCAAAAACAGGATGAAAACTTGATCGACATAATTGTGAGCCTTGATCACAATCAGCTGCATTGACTGCATGAGCCGAAACCCATTGACTCTTCCAAAAGGAAAGGAGGCAGCAGAGAGGTAATTCAAAGAGAACGTTACCTCTGTGAAACATGGCTCATGCTACAGAAACATCTCTCCAAGCAGAAGGACAATACTTCATCTCTCCAAGCAGAAACAAACCTCGAAAACCAGCTAGACGTGGCGAGATCAGTCGCTTTGGATCTGGTGCAGCTGACATCGTTATTTCAAGTCTAGTGTTATAGGAATTTTTTTGCAGATGTGTGCATAAACACTTCCGTAATGTCATATACAGAACGTGTTCATTAACATTCATACATAACCGAACCAACACGCCTCCAGCAACAAGCCTTCTGTCGAATATCTGAAGATAGAACACTGGCTATAGTAACCATAAAACATGATGGATTTGCTGTCAGACGGTACATATACAGGTCGGTTGTTTTAGGACAAAACTGGATCGTTTTAAATGCAAACATGCTTGTGTGTCACAAGAATTATTTGCAGCAGAGAATTACAATATATTAAATAACTTATATTATTTCATCAAAACAACATATCTTAAGAGAAGAGGAAATTTTATTAGTTGGTTTAGATTTCCTTCAAAATTGAGAGATTTGACTTAACTGGGATTTTTAAATATGGGATTTAAAGGGGATTAATGTAAATTGACAGAGCTAAAGGCCCTGTGTGAGGCTCTGTTCTATTAAAAAGCTCCAATAAACCCAAGCTGTGGAGATAGTGGGCAAGTCCGTGGTGAGAGAAGGCTTCCTCAGCAAGTTGCCAGCCTGAGGTAAAGACATGGACTTACTAAAACCTCCAAGGTTTCTCAGCAAACTCACAACTCAAAACTGTTTTGAATGCAGCTCTGCCTTGGAGGCAAAACGAACATAATTGGTGAACAGTCAGAGATGAATGTGACTGGTTAACAAGCAATGGACTGCGATTTCAAATACCATACATTCACGCCACATGGTTCCTCTGCAGTGACTGCTAGAAAAAATAAAAAATACAAAATAAAAACTTGAAAAGCAAATGTATAAGAAAACACAGTGGAACAAAATCCCTCATAGCTGTAGTGTAAATCTACTGTTCAACGAAACCAAACTTTTACAAAGTTATTACATTAGTGCAGGACATATTGTTCAAAATACTTTAGTGGACAAAATGATGGCTTACATCATTCCATACACTTGCAGAGATACCACTTTTATACTGGGAACATTCCACTCCATGTTAATACCTGCCTCACTGGGATTAATGCCTTCTGCAGCTTCCTCAGAAGAAACGTTATCGTCAAGGTGATATTAACATGGCTGCATGTGCCAACAAGCAAGAAAAAAGTTGTAGCTTTAGAGGCTAGTTGGCCAGGTAGTTTTTCAATAAACATAAAAAAATCAGTTAAAACAAAATGCAAATTTTCCTTGTCCACAATGACAATATCATGAGTTTCATGCAGTGCACATAAAACATACTGATGAAGCACATAGTTTTTCTGAAGATCAGCTCCACCTATTGGTTACTTTGAATGACATTGGTTATGGTCTGAACCAATTAGGTTTGTTCTGTCTCCAAGGAAGAGCTGTCTTCAGAACAGTTTTGAGCACTTCCAAGGGTAGGAATATGTAAACTTCTTTAATAAGAGTAATTTCTGACCAACAACATAATTGATCTTAATTCTTGACAAAGACCAAGGACAACAACTTTGGCTAGGAGTCCAGATGCTACAGAATTGAGAGATAATTGAGAGATGAGTTCTCACTGGTTAAATGTACAGACACAATACTGTCCTTCCATGTTGTATAAAAACCAGACCCAAACTCAGGTGAACGTGCCACACTGATTTTGACTGGCTTGCCTGCAGATACCCAGTGGTTATTTTGCTGTACAGCAGGTGATGAAATGTTTGGAAATGTCTCCAGGTGTCTTGTGCAGTAAAGCAACTCAGCACTCAGGGGCCAGACTTGCTGAGAAAGAAATAATTAAAAGCATTCATTCAGACAGACAGTCATTGAACACATACTGAAGAGCACATATCCATTTTATATCTGCTTTCTCTATGAATGGAAAATGGTAAATCAACAGTCTCAAGCTAGGAAAGACTGTGGATGGAAGAGATGTGGAAACAGAAAACACTTATTTAAAGCAGCATGATTTTTCTAATACCATAGCATTTCAACTTTCCGCTGTACAGGCAAACAATTCACCCTTCAAATGGTTTAAAAAAACACTAAATAATTTGTATAATATAATATCTTGAGATGCATATTGGAAGAGTGTCTTATTAAGTTTGACCAAGTGCCACTTTATATTGTTTTTACGAGTAAGCAAAGATGTCTCCTACCTGCAGTTTTGTTATAAAGCAAACAGGAGCCCCAAAATGAAGTACAACAAAAATGCTGAAACTGATTCCAACACGTCAGGCAAGAAAAAGAGGACCTTCAGATTTTAATACAAATTCACATTAACAATTTGGGTTTGATACTTATTTGCCTCTGGTATTGTGGTAGCACTGAGGATCATATAGATTTCAACCAAAACAACCAACAAATGCATTCTAAATATAACAAACAGAATATTTAAATTGCTTCAGTGCTACAGATGATTTTGGAGTTCTCTCGTCATTTCAATTCCTCTTTCTAATGGCTGTTGTCTGCAACAAATAAGATGAGAGAAGCATCATGTTGGAAATGTTTCAAATGTTAAATGTTTTGAAGCAGAATGTTCCAGATCTCAGACAATGAATAGCATGCATGTATAATAAACAGTAACAAATTATGACCTAACCAGGTCAGTCATACGCAAGCAAAAGTTTAAACAAACTTTTGTGACTTGAATTAGTGGATTTTACCTTTAAAATTTTCCACGCGCACCTGGAACTCACGACACTACCTGCTGACAGCATCGCCCTCCGGTGACTGTTGAACAGTCTAGACTGTGTAATGCTATTGATTTTCACCAGGTGAGACTGTGACACGTTTTCAGGTCTTGGTAGATAAAGCTGCTCAGCATCTGCTTTCTGACATATTGAACAGACTATAAAGAACATGAGTGAAATGCTCTGTTCTCATTCCTCTCAACATGACCATCAGGAACCGTGCAGCTTAAACTGGTACTAAAATAAACAGACTGGCAGGAGTACTTTGGAGTTTTAGCTTGAGTGTCAGCTTACTGATATTTTCTGATTGGGCAGATTAACGTTCCTTGCTACTAAAAACAGTGTGGTTTGTGTAAAAACTACAATTAATTATATATTTGAATAGACTATTAAGGCTATACAATAATAAATATTATTATGCTATCTACTGTCAAGTGCAGTCAACACAGAATATAATTTTTGCTAGGGACTTTAGAATTGCTAGTCAAGCTAAATATTTTTGCTTACATTAAACTCCATTAAGTTCTACAGAAACATTGCAGAAAATCCCATAGAACACAATATGACAAGCACTAACTGGAGGAAATAGAGAAAAGGCATCAACCAAATGGACATGAGCTGTAGTCAAAACTCCCAGAAATGAACCGAAATAGTCAAGTATCCCAACAGCAGGAAAAGAGGTTGTAATTATAATGATAATTATGAAGAACGGCGGCTGTCTGAGTGAGCCAGCTAGGACTGACTGAGCACAAGTTCATAACCAAACATGGATGAAACCAGCATCAAAGAAATGGACACATTCTCCTTCCTGTTTGAAGACACAACTGTTAGAGAAACAAACTGGACCATAAAAAATGTCAATCCCAATGCTTTTAGAACTGCCACACATTGGTCCATAAATATGTGGCTGTCAGAGAACATTTAGAAAGCAGCCATGAGTCAGTTTGGTGAGCACTGGAAGTGCTAACACTCGCTGTTTGAGCCAATAACACAGTCTGTATCTGACAAACAGTTCCAACTACAGCCAGCACTACTGCAGAATGTGATGATGTCATGAAGTGATTTAACCACAATTACAAACATGTTCAGACACAAACGATGCTAAGGTAACATCAGCAGGTGTCCAGAATACATTTGTCCGATGTACTTGGAATAGATTTAATATTAGGTCATTTATTTAACAGTGTGATGTACAAATCAACATGGCTGCTTCACTACCTCCAGGTCACTGTGGATATACGAGTTTGTTTGCTCAGTTGATGGCAGTGCACCAGTTTCGTTAATGGTTCTCCTGGCAGTCTAATTGTCTCTTCTTTCCTTGTTCTGTACAAGAACTGCACTGCTGGACATTTTTAGCTTTTGATCAAAATATGTGGTATTTTTGTATTTTGGAACAAGTCCTGGGATCCTTTTTAGATGCGCGGTAATGCCAAATTGTTCAAACAGAAAAATCAGTTACTTCACTTATGCTTTTCCTGTTAAAATGCATCAGATGCATAAATGATGAACCAGTGGCTTTCGACCCTGCGGCATGAAAACACTCGGATGCCGTGCACTTTACACCAACGGCAAGATGATGGTCTTGTGCTGAGCTTGGCTGGTAAAAAGCAAACGCCAGTCCTGCACAGGCGACTGTTCGTATCAGTTGGCAGTAAATCATCCTGGCGCTCTCGCCAGCGGCCAGATGTCCTACCGCCCACGGTGCCCCACAGTTAGTGCTCAAAATACAATTACAGGCTCTCTGTACATGCACGCCGCTAGTTTAGGTCCACGCTGGGCTTGAGCATAAATTTTTGCCTAAAATCCCAAGCAGACATTGAAAAACAGGCAAGTGCGGCAATGGCATCAACAAAATTAATTTAGGGACTTCTGTGTCAAATTAAGTCAACAATTAGTAATTTACTTATAATTATAATTATTCAAAATGATTAGCAGTAGTTGTACCTTCACACACGTTGTCTGGATGGGTTTAGTGATAACATGCAGCTAATCTAAATTAGCATTTGTACTTACTGTGTTTTAGGTCAACTTGAAAGCATTCCAGAAGTATACTGTATTATCGTATTACACAGTGCTTGGGACTATAGTTTACCGATTAACCCTCCTATAATGTTCATTTGTCAGGAACAGCAATGGTGTTCCTGGGTCAATTTGACCCAGTACATTTTTAA
>JAOYMR010000013.1:868525-880033 GCA_025802075.1 Tenebrosternarchus preto | reverse complement strand
TCTTCTGTTTATCCTGCTACCCAGATTTCAACCATAACTGCTACTACCCAACCCACACACCAAGGGGGGGTGTAACATATATATATATATATATATATATATATATGAGAATATACATTAACACACAACCTGATGAGGATCTGTATCCTGGTGTGTATCATGGTCTGTATAGTGGTGTGTATCCTGGTGTGTATTGTGGTCTGTATCCTGGTCTTCCAACAAGCCAACCAGCTTGAAAACAAGAAAAGCCAGCACACACACACACACACACACCCTTAGACTTGGTACAATTCATTTTCAAACTTATGATTATCAGATATTGGCATTTTATAAATAATAAAAATATATATTTTAAAAATGTTATAAACATTTAAGAAAAACACATACAAGATAAACCTTTTTCCCTCTTCCTTTTGGACAGCTTTATACCAGATTAAAAAAAAAAAAACCCTAAGAAATACACAGCTATGCAGCTGGAGATACACCTTACTAAAGCTGTACAGTTAATGTTTAGTGCACTTCCACAACAGGATAATAGAACTGTTACGGAGCTGATGAGATCACCACGCCCTAAGAGAAAGAGCAGTGGGATGTGATGTGAGTCCACTCTGGAGAGTGAATGTGTGTTCTGGCTGAAATGTCAGGATGTTGTCTCTTTGGTCTGGTGGTCAGAGCACATGTTTGTCACATCAAGGCACAGAGTTTATCCCACAAACAAGTTGAAATGGACCTCGTCACTGAATTTTCCACATTATCTGGTGAGCTCTTCCCTGTTTATGTTCCTCAGCTCACCTCCACTGCTCAGCCGACATACTTTTCCAACACTTCCTTCCTCGCATACACTCCCGGTACCTCTAAAAATGCATTGCTATGGCTGTCTCTTCTAATAACAGTCGCCACGACAACATTCTTTGTGCACATGCTCTCTCTCTCTCTCCCCCGTCAGTCCTTTTTGACTCACTGCCACTTTGCTGTAAAGAGAGTGACCCAGTCACCGTCATCACTGTTCCTGGATCTGCAGTTTCTCTGAACATTCCAAGAACAGAGACACAGGTCACACCCCCACAGGTGTTTTCTTCATGCTGCCATTTTGGACAGACATTTCAGTCCTCATTACCTTCACAACACAACACAGGTTTCTGTTTCCAAAGCCAGTTTTCAAAGGCCTAAATAATTCTAAATAATTGTTTTCATTGGAGTTTCTTCTATAACATGCATTATGAATATATGTATTAACAGAACAATGTACAGTTATTTTTATTTCTGCAATATTTTAAAAGAATTAGTGCCTGCCTTTTGGCAAGGCAGATAATTGGATTGAAATCTACAAACACACTTCCTTTACATTCTCAAATAAGCTTTTATCATTAATTATTACTGAATTACATAGAACTGAAAAACAGTTGCATCACCCTTTGTAAAGTATTATTCATTTTAAACAACTCTAAATGCTATCCATTAACACAGTTTGATATTAATGTACATAAATGTGAGTGTACACAACCGCTAGAATTTTGTCACAAGTAGGTCTCCTATTTTTGCTCAGTATGAACAAGGAGAATGTTGATAGCTGTTAATAGTCTGGAATATTCTTTCTGATTTACCCAGAATGCCACGCTGCATTTAATGACTACAGCAGGTTCAGGCAGCGTCCTGCAGAAAGGATCAGGCAAATTGAACAAACTGTACACATCGGCATCTCCACCACTAGGGGGTAAACTAAAGCAGAGAGACTGCAATGATTTCTTTCAACACTTTCCACAATTGTGTGGAAAGACTCCTGCCATATTTCAAACCAAGATGCATGGAAGAACTTGGTGAGGAGATGTGTATGTGTGTGCATGTGTGTGTTCCCTGACTACTGGATTAGAATCAAGTCTGTTGTGGAATCAAATTGTGGCATCAAACGTTTTTTAGAATATTCTAGAAGCCTCACAGACCACAGTGCACAGGATTTTGAAATGGCCAGCTGAGAGCATGCCTGTTCCATGCTTGTCTCATGTTCACCGTTTTCACTGTAGGAACATTGACCACTGGAGAAGGTAACACTAGGGTGTTTGGACTGGCTACTCCATCATATGTTATTAAAAGTGGAATTTATTAAAAGTGACTGAACCTCAGATAAAGCTCTTTGGGTTATTATTCAATGCTACTGTAACTGTGCTCATAGGATAGTGACTAAGATTAAAGGAGTGAATTTCTACGTCCATATCTGAATTGACAAAAACAGAGCTTCACTAATTTATCCTAATTTGGAAGTTAATTTCCCACTTTGCATTTGAATGTTTTATTCATAAATTATACAAGTGAGCTATGAGTGTGACAAAACAAAAGACCGTCACAATGGCCGCCCTCGACTCCTCCCTCGTCCTGTGTTTGTGTGGGTGTGCCTTTGTGAGTCGGTTGTTGAATACGGTTTTGTGCGTGTCGTGGGCGTGTCTTCTAAATGTTCGTCTCGTCATTATCCGTGGCACCTGGGTTTTGTTAGCATGTGTGTATTTAAGCGTGTCATCCTTTGTTTGTCGGCCTTTGTCGAGTTTGCTGTTTTGTGCTCCGTGTTTGTCGTCGTTTGAAGTAAACGTGAAGCTGTTCCCATTGCTTGGCAGAGCTCTGACAGAGGATGACCGCACTGACATGGAGGCCTCTGCCTCGGGGACTGAGAGCGGGATGGAGGTCGAGGAGGAAGGGCGTTCTCAAGGGCGCCACACACAAGTCCAGGAGGTGCTCCCCTAATGCCTGCTCGCGCCTCGCGGAAACTGAGTGGTTCTCCGAATCACGAGTCAGCCGAGTCAGAGATGGTGGTGGAGGAGCCAAATCCTCCTCCAATAAAGCTTACCTCTAGTAGAACCACCCCAAATTCGTGGCCACGCTTGCTGCCGCCATCTTTTGGTTGCCGTGGGCTGGCCTTTCCTTGAGAAGGAGCTGCTCCTGGGGCTGCACGGGTGGCCTGGTCCCTCAGCCCTGTTTATCAGGACAGTTCTGAGGGCAGTCTATAAGCACAGGGCCCTTTGGGGAGGGGTGACTATCATGGTGACTGCCCTTGACTCCTTCCTTGTCCCGTGTGGTCATGCCTATGTGAGCAGGCTGTTGTATACATTTGTGTGATCTAAATGTTTGTCTTGTTATCATTATCCATGGCACCTGGATTTTGTCAGCATGTGTGTATGTAAGCATGTGTGTGAGATATTCGCTGTATCATGCTCCGTGTTCATCTTCGTTTAAATAAACATGACGCTGTTCCCGACATTCGGCATCCTGGATCACATCGTTAGACTTTATTTATGAATAGCCCTTCATGATGTTTTCCATTGTAGACCAAAGCTGATGTAAGCAATTTGCTTTAGTAATATAGTAATAATTTATTTACATAATACATTTTAAAACCAAAGTGCTGAACAGATATTAGAAACTTAAAATACTATACCAAAACTCTGACTAAATTGCTTCACATCCTGATAGCTATCAGTATGCTAGTCGCTCAGGAGCAGAGCGAGTTAGCAGGACATTTCAATTATTGATTACAGCAGCTTTAACCCGCTTGTTTAGAAAGCAGTTTGTCATCTTAAAAGCCTTCATGGCCTCTGCATCACCCGTCTCTCAGCAGCAGCACAGCTTCAGGTTCTGAGGCTGCAGGCCAAAGCAGAGGAACACCAATAATGACTGGCCACGCAATCCATGTTCACTTATTAGACTTAGTAAAGTACATTAACCGTGTACTTTACTAAGCCAGCAGGTAAATTCTGACCTTGTGCTAAAGCTACTGGCTGTGAAGGTGGTTATTCCTATTTTGGAAATCTATTTGAAATGATTATCCAACACAGACGAACACATCTGAATGAAGTATAGCTTTGTGTTTGCATACACAAGACAGCATACCAAAAGAGCAAAGGTGTCCACAGAGCAGAGAGGTTAAAACAGGCAAGAATGAATTCACAGAATCTATCCAGTCTATACACCACTAAAACTTAGAATTAATATCAAATCAAACGGAGCTACTTGAACCATAAAATATATAGTATCCAAATCTCATTTTACTACATTCCATTTACACTTTAAATATGTGTTTCTAGTGTAATCTAAGGGATTAGGCTGGAGCTAAAAGTTAAACAACTGTATCAAATATTACTCATTATGACTAGAAAGTAGCAAGAGTATTAATACAATGAGCATATTAATACTATGAGCCCGATGTACAGTACTGCAAAAAAGTCTTAGGCCACCATTAGATTTGTAGTTTTAACAATAGTATAATGTCCATAAATATAATTATTTCTTATTCACTTTATTAGAATACAATAAGAAAATACAGGGCATGTGTATGCAGAATTAAACAACAACAACAGAAAAAAAACAAACAAACAAACAGAAGAACACCCAGCTTGTCACCCAGTAGAGCCACTCCCCCTTCTACGTCACACTCGTCACTAACTCGTTCCCAATCACCCGTTTATCACTTACACCTGTCTCCAATCACCATTAACCATCTCACCTCTGTATAAAGGCCCACAGGTTCTGCCTATTCTACACTGCACATTCGCTGGCCACAGATGGATTGAGCCCGCTGTCGCCAGCCACTGCAAGCCTTCATCTTAATTTTTGCTATAATCGCTAGCTTTGCTAATCACTAGCTTTGCTAATCACTAGCTTTGCTGACCGCTAATGTTGCTTGCTTTTCTGTTGCTCTGCGGTTCGCTGCTCATCTGCAGTTAAATAAAGAACTATATTCACTGCAGCCTCGCCTTCCGCTCCCTCACTGCCGCCATCACACAGCTGTTATAAGCAGGTATTTAGTATCCCCATTACACTGGGACAATAACAAGAACCTGGCTCTCTCAAACCTAAATACCAATAAATCCTAATAAATGTTATTGCTAGTGTCATGTCAAAATGACTGCTGTGAAAACGACATGCTGGAGCATTACATACACAGAAGCCTTTTGTTCTCAAGATTTTTTTGTGTGTATTTTCTGTTTGTATCTTAAACCTCACTTTCAGAGGCTGAGAAATAATCATTTTTGGTCACCATTGCTAAAACACCACATCTAAATGGTGCACGGTACTGTACATCAACCATACTAACAAATTAATTCTCAAATTAATTAAATTTATAATTTTTTTATATACAAACAAAAAGGTACGAGTGGTCCAGAACTGTTATACGTGTTTTACAACTTTTCATCATTAGTAAAAATTCTTTATTGACCATCTATAACCAAGTCTGTATTTTATATTAGTTCATGTATATCCCTACTATAGTCTGATTTGTATTAACACTTAGCACTGTGTAGAGACTGTGACTAGTGACTCACTAACTGTAGAAGGAGAATCTCACACCGAGACAAACCAAGGAGTCGTCAACAAAAATTATTTGTGCCAGACAGCACAGGACGTCTTTTGAGATTTTCTGCAGTCCATGGGCAGGGGTAACTTAGTGGTTAAGGCACTTGCCTATTAATTGGAGACACAGTATAGTTCAAATCAAATCAAATCAGTTTTATTTATATAACGCCTTTTACAACAGATGTTGTCTCAAAGCAGCTTTACAAGTGTCTGAGTCCAAGCCCCTAGTGAGCAAACCAAGGGTGACAGTGGCAAGGAAAAACTAAGGTAGGCCTTAGTTTGCACTTTTTAAGTTTTACCTGTATCTAGTCTGTGTTTATTAGTCTGTGTATTTTAACCCTGTATTTTCCCCGTTTCATGACTGGTTATTGAATGTATGAATGTCCCTTCATTAACTGTATTAAACTTCTGTGTTAGATTCACTGCGTGTTTTGTTTGCTCAGTTTGCCTGTTAGTTTCCCTCTCTGGTTTCCCCACGTTTAGTTTCTGTGTTTTGGTTTCGTTAGTTTATCATCATGTTCTGGTTTCCGTGTTTGGGTCCTTTGTTTCAGTGTTTGGGTACTTACTAAGATACGTTTTTTTGATTATTCATGAAATGCTTTAATAGGACTGTACTGAATGAGAAGCAATGATGTACCTCAGTATTGGAACTACCCAGTACCTTCCACAACCCCTTTACTACAAATCAATCATCAATATGTTAATCCTGTTCTGAGAGAAATGCAGGGTGATGATGATATACTGAACAATTAAATAACAAAACCTATGTAGCATCCCTATGTATTATATGTTTGTGTGTGTGTACTATTAATATACTAATTGTGTGTGTGTGTGTGTGTGCGTTTGTGTGAATCTATAAATACTTTGAGTATTTTTTTTTTTTTTATGGGGTGTCGGGAAATGACATTGGTCAGTGTCCTGATGGCAGTCACTGAAACAATAATCAGCTGCAGCCTTTTAGAGTGCCATGTTACAAGATGACGCCATTTGGTGTATGACAATGACAAGGGAGGGACTCTGAAATGAGCTGACAAAAAATGATGAACTGATAGTATTCAGAGAGTGGTGTGTGTGTGTGTGTGTGGCCATTTGGCTGCCACAGGAAACCTTGTACAGTCTAATTTTCTGCTCCCTTGCCAGCATGTGTGCTGAACTCGCTTCTAATTAAAACACAATCATCTGAAGAGAGCTAGTTATTACACTTGTTATCTGTACTGAAATTAGCATCTCCCTGGAGATCCCGTGTTAAATTAGAAGCCAGAACTCATGGTTATGCTACGGTGTTTGATGTTAATTGCATCAATTTCCATCAATGTACTGTTACATACAGCAGATCCTCCTACAGTACACCCTACCCCCCACACATTCACATTAAGGTGATGAAGTAATCCTCAGTTTCTAGCTGTTTTAAAGTCCTTGATTCCAGGTCAAAACAACACAGCTAGAAGACAAGGTAAGCACGAGAGAGATATAGTAGATTAAAAACCTCAATTCATAATAGACTTTTCAGGGTTCATATTCAAGTGCAGTCTGTAAACAGCTTCAGGTTGTTTCTGGGTTCAGGCAGTCGGCCCATAACTTCAACTCCAGTCTGTCGTTCCAGAAATCGTTCCACTCCATGCAAAACAACTGCTCACCAGGGTTTCCTTACTTCTGTTGCAGAGAGACATCTCACAAGGGAGCCTCCAAGCATCAACATTAGATGCCAAAAACAATATGCGTATTTTCTTACCGTTAATCAAATTCTCCTGGAACACCAGTATACAGCGATGACATACCCTAAAGAGGTCTGATCAGGATATGCTCAGCCAGGTGTTGTGGTCTGTCAGTGCTGTTGTCAGCCTACCTTTGTTTTCCAACAATCATATCCAAACATTATATAATTGTGTGTTGTTTCACTTTTTAAACAACAGTTATTGTCCAAAACCAGCTTTGCAGGAACCCAGCATAGAACCCCAATGAGCAAACCAAAGCTGCCCCAATGAGTGGCACAGAAAAGGTTCTTTGGAACATGTTGACATTCAAAGTAACAACACTTTGCACTGTATCCAATCAGGTAGTATGTGCACACACCTACAGTTAATCAGAAAGGTATAGCAGCTCGTTTATTATACACAGACGGTGCTATTATCTGCATGTGTATATATACCGTAGTGCCAGTGAATTTAATACAAATGTAGTAGCTTTACCCCGAAGGTAGCACAGACAAGAGCTACCAGACAAGAGACTTCAAGAACCCTCTTTACCATCATCACCAAACCTGAGCAATCATGATGAGGATCCCTAGCATAGAGTTTCCAATATTTTTTTACATGCATATTATCAGTATGGCAATGGAAGACAATGTTTACAGACATCCAAGCCTACTGCCAACATACCTCAGTGGAAGAGCAGTGGTCTAAGAACAGAACATTGTGTGATACCAGTACTTACGTATGCAGATAATTGTGGCCAACAATGTTGGAAGACAACCTGAAATCAAGCTCACAGGTAGTAAAAATCTCTCTGTACATCTGTATAGAGATGAATTTCATAACCTATGAATGCACCGCATAGGATCATTTGGTACAGTGTAATTTGAGATCCAAAGGAATTTTGAAACATAGATTTAAACACGCGTTATTAACAGACCTGTAGGTAGTTGTGACAGGGTTTCTCATTCCGACCTGGTTTTACAACCCGAGAGATCAGGTGAAAGGGCCATTAGCCTCGTAAAACATGGTGATGTCTCAGAATTCTTCATGTTAAATGGAGTGAATAGAGACAGAAAATGTAACCATTATCCTGTTTATTGTAAACCTACAGTGCCCACAGAGGGGGAGGGGGACATTAACTTGGAGGGATTTTTTTTAATTCAACAAAAGAGGAATAAACTATTCACTATTGATTTCCACTGCATAATAAGTTTTTTACACCAGGTTTTCCCTTTAACAAAAGTGAACACTGCTTTAAGTCTGTGAGCGCTGTGGGGCTTTGAAGTATATGGTGTATGGAAACAAATTTGTGCCACAAAGGTTTTAACCAGTTATATCAAAATGTTGCCTATATTGTCCTCATTAGTTTACAGATTAAAAACAACAACAACAACAACAAAAAGTGATTGGTCAGCAGAAATGCAAAAACTTCCTTATTTTTTTTTTTATTTGAATGAGCTTGAAAGGGTTAAGCTTTATCATCAACCACCTGAGGGTGAGATTAGAGGACGAGGTACTTTATTCTCCATCTCTGATGAATACTGAAGCAAGCAAGTGCTGTCTGTGTGTATTTATAATTTATAATGTATTTATTTGTACTTTCTAAAAACTATATATAGCTGGTTTACAACATATGACAGTCATGAACTGTGTGTTAGTGCAGACTCATGCACAGTGTATCAAGAGTGCATGTTGATCACCTAGTTTTTCGCAAGTCGGTGTGTCAAAAACTTACGTGTGATTAATACCAATGATCCTTTCAAACATTCTGAACATTTATTTTCCCTAAATGATTACCGTAGTTCTTTTAAAAGAAAAATACATTTGAATTCCTGATAACTGAAGGTGCTGTTAGATAAAATGTAAAAGCCAAAGCACCAAAAAAATTAGTGCAAATGAGAATTTGTTTTTGACATTTATTTGGGGAAAGCATTTAAGTGTCATCAATACGCATTAAGTGTCAGGTAAACGCATTCAAAACATTTGAGAATAATTATCAGAAAATGTAGCACTATTAGCATAATAGACTATTAGAATAGTCACACTTAAGTAAAGATAAATGTATTCATAATAACAGATGTGGAAAAAATGGAATCAACCATCATATTTTAAAAAGTGACCAAATAGCTTTTAGTCTCAATAAAAAGATATTGTTTAACAATCTGTTCATGAAGGGAAAATTTGCCAACATTCAATAACGGTTTTAAACATTTGGCCATTGTGAACAGACCACAAATCAAATTTAGAGCTAGGCTAACTGACCTGTTCCTAATTGAAAGATTTTGCTTTAATACACTCAGTAAGGAATGGAATGGCACATTACTTGCTTGCGTATGACACTGTAGTGTAATTAATACACTTTCCACATCTCTCCACATCAGTGACTAACATTGTCAGCGACTACTGTTATAAACTTTGCCTTTCTCTGTTGTCTGGGAGGACTAGGATCATCTATGACGATCTCCTCTGTGAGGTTTCTCATCATAGTACTGTCTGCTTACCAAGGCACTCTTTTGAGAGTGGTCAGACCATTTCTTGAATAAGATGTCATTTCTGTTTCACTGGTCATGCAAATAAACACTACACATGAGGTATTTAATTTCATTTAATATACACTAGTCAAGTGGGACTGTTAAGGTCAAGGAATATGGTATAAAACAAGGGGTTACACCTTTGCCAAAGTGTACCTTAAAGGAAGCACAATGTAGCATTATTTAAATAATTAAAAAAAAATCTAAATATTGAAAGTTCAAAATAAACAACTAAAAATTAAATCAATAACTTTTTTTTCTGTGTATCCAAAATGCACCCTTTTCTTACATGATGTTCTACATAACATGGTAGACATTCATGGTCTAGTGGCCCTTGTTCCTCACTTATACCACTTTGTGAGTGAGAATAAGACTAATGCTCGAAACTACTGCCTACAAAATTACGCTGATCTGGCCACCATCAAGAACATGGAAGAGATGAAGAAGCTGACTCACTCCCTGAAAGCTAATCCCCATCACCTTTGCCTGGACTAAGATACTAAGAGGAGGCACTGGGAAATGGTTGTGGTCTCAGGCTGGTGAAACATTCTACATGCATGGACACACATTGGAACTGGGCTATTTTAGAACCAAATAATTATATAATTATATGGCATGGTGAGTTTTGAGTGGAGATAAATGCATGTGATGTCTTCTAGTATGATAGCATCTGTGCTCAACGGTTACCCTTTGTGTGTTATGAGGATAAAAATTTCTAGATAGATATTACAACTTTATCAAAGTACATAAAAGTAGAAAAAGTAAAAAAAAAATGTTAAAACCATATTCATGCAATTATGTAAATGTATTTCAGAAAATGTCCCATCCAGTAAAATATACATATTGATTAATCAGTTGATGAACTGGCATGAAGCTCAGAGCGACTGCAGAGTGAATCATACAGACCTGGTCAGTGTGAGGAATCAGACTGAGAACAAAAGATCCAGATGGTGGCACAACCTTCCATTTTTTCCACTGTTTGGATCAGCTTTGCTCAACGACTCTTGATAGAGGTTATGTGATCAGAGTTACTCCTCTTTCAGATACTGGAGGTCAGATCAGCCAGACAGTAGTGGAGGAAATAAGAAATGTGCATCACTGCAGAATGACTCGGCAAAATATGATGGACTGGAATGATAGAAGCATTTACAAACATGCCAAACATGTATCTGCTACGAGAGTGAGTTATCATTCACTTTAATATGCCCATTTATTTATTATAATATTAAATATTGTCTCTCTGGAAACATATCTCCAAAATTCCATTTTTCAGGGACAAGAAAACCTGTTCTTCCTCGAAAGTCTGTCAAAAAATATTAGAAACTAAGAAACATTTTGAGATTGTAAGTGTATGTGTTATGTGTGATGGCGGCAGTGAGGGAGCGGTAGGCGAGGCTGCAGTTAACATGGTCTTTTATTGAACACTGCAAACTTTTACTGAGCACTGCAGACAAACAGTGAACCACAGAGCAAACACAAAAGTAAAATAGCAATAGGCTAGGTTTAGCTAGCTAGCGTATACTTTTTAAAGTAAATCTTCTAATATTGCTACAGTTTTATAATGAAACCCAGTTATTGTTAGCTGGATAGCTATTTTATAAGATGAAATGAAAACTGTTCATATGTAAAACATACATGCTCCTTTCAGACACTATTTGTGAAAATAAAACAGTAATTTCAAATAAAAATTCGAACAAGAGCTAAATTTGAACTTGGACAAGCACACAGAAAACATTTGGTATTGTAGTCCATGTTTCATGGCTACATCTGGAAGTTTATGTACATACTGTTTAAACTGATGTGATTTTTCAGTTTTACATTGGTCATTTGTTGGCCATGTTAAGGATAGATAACTAATATATATATTAAAGCACTGTCCTGTAGGAGACCCCGTACCGCAGTAGATCTTTTTCACGTGATGTAAACTTTGATCCTTCAGTGTC
>JAOYMR010000013.1:851119-868425 GCA_025802075.1 Tenebrosternarchus preto | reverse complement strand
CAACAGTACACACCTCCACACAGACACACCCACACAGAGACAAGACGGGGAAGGCGGCCAGGGCGGCCACCGTGACAAGCAGGATGTTATTTAGAACTGTAATGTTGCGAAGCTGATGCGTGTAAAGGAATTTAATGATTCATGATTCATATTACATTCTGAATTAAATGTCTCTGTCTAGTTAAACTAATTGCTGGTCAGGCTGACCCCAGTCCTACTGGTGTCTAAATATCTTTTTGACTGTCCTTCGGCATATACACAACACCCTTCCTATCTGATGGTCGGTCTGAATCGGATCCGAGCGTAATCCAAACACCTTCTTAGTGGAGATCACTGCTTGGTGTTTCTCACCCCATCCTTAAGACCAATCATCTAGTTGTTGATTCCACCTTAGACCAATCACGTTACCCCACACCATCACTCTCTTCTTTCACATCATCTCTTTCTTCTATTTAAACTTCTATATTGTTAAATAAACTTTAGAACATTTTCTTGATACCTGTGTGTGTTGTGAATTTGTTCTTCCGAGGTCTCGTACCAAGGCATACTGAAGGCTAAGCTAATTTCTGGTCAAACCCTGAAGGGTACTCTGTGTCAGTCGGACTGAACAGAGGCTAAAACCTAACAATGCCAGATACAGAAGAAACAGACGTCTTTATTTTGACTTTTGCAATGAAAAACACGTGACAATAAGTCGACAAACACCGACAAAGACACGTTGACATGCACATGCTTAAATAAGTGCATCCTTGAAACATAGGTGAAATGAATAATGACGATGAGACCCGCATCAAACACCACGCCAACGACACACACACCGAAGCACACACACACCCACACACTTTCACAACAAACACGACACATGAACACACCTTCATACAGACACACCCACTCAGGCACGCCCATACAGACACGCCCACTCGGACACGCCCACACAGACATTTAGACTGTACATTTAGAAGTATGTACATATGTAAGAGCAATAGCAGCATTATTTATAAATAAATAATATATAATTAATGTAGTATTTAATTTCCCTGTAATTTAAAGGAGATTCTAAAAAACAGATTTGAATTCACAAATTTGTATAAGCTCTTCCTATTTTAGTTTGTGAAGCAAAATGTTGCTCAAATGTTGTATATTGTTATATGCAATTGAATTTATTCACATTTGTTTCTGGTTCCTAATCATGTGTTTTAACATATTTCATTAAAGTAATGCAAAGGGAATACAAAGAGAAGGTACTATTGCAGCATTTCTGTTATGTCTGTCTCATGTACTGGACTTCCCAGAATCCCTTCTCCATCCACAGTCCACACAACACTGATGCGCCTCCATCACCTTTTGTTTCAGTTTGTTCTTTGTCTTGGTTCTAATACGATTCTATTGTGTTTCTCAGCTGACAATCTTTTCTGTGTTTGGATTTCATTTGTTTATTTTTCTGCTTTTATCCCTTGCCTCTGATTGTTCTCTCTTATTCTATCTTATGAATTTGTCTCTGTCTAGCCAACTGACTGTGCTTTGCATTATCATTCTACAGTGCAACACTTTAACCAAAGTACCACAACAAATTATAAAAAAAACAGGAGATGTGAAAGCACAGCATACAAAATCTAAAACCTCACAGCTAACAGCTAAATCTGAAACACCAGAAATGCTACTGTAAAAATGGAAAAACTACAACTGTCAGCAAAAACAGAATCACATGCGCCTTTATAATTACTTTTGTGTCATGATGGCATGCACCTTTATAATCAGTGTGAAGTTGGATACCAGTCTGTAATTCTCTAACAACCTGTTCTGAAGATCATAGACTAACTGTTACTGTCCAAACAACAAAAATGTCTAAAGAACAGATATGTTAAGCATTAAAATAAAATTTACTGACATGCATCTTCTGAGCAAAATAAGCACTGACGAGACGCCCCCCAACAACTGGTTACTACTGGGCCTCACAGATGGGCGCTCCTCCTGGCTTCCATCTCTGACCCTCGGAGTTGGAGGACTCTCCCTCCTGAGCCAGGACGAGATGTTCCCACATCATGGGGATTGTTTCGGAGGTGGCCCTTCCTCTTCTTCCTCCGACTTCCCAGACAGAGGGGGACTTCTCCTCACAGTAACTGAGGGATTCTCCCCCTTCTCCCAGGAACAAGATGCCTATCCCCACAGAGATTCCCGGGAGCCGGGCAGAGGTGACAGTCCTCCACTCAGAACACACCTCCACTCAGACACGCCCACTCAGACACGCCCACTCAGACATGACAAGGGAAGACGCAGGGGCGGCCACCTTGACACTAAAGTTAAAGAAACAAAATGAATTAAACAGATGCATGTAATTAAAATAAACATGTTCATTAAAACATGATTGCTACTCCATGGTTAGGCTTTACCTTGGACACAACTAACTATTTTCTAATGATCTGAGAATTCTGCCCAGCTCATAATGCACATCAGATTCATATGCTTGTCCGGCATAATTAAGTGATTTACAGAGCAGTAATATACCTTAAATACAACTCTAATATACCGGTAGACACTGCAAGGACTTAAGAATGGGGGTAATGTGTTGTTGTCTTTTGGTTCAAGTGAGAACTCAACTGTGTTCTGAATCAGTTGATGCTGTGTGATTATCAGAAGCTTGGATGAAGCTAGGATGAGTTTCTTTAGATCTGATTTTGTCAGGAAACCTCTGATGTTTCCTGACAAAAAAAAATATTTTTGATGTTCTTAAAGTGAAAAAAAATGCTGATTAAGTAACTGATTGCATGTGACTGCTAAAATGGAAATCCAAGTCTGTTAGTATGCCAAAGTTATGAGCCAGCTCTTTCGATTTTAGGGTTTTTGAGACCTGAAAAGACAGCAAGTCTGTGCCTCTCACCGCTGTTGTCAAATATAATAAACTCTGTTTTATCTTTATTCAAGTACAGAAAGTTTTGTCCCATCCAGTTAGTGATGTGCTCCAGGCACTTACAAAGAGAATCAAGAGGATCATACATTTTGGGGAGAGGGCTAAACATCTGATAGTTGTGGTAAACTAACCAAGATCTTGTAAGAGAAAGCGTGTATAAAATAAGTGTGTTAAATAAGAGAAGCCCATGAATTGAACACTGAGGGACACCACAGGTCACTGTTTCAGAAACATTATTTTCTATTTCAAAGTAATTCCTGCCTTGCAGGTATGAACTGAACCATTTTATGACTGTTCTTGAGAATCCATCCAACTTTTCAAGTCTATCTATAAAAAATGTTGGGGTCTATAATATCAGAGGCTGCACTGAGATCAGTAGTGAAACCGATACCTTCCCAGAATCTGCTTTTAAACTAATTCTATTAATTACCTTAATTACAGCAGGCTCAGAATGATGGGTATGCCAAAAACCTGACTGAAATTTGTCTAGACAGCTGTAAAAAGTATGTTGCTTGTCTCAGTGTTTTTTTCCCAATAGACAGTAGATTCAAAACGGGTCTGCAATTACTGTTTTAAAGACAGAATTCATAACAAATTTTTAGTGAGCTAGGAAAATGCCCAATAAAAGTGGGTTGTTTTCTATCTGAAGTATTTATTCTTTAATAGATATTTTGTAAGGGATCAAGGATGCAGGTAGGTGATTTGAGGTAACTCTTTGTATCCAATTAAAATGTAATTGTTAATAGCACAGAACTGGGATATTTTTAACCATTATAACTGATGTGATGGAGAGGTCGCAGGCTTATTGGTGGATGTAAATGCCTTGTCTAATATTGTGAATTTGGGCTGTTATTCACTTGGCTCTGATCTGGGGTACCCCTATGGGCTTCACATTGGCTTAGGATGTTTCAGTGATAGAGAGGAGGACTGGTTCTTCTACCACTCCAACCCCAAGTCTGATGCAGAAGAGTTTGGAGGACCTGTGCCACCTGTGGGACTCAGTTGTACCGCTCAGGTTCCAGACTAGGGGGCTTCCCTGAGGCCTCCTTCGAGCCTCCTATTCCAAGTAGGTATGGAAACAGGATTCCTTGGGTCTGAGGAGTCAGAGTGCTTGTAGGAATGTGGTATAGTCACCGGGGAGCCCCCAGCACCTCTGAGGAGACTTGGAGACGGAGGCGGAGAAGGAAGGGTCGGTGGTAAGTGTCACCACCAGACCAGCAATCACTGTCTCAAAGCCAGCGTTTGTCACCACTGAGCCAGCATACACTGCTGTCGATGTTGAGGGTCCCAGGGGACCTCTGGGCTCCAGTCTGAGTGGGCACAGTCAGCAAGGACCACCAACCATGCAGTCTATATCCCCAATACCTGCCACTTTTCCTGTCTGCATTTTACTGTTTTTGTGGCTTTCCCATGTCTGTACATGTGTGTGCATCCATGTTATCCATGTCCTGTCTCTCCTCCTGTCAGTGTGGTTAGTGTTGTTTCATATGTGTGTCTCGTTGTTTTTTATGTGTTTAAGTGTGTGTGTGTGTAGTGTCTTTGTCACCATGTCAACACACGGTCTGATGTTCTGTTCGTGTTCTGTGTTCAATAAAAAAAAAAAAAAAAAAATGTTCTCTCTTTTGGATTTGAACTACCATAACATTTTTCCATGATGTTTTCTGCTGGCATGAAATTTTAAGTTTTAGGTTTAACTGGAGGAATCACATTTAAAGCCTTAATAATGTTTGAGTTGAAGCTGTCCAACAAAGCATCAACAGACTGATGGTATTTATTGTGAGTGTCTTTGTTTTATTCTCTACACATTTTTCTCATGAAGTGTAGCTGTACTGTCATTTCTAAACTGCTTTTTATAATTGATGGGCTTCATCTTGAATTCAAGTGCGAAAACACAGTAATGACTTAACAGAGACACCTCCTTAACAGAGGCTGAAATATTGAGATGAATCCAGAGTGTAAAAGTACCTTTGTGTGCTACCAGCTACATACTGAGAGAGAGCAACAAAAAAGTTCAATATAGCATGAAGACCTTAGTATAGTTGTCCATGGAATTAACAATATGTATGTTAAAATAACCAACTTCAAAATGGTCAAAATCAGTGGAAATGTAATCTCTAAATTCAACAATATAATCAATATTGTACTTTGGAGGCTACTATATAATATTACTAGAAAAATGATGAGACTGGCATGAGAGACATTTAGAAAGCTGAAGTTTGGTGGTGTTGATTCAGTTTAATAGAGTTAATACACTAAATTAATTTAACCATGTTTCAGTTAAAAGCAGTGAAAGAATCCCATGGGCTATAATAAAATCATCACTAAAATCAGACTTGGTTGTGAGTTTCCTAATATTGAGAGGAACAAGTGTAACAATCAGTGTGCTTTGCTTCACAAAAGCTGTAGCTCATGTTTTACATACTGCAAGTTAGACATATTCACACAATCTGGAAGGAAACAAAGGGACAAAAATACCTTGGTTCAGCAACCTTTTAAATTTCTTTTCTTTGCACCTGTTGCCAGAAGATTAATCCAATAATGAATGTCCTCAAGGAGAAGAATAACTCAATAATGAACTCAAGGAGAAGGTGTATACTAACAGTACCCAGTGAACTCACATTCTACATCATTTTGTGTAACAGCAGACAACTAAGGAGACTACAGTGATATTGGCATAACACCAATAACAGCTGAATAATTTTCACTTCTTTCTTGCCCTGGCTTGGTCAAGAGAAGTTAATATATAAATATATATTTATATATTAACTTTTCTACCTAATGTCGAGTTAAAATCCTTTTATTTACAACAGGTGCAATGATGCAAAGTATTTAGATTCTCTAGAGCTTCACAAAACAATGTACATCCTTTAGTTCTGCCTGCATATGGATTATAAAGAGTAATGTTTTTCAACCAAAGTGTGTAGCAATACAGGCCGGTGTAGTGGTGATGATGGTGTCACTAGGCTCATCGTCACCTCCGAGTTGTCAATGAAGTTCAGGCTGTTTGAACGACAGCTTTGTGTTTAATCCAAGTAGCCTTGAGAATATATTTGTTCTCCAGGTAGGCAGGAGACCATTGATACGGGATAGCATTTTGAACTTGATAATTGTGTTCAGAAGATTATAAAAAGTCCCTTTTTAATATTCCAGACTCCTTCGTTCATGTGTCATTCTTATTAACATTCACAATAATCTGCTTCACAGTTGTGTATTCAGTATTGTTGGAGGTTTCTAGTTCAGCTCAGAGACTGTGATGTTCAACTCACATTGAACTACAAGTTTCTGGCTATTGATAGTCATCTCCAGTGATAAGGACATCTGCTTTGTCCAAAGGCTGCATTTTTGTGGTTCTACTGGGGTAATCTGGTTAGCTGGTAATCTGGATAACTACGTTAATCACGTAGTGCTTTTCCAACCTAACTTCCCTTTCTTACTAAACTACGCTTTGACTTAATCGGTAAGTATGAAAGGTAGGACACTCACAGAGCCTAACTGTAAGACAGAAACCAGAAGAACTGCATTGTCCAATTATCACAATAGCATACAACAAGTCCTCAAGAGTCAGTTAAATGACAACAATAAGATCAAAGATGTCCTGCCAGTCATCAGCCAATAAGATCAAAGCCTGTATGTCCTTGCCAGTCATCAACCAATAAGATCAAAGCCTGTATGTCCTGTCAGTCATCAGCCAATAAGACCAAAGCTTCTATGTCCTGGCAGTCATCAGCCAATAAGATCCAAGCCTGTATGTCCCACCACTCGTCATCCAATAAGATCAAAGCCTGTGGACATGGTACTTTTGCCAGCTAACTTTGTATATTGGCTTTTGCCTGCTCTCTTCTATGCTTATTTATGCCTATTAAAGTTGGACTGTTTGTTGACTCTGCCTATCCCTGCCCTGTATTGTGTACTGTGTTTTTTTTTTTTTTTTGAGTTTTCTATTAAACCTACACTTTGCTTGCACATGCTTCCTGTGACCCCCTCTCTTGGCTTAGATGATCGCTGACTAAAGCAGAGACTTAGCAGCTTAAAGTTAGGACTGAATTAAAACCTGTTGTTTTTTTCCTTCTCTTCAGACACGATATATTTTTTAATGAGTGCTAGGGTATCATAATGTGTTCATCTCACTGTTTCAGGGTGTTTGTTTTTCTTGCATTGCTCTGCTACAGGTGCCTTGTTTAAATAAACAGAACCTGCATCTGTGTCTGATTAACTGAGTCATTATAGAAAGGCATTTTTTTGTGGCAATTCTCTGTTACATTTTCTAAATACTTTGTGTATATGATAAAATGTTGACATTGACAAAAAAATTACACTTTGAAATTTCTTAGTCCACAGAAATAGTGTCCTATACCTGGAAAAATACACTGCCAGTTTTATCATTTTTTACATAATGCTTTCATTCAATGCACTAGATTATTGGCTCCTGACCATTTGTTTATAGAGAATACATTGTCTGATTTGCCATGAAGTTGAGTAAATATTATCATGCTAAGATAAACAGAGCACTTATCAGAGTAAATGGTTATTGAGAACTTTCAAGATGTTTTGCTAGATCCATGACTCTAGAACTCTAGATAAATGTATTATAAGAAAGCAAGCAACCCAAAACCCCAAAAGAAAGAGAGCATATGACACATACCTTAAAATATGTGCAATAAAATATTGAGAACTTTCAAGGAGTTTTGCAAGAGTCTTTCTACTAAGACATTCCACTGGACAATGGACTGTCATACCTGCCATTTCTGTCCTAGACTCCAATTCCCAGAATCCCAGGCTGTCAACCATGCTTTTTACCCCTGTCATTCATTCCAGCTTGCTGGACTCTTAACAATACACCTGCTCTGTGTTTTGCTAGTTTTACTGCTCTTTGCAAAGTCTTGCTTGTGTTTCAAAGCCTGTTGCTTATTGCTTATCCTCTTGTTATTGCAGTTAATATGTTGGTGTTTTGTTTACTGAACTGATAAACAACTCTGTTGCCATGGCAATACTTGAAAAATAACTCTTCATAAATAACTAGTTCCCTGTATCGAACAATTAAGAAACAAGCTACCCCAAACTCAAAATGAACTGTAGTACATGATGGACACAATTTAATGAATTATGCTAATTATTAACCTTTCTTCTCCTTACCTTGTTTGATTATTTATGAAGTAGTAGGTCAATTCTAATTAACAACAACAGCAACAAACAACAACAGCAAAGTGACTAAAGCATTAATGCTAGAATGTTCTAGAAGCACATTAACACTAGAATGTGGCCATGCCTCATTAATCCGCTTATACCTCGGAGCGCCGAGGGCCGGTCATCTGACCGCTTTTGCTTCCCTCTACAAGCATTGTTTCACGTCAGCAGTCAAAAGTGTTTACACAAGAAGAAGCTGTTACTGACACATAAGAATTGCTGGATGGCATCTCTTGCATAAAGGGCCGTGCCGGGCACAGACACAAATTGGAATTGTGGCTTTTGTGTGTTACATCAGTAAATTAACAACAATATGATAATATTGCTCGGTTAACTTTTTCAGAAGGTAGTTTTCCTCTTATCCATTTTGTTTTGTGCGAAATTGTTAATCTAAAATATTGGTTTAGTGTCGACTTTTGCCTGGTGTAATAATTCAATTCCTTCCTTGTGTTGTTCTGTTGACGTGTGTTATTCTGTTGTATGTATACAGTAGAATTTTCTAGCAACATTTTTCATGTTGTGAGAGGTGTCCAATGAGCAGTTGCCAGCAGGCCCAGACCTGCCATCAGGAGTACTGGGAGCTTCCCGCTGGCTTGGACTGTCAGAGTAGATGATATGATGAACTAAACAGCACAACACAGCTTGTAAACAAACACTGTCCCTGCAGTCCTGTTTCTCTAATTGGGTCTTTCTGTCGTGACGTAGCAATGCAAGTAAATACTCTCAGAAATACATTTTCCCCAATTATTATGGGTTTGTTTTTTTCAGAAGGTATGTCAATACTTGCGATTAGCATGAGAATAAAATATGTTTCAGGGCATTTTCGTATGTTATATGGAAAAAGTTTGGATTTAATTTAGATGGGTTTTGAATAGGGGAAGACCCTAACCCTAGTTTATGTTAAAGATATGAGCTCTCAAACCTTGGAAGGAAGCTTTTAAATGTGGCACGCCTCTTTAATTACTGCTGTATAAGCGTGACGTGTGTGTATAATTACTTGTGATTAGTGTTTTTGTTTTTTTTTTTTATTAAAAAGGTATAGTACCTGCAATAATACACACAAGTAATGATGGTAGATAGATTGTCATAGACAAAATGTCAAACTGTGTATGTGACCCTAGAAAAAAACTATGAAACAACAACAAAAAAACTACTGTTTTTATTTTACTCTTTTGATCAACAGTTCAGCGCAGTTTAAACACACTTGTTAAATCGAGATAGGCAGTACCAAATAGCCCAAATGGAGTAAGTGGGTCTACAGAGAAAGCTCAGGGAGAGAAGGCAGAAGGAATAGAAATAGGAGAAGAACATGATTTGTGTGAAAACCAGTACATTGCTCTAGCATTGTGTTGTCCTGAGGCTCAGGGGTGCACACTTGGCCTCGTTGCTTACAGTATTGTAATTTGTAAAAACAATGCAAAGAAACGGTAACAAGCCATAATGTCCTTGCCAAATGTGCTTGACTGCAGGATAGTATAATGATGCAAAACTAATATCTCATGCTTGAAAGAGATGTGGAAATAAAGAGAAAAGAATGAGCAAATGAAAGAGTAATAGAAACACCCCCAGGGCTGCAGTCTAGCCCACCCTCTCTCTCTCTCTCTCTCTCTCTCTCTCTCTCTCTCCCTCTCTCTCTCTCTCTCTCTCTCTCTCTCTCTCTCTCTCTCCCTCTTTCTTGCTCTTTATTCTACATGTTCCTCTTTTCCTTGCACTGAAGGGAATGTAGTCAGCATAATGGTAAATGTAAGAGCACAGTGGCGTTTCAGTGTCCCGAGGACCGGCTCACGGCCCATTTCCTCTTTAAAATGCAAGAGAATCCTGTTTCTCCTGGTCAGTGATACACAGTAATCAGAGATCTCATTTAACATTGAATGGGGGGTGGGGGGGGTACTCAGGTACATTTCCCTTCTAGTTTATAAATGCAAACTTACACAGGAGTGGAGAGTAACAAAGTATATTGCATGGGGTAGTGTACTCAAGTGCCATTTTTAAGTATTCGTTCTTTACTTTCAAGGCTTCTGTGCTATGTAATTAGTCCTTTCAAACCTGTTCAGGCTCTCCAGTGTCAGATCTCCTGCTGATCTGTGTTCTAGTAACAATGCTTCACACAGAAATGACTCCTAGAAATGTGAACCTGTGAACTGGTACAGAGATGTGTATCCGCATTAGAACGCAGAGGTTCCTGTGGTTATCGCTGTAGCAAATTGCTTGGGCAACCTGCAATGCTGTTGGATGCCATGTACCATGGGGATATGATCACATAAAAAAGGGCAAAAGAGATCAAATCTATTTTGAGTTTATTACATTTGTCTAGCAGCTAATTTTTGTGAGTTGTTAAATTGTGTATAATTGTGTGCCTGAGAGAGCAGAAATAGAAGCCACCAATTAGAAAAGGTTATGTCCATGAAAATTATATTAGTAGCATCTATGTGTGAATAAAATTGTGCTTTCACATGACTGACATGAGAGGAAACAGGCGCTGTGTGTCATCTCCATACGAGCTGTATGTCATCTCCATACATGCTGTGTGTCATCTCCATATGAGCTGTGTGTCATTTCCATACGCACTGCGTCATCTCCATGCATGCTGTGTGTCATCTCTGTAGTCTCAGCATCTGGCAGTATTCACAGTGCAGCATATCCTCATGTCCCTCTGGTACATGTGTGCACTGCTGAGAGTGCGAGTAAATTTTTCTGCACCATTTACACTGTATGGGAGCCCCATGGGTGTGAGACAGAGCCAGCCATGCGTGTAAGTCTGTGTGTCTGTGTGTGTGTGTGTGTGTGTGTGTGTATGTGTGTGTGTGTGTGATGATGATAAAAGGAACTGGTCTATTGAGCCAGGGCATCAAAAGCATATTTGAAGATCATCTCATAGCCAAGATGTAGATAACGACCGTGTTTAACTACCATGTAGAGCCCATCAATGCCTTACAGAAGTGATGTAAAACAATAGCAAGGCTTCTCTTGTTGGATTGATCTTGGTGGTTAAAATAGCACCAGGACCAATCCCATGGTAATATGTGATTTGTTGTTTTCAGTGCCAGCGGTCGGTGTTTGTATGGGAAATTCACATATTGATCCATGTTTTTGCCAGTCGACTGTATCAGCCATTGTCATTAGACTTTTAGCAACGTTTCCCAGCAATAAAATGAAAGTGTATAAAAAAAATTGGTTGAGCATGTTGCTTCTGGCAGCTCATTTCCATCAAACTGACTTTCTGCAATAAAAATGCTTTAAGTAATGACATATTTCCTGAAAGAAAAAAAAAAACCACACAAGTTAATACAATCAAATAAGAAAATGTAGTTTGAGTTGAGTTCTCTCCAAATATTGAATGTATATGGCAAAATGTACCCATTATTTCTTTGACTTTACTGGTGTTTCAGCAGAACTGAAGAAAGACAAACAAGGACATATCTTAAGAAACAATTGCCCAGTTTAAGTTTAACCTAATTACCATAGTTAATGACTCAAATTAATCTGTGACATGTTGCATATACAAATTGAGAAGGAAGTGGATGAAAATAAGATTTCAACAATAAGAGAGAGAAAATTAGAGACTGCAGAAGCAGTTAAAGACTGAAAAAGAGTCAGTGTGAGCAGGAGAATGATCTTGACAGACAGCTATAGGGCTCAAATGAGAAACGCTGGAGATAGGAACCCTTCAGACTTAAACAAGGTGGTGAGATGAGGACGTGCAAGTGATTGCTAATAGACTGGTGTTTGTGAACGGATGAGTGGGTAAGTTGTGATTGGTGGATCATTGGCTGATTGAAGAGTAGGGAATGACCGAATCATTTTCTCACAGGCTTTCAAGAAAATCTGACATCTCTCCTTTAGGAGCTCAGAGAAAATGCTAAATAAGTGAAGGAACTAGATGACATCATTTCAGGAAGCAGGGTTGAAACTAGAGCCCACATCGATAGGTCAGGGGACACCAGCACGAAGCACGGGACTCGGGCACCTGTGGGAGCTCAAAAGGAACAGGTGAAGGAAATGACTAATCAACTTGGGACCAGGGACATTCATTTCGACATGCAACAGCCTGTCAACAACCCATCATATTTATACACATATACAGGCGTGTTTATTACTGCAATGAAACGACAGACTTTAGAATTATACTCATACATTCATCTCTTCCTACAAATTGTGAAAGTTGCTTGGTTTTCTCTGATATTACTCGTTGTCAAGTTAAATAAATTATATGAATATTATATGATGCTGGATGTTAAGCATATAGGCCAGTTGCTGCCGGTCTGTGAAACCCTGCTCTCGTACACACACACTCACACACACACACACATATATATATATATATATATATATATATGGAGAGAGAGAGAGAGAGAGAGAGAGAGAGAGAGAGAGAGGGAGGCCCAGGGAGATGTTTTTCCAAACCTAATCCTTAAAACTCACATGAAGCTAAACTCTTCAGCATTATACAATGTAAATTCTTAAGATCTCACCAACTAGAGTGAAGTAGTTTTTGCTGATACCATTTCCCTCTAGAATATCTGATCTGCTGTGTTTACTGGGTTAAACCATGAATTAGGCAAATAGTAAACCTCTGATGTGGCAAACTGTTTTAGCATTAAAGAAACTTTATTACATTGGTTACACATATTCTCGTGATATATTGCTGGGATATTTATAATAAATATATTGTTATAATTTGGAGATACTTTTATGTTTTACACATTAAACCTTCACCTGCTCTAATTTCTATTGTTGGTCATAGCAATGCTGGGTTGAAGTTGGTAAACCCTAACCCCTCTATAACCCCTCTATAACCCCTCTATAACCACTACTGCAATATTTTTCTCATCAAAAATGTTTGCAGCATTTATTTGCTATCTTTCATTATTTTCCCCAAAATAGTGAAATATAAAAACATCTTTATACAGTAAGTTTTTGTATGTTCTGTCCTTATACAGATAATATTTTGATATAACTTTTTTTCTTGCAAATAATTGCTGAAATGGCCAGTGAGTTTTGAATGACGGCTCCAAATGTGTTACAAAGGGGCTTGAGTTAGCAGCGGCAGTCCCTGCCTTTCCTTCTCCTGTCAGGTCCTTAATTAGCTTGTTCCTCTGAGATGAAGCACAAGGCCGCACAATCCCTCTTTAATTAGCACACAGGCAGCCCCAGCATCGCACTCTGAATGACAATGCACTATGCACTAGGCTTGGACAGCCGCACCTCCCCCTTCAAAATCCTTTCAGAGACGCATGTGATACTCAGTCATGTTTTTAAGACATTTTCCCAAGCCAAATTCAAAGTTAAATGTATAGTATGTGGTTATGAGTGCACAGAGCCAATGATTTATCAGTTACAATTTTCAATTCAAAATGACATTTCTTGTTGGATGATTTTTGTGTATGTGTTCAAGATCATGACTGCACCATGTCTGGTTCCATTTATTGATTTATTTTAGAAATAGCTATCGTCATAACTTTAGTTTGTATTCCAATATGTTTTATTTAACAAATGTAGTTGATGTCATTTAAACTGGCTTTCATTAAATAGTGGATGTGTGTGTGTGTGTGTGTGTGTGTGTGTGTGTGTGTACATGCTATACCGCTTCTCCTGTGTGACTGATATTACTTTGAGGGCACTGTTAGAGTCTCATCAGAGTGGGTGTTGGGGGTGAGAGTAATGTCAATCCATCTGCGTGAGGTTTGCGATGGTGTTGTTGTGGTCAGAGTTGTTACACCCAGTACAGAATAACCGAGGCTCTAAACATTATCTGGGCTCAGGAGACAGATTGTACTGTTGGGTTAAGAAGACACAGTGTGAAGAAAAGTATGAAAAGCAAAGGGAAAAAAAAAACATGCCTTCTGAAATTATGTTTTTTATTACTTGTTTGTGTGTGTGGTTTTTTGTGTGTGTTTGTTTATGGTAAAATGATCTATACATTGTTGTACAGTAACACATAGGTCATTGTAACTGTGTGTCTGAGTGAGAAAGATTGAAGAACAAGAAGAAAATGTGAATCTTGTCAATAAGGACAGTACATTTACAGAAATAAGTGCTCATGAATGAACTGAACAGAAAGAGATTTGAGAGAGAGATCTGAAAGAGAGATCTGAGAGAGAGATCAGAAAGAGAGATCAGAAAGAGAGATCTGAGAGAGTTCTGAGAGAAAGATCACCGTGACACTAGTGCTTGACTGAAGCTAAACTGCTGCAGTCCTAGTGGGACAGACAATACCTGCAGAAAAGTTCCACACACAACACCTGCAGAAATGTTAAACACATTATACCTGCAGAAATGTTAAACACATTATACCTGCAGAAATGTTCCACACACAACACCAGTAGATGTACAGTATGTACAGTTTTGTTTATTTACTTTTATGCACTTGTATGAATAACATTTGGGATTAATGCTGGTACATGACAATATTCCAATATATTCCAATATTCCACGAAGGCAAACCTTCGTGGTTGGCCAGCTCAAGACTATTTATCGTATAATTATTACTATATTATTACTAAATATTGTTATTTATCGTTTAATTATTACTATGTCATCATAAAATAGCTCTTGATAAAGCTTGGAAAGCGGTACCAAAGTGGCGTACATATTTAGAAAGGAAAAGGAACAGGATATTTTGATAAAACTGAACTACATTTAGTGCCACTTGAACACTTCGGCAAAGCGAGTGGTCACCATAGAAACTAGAGTAGGTGCCTCAGTGGCTTTGGGAGAGCAACAATACAATAATAGTAAATAACAATGCCAACAATAATAACAAAAACAATTTATTACTATTAATGTATAACACCCATTAAATTAAAATGAATATTTAAAGATTTTTTTTTTTTTCTCAATACTGATTCACTACCTTGACAATGAGCTACTGGGCACATTTCTGTTGAGCTAGATGTGTAGGCTGCGCTTTAATGTTGAAAGACTGGTTGTGTAGGTGGAGCTTTAATGTTGAAAGACTGGTTGTGTAGGCGGAGCTTTAATGTTGAAAGACTCGTTGTGTGGGCGGGGCTTTTGGAGGCTAGAAAAGTGACGCAACATTAATTTTGTATTTTACCTTTTTACATTGTGTGATGTTGAGGCGCTACCACGCTAAAAAAGGAGAGAATGCCAAGCACAGAGATAGACAACATTTATTCTTACTTTACAGCAGGGGGCTCCTGGCAGAAGGGTCCTTGGGCCTCTGGTTCAGGGTCACTGTGGGGCTCGCCGTGTGCTTCTTCCTCCTCTGAGGAGTAGGAGAGGGAATCGCTTGCAGGCATCTCTGTCTCCATCTCCTCAGGGAGTGAGGCCGTCCCTGCAAACCTCATAAGTGGGGAGGTCCAGGCGGAGCCCGAATGAGGTCCTTGGCTTCCTGGGTCCACAATAACAATAGTGCAAACAGCAAATAAAATGAGTAAAGTCTTTCTTAGAAATAAGTTCCTGATATGTAGTAGAAGTGTTGTGTAGAACAAAGTCTACTATTGTGTAGAAATTTCGTGTTTCCATTGCTCAGACAGACCTACTTAACCTGGCAATTGATTGATAAACGAAATCAGGTGCATTTAAGCAGGTCATTCACTCAACCACACCGGACGCTGACCCTCACAGACCACCACAGTGCTTTATTAATTCAAATGAATTGCACACGATTCAACTCATCAATCAATTTGAAGGTGTGTCTGAACAGAGCAAATTACCAATCTTGGAGTTTCGAGTTTGGCACCGCTGGTGTAGAATAAACCAATGCAGATTCCATTGTGGTCCTGTCTCTTTCGACATAACACGGAGCTAGGCTACAAAACAGCCCTGCTTGAGGTGAGGAAAAATAAATTATTTCTTTACATTTCTGATAAGCCACAGTCAGAGAAGGCTGTACCATAGGCATAGTTTAAGCCAAAATGAATGTCAAACCTTCTCAAAAGCACATTTATTTCTATACACCAAATTAACAAATGACAGTTAATGCCCATGCACTCTACAAATCAGCATTTGCCATCTTTAACACTCTGGTGCAGCCATGACTTTAGAGCCCGGAGAGTTGGATGTGATGATCCAACATCCAAATTGTGTCAAATCCCACAAAATTCTGAAGGCAACATCATGGTTTCTTACCTGGAGTGGATGAACCCTGAGGGCAGCAGCCGCATTCATTTAATGTTTCCTATAAATGATAGAGAGGGCCAACAGAACATGATCTACATCAGATTCACCACAGTCTATTGTTGCAAAGTTATTAAACTTCAGGAACACACAGAAAAACATTATGTTAGGAAAAAATGTATATTTATGGTGTACAGTATAAGAATGACTCATGCTGTGTTTATCCTTCTTGATCCTAGTCCATGTTTGTTTACTTTAGTGGCTGCTTTGTGCACTGGAAAGAGGTGAGGTTAATGTCACAATAGCAAACATGGAAAATCCGGGTTCAATTCCCTGTACAAGCAGCCAGGGCCGCATCAGTAAGAATCACTGGGGGATTGATTCTTACTGAAACATAAGAAATGAAAAAGTGGTTATATACTGTATATATGAGAGACTGTATATATGAGAGAGAGAAAGAGAGATTGCCCAGTTAAAACAAGGTGTGCTATCAAGAAATTAGGACAGTTCAATGGTAAATGAGCTATTGAAACTGTGGATGGACATCATAGAGCTATGGTGAATCAACCAGACATTGTGGTAGTAATTATCATGCAGAAAATGGAAGTGGTAATAGTTGTGTCAGCCCTGAGGGATTGAAATATATAAATGAAGGAATGTGAAATGTTTAAAAAAGTAACAAAGACTGAACAGGCACCCTCAGAATCCCAGGATTTTGGTAGAAAGCCTGTGTGTGTGTTATGATCACCCCTCCGATAGTGTCGCAGTTCAAAGACGATGCATTCCATTTTAGATTTATCGTTTACTTCTGTCTCATTTGCTTCACCTGTTTCATATTAAGTGCTCTTTATGTTCATATTCAAGCAATTGTTCGAGGCCTTCTTCGCGGGTAATTGTTGTCTGTTTCCAAGCCTTGTGTCAGTTGCCACCAGTCTGTTCTCATAGCCTGTTACCTGTTTAGTACTTGTTTTACATTTACATTTCTGGCATTTGGCAGACGCTCTTATCCAGAGTGACTTACAAAGTGCTTAGGGATACCTGGAATATCTAGTGTAGCGCAGATAGACCCGAATTCATGTACTCCAAGCTGGAATACTACCAGAAGATAGTCTTATGGTACCAAGCCTTTCCTATA
>JAOYMR010000013.1:809537-831883 GCA_025802075.1 Tenebrosternarchus preto | reverse complement strand
GCCGCGCCCCGCGCGCCGCCCCCCCCCCCCCCCCCCCCCCCCCCCCCCCCCCCCCCCCCCCGCGCGGGCGGGCCCGGGGGCGGGGCCCGGGCGCCCCCCCCCGCGCCCCCGCCCCCCCCCCGCCATTGGCTTTGCTTTTGTCAGACTATGTCATTGATCTCTACTCCTTCAGTAATGCTTCTCATAGGCGAGTTCTTAAAGCAGGGTGCTGCTTTCCAGCAGGAAGGAGAACTGTTTGTGCTGTGTTGTGCTAAAATTACACGGGTTTTGAAGCAAGACTGAGGTTCCTCTGAGAGCAGACGGACGGCGTACAGACAAAGGGCGGGTTAAGGGCGGGGGTCTTTGAAGTGAGCTTAAGAACTGTCAGAATGACTCAGTCATGTTGTTTACTCAGAGCTTTGCTTACGTACAGGATTCCAAATCCCTGCATTTAAACCAGCCAATTAGAGTCTAATGTTCAAGCGTTTTACGTTTTTAAACAGATGTGATGGAGCAGAACATGTTCAGGCCATTTTATTTTCAGAACTTGAGAATTATTTGCTATTTTGTTATTGTTTTATTTGGAGTAGTATTATTGAGTAGTATTATTGAGTAGTATTGTGTCTGCCCAGTTTTGCCTTAGCAGTGTAATTTATGTGGGATATTGTCCTGTGAATACAATACAGGAGCCTCCACTGTACTCTGTCATAAATGTAAAGGTCAACAAAGTAAGAACACATACAGATTATTATTTTTAGCCAATGGGACAGATATGGCTAGAAGACCAGATTTTGAAATTAATCTCTTTATAAAAATATATGTCTCTATTGTCTCTATCTCCAAATTTTCAACCTGGTAAACCAGCCAGGTATTTGTTTTTTTCCACATAGTACAAATAATTGGCAACAGAAGAGAGTGTGCTTCATGAAAGAACATTTTTAAAGAAAGAATACATTTTAAAGTCAGATTGTATGACTACACCTCATCAGGTTTATAAAGGCTTATGCCCATGTGTGAAAATCTTATGAAATAGACCCTAAATGCTTTATTAGATCCTGCCATTTCGATTCAGAAGTTTCTTTCATAAAAATGCCATCTAATGGTAAATATGTGCAGATTTTCTGCTTTCAGAGATCAGTAAATGAAAACACATTAAAACAAAACAACAAGCCATCGGTCTAGCCATTTTTATGTGTTTCTTTATGTGTTTGTTTATTGGAGGACAATGGTTGTTTAAGATGGATACACAGGTCTGGAGCACTCATGCATTTTGTTCATAGGAGAACATTTCTGAATACCAGGAAATTGGTGACTATTGTAAATAAGGAAGAATCTGCTCACACAAATGGTTCTTACTTGAGGCCCATTGTTGGTTGTTATGTGGTTCTCTTCCTCAATTTTTAATTAGCTCTTGATCTGAAGAACAGAGATTTTTCATTCTGCCGTGAGTTCAGCCTGTCACTTGGCAAGAGAGAGAGGTAACACAGTTGAGCTTGTGTATATCGCAAATTTGTGTGTGGAGGGAGGGCAGATGAGTACAGAGCGGGAGCTGGTATGTCCAACTGGTTAATGAGTGTAACGGGCTCAGATAAGCTTCACCTGCAAATCAGAAGCGAAACACTGACAAAAACAGCTGATTAAATCATGTCTATTATTTATTTATTATTTGTTTGTTTTTTTATGAAAGATTTCACCATGTTTCGAAGTGGCTTCATCAGTTCTTGATACGGTAGACACTTTAACATGCACTAATCCTCTGAGCCTGAATGAACCCACCTCCCTTAACAAATGCATATTTACTCTTATTTACTACCAATGCTAGACATGGTAAGGATCTGCATATTCTCTTTTTTTCACATACAAAGTCTTATTATTTGATACAAAGTATTACTGAGCATTTACATACTGTGGCTTTTGTTCCAAATTCTTTGGCAAATAGAATTTTATTATTGTCTTTCCTGGGATCCTTAATCTTCACCTCCTCTTCAGGCACAGACCGGCATCACCACTGCACTGTAAATAACTGTTTCTGTCGTCTGAAAGCCTGGGCAGTACATTATGTTCCTGACGAAGCAGAAAGTTCTCAGAATTAACATACTGCTGTTGGTCTTATTTAACTATTCCTTTTTAAGGAAGTGCGGGTGGACTGAAACTTCATGGTTTATTCTAATTACAGTATACATGCAGTTTCTCTGAGTGCATGGGCCTTCGCATAGCCACTTTTGTGTTTATTATGACTGATGATTATAGTTAATAAGCCTTAGTCATGATGCAGTGAGTTTCATATATATATCCATGTATTTCTCTTTGCATACTCGACAGTGGCAAACAGGTGGATTGCCTTCCTTGACTGCAAATGATCTGCCGAAGCAAATTCATCACTGCAGCATCCACAGAGAGGAGTCCTGCTAGAAGCGACTTCTCAAGGCACCACCAAACACTCAAAAACCGTCCACTTACTGTGCAGCTTTCATGGGCAGCAGCCACACTAATTATGCATGAACCGCCTATTGACTTTCAAAGCTGGTTCCCTCTTAAATTATGCCGAATTGCTTCACAAGGGCCCCCTTGAGTGAAGCTATTAGGCATTTAGAAGGAGCAGTACCAATGGCTGGATAAATTGTTCTGCACTGGGCCAATGCTGGGGTCCGAGGCCCCGCCCAGTCCCTTCTGAGGGACCAGCGACTGGTGAAGAGATGGCTGGTGAATGCTAATACGCTGAGCTACTGCTCTGGGGTGATGAGAGACAGACTCTTCTGCGCACACGCCGCTCTCCAAACTCCACACAGACGGGCGTGAGGTAAATTCGAGCAGGTGGTCGTGAGGAATATTAACTGGAGTGGCTCTAGCCATGGACACCATTTCCGGACCCTGCTATGCGGACTGCACAAGCCGGTACATTTAGTCACATCGCTGAGGTCTTCTTGTTTGATCACCACATTCCTTTGATGCAAAGCAAAGGATCATGCAAGTAATGCCTTCACAATTTTTTTTTTTTTTTTTTACAAATATGATTCTTGTCTGCTTTGCAACGAAAATGATTCAAATTTAGCAAGCCATACATAGTACATATTCATAATACAAGAAGTGAGCAAATGCTACATGAGAGCCAGACAGAAGCCAACTGGCATGCAAAGTCAAACCAGTAGGAGTGAAATGAAGACGATAAGTATACTTCAGACACTCAAACGTGTTGGAGATCAAGATGAGCTTGAGAAATGTATGTTCTTTGAAGAAAACCTCTAAGATCCTCTAAGATAAAGAAGATGCTTTGCTAATTAAGCATGACACCACCCAGTTAATTAGCATATCTAGTCATCTTCACTGAACCAGAAACATTTGGGGCGTAAGCATGTTGTTAAAGAACATCAGCCAAAGCTTTCCAAACTAGAGGTGTTACGCTAAGCCTCAGCACTTTCTCACTCTGAGCTATGAACAGGAGATCCCTGCTGTTGCTCACCTAGGGCCCCATGCTGAGGCCTTTGGGAGGGAGGCTCTACTCCAGGTCAATGCAGGTCATCAAGCGTCTGTTCACTGCGAGTTGAACAAGTGTCTTCTGCGCAGGTAGTGTCACAGCTGGCCGCTTTATCAGCCACTCTGGAGAAAGTGTGGAAAAAAGAAAAAGACAGAAATCGAGAGAGATGTCCAAAAATAAATACTGACATTGCAACGCATTAGAATAGAGTGTGTTTCTTGTCAGGGTACAAGTACAACAAGATATTGCTGAGGTTCTCTAATAAACCTCATACTGCCATCAAAAACATAAAACCACAATTATTATTTTTTTAAATAAGCTATACATAGCATTTATATATGGCATGACGACAATGTTTCTATCAATGACAGAATGTGGTAAGATAGAAATGCGCAAGTGAGCATGTTTTGAGTCCACCATCCCGATGGACAGACAATTAAAGGTCAAATGAATTTAAATCCATGAAATTTCTGGTGTCTCATGAAAACCCATGACAGCTCATGACTCCTCTGGGACAGGGGCAATATGAAAATACAGAAATAGAATGTAGAAAAATCACTAACTGGAAAGCACACAGTTTAAAATGTACCAACTGATGAAAAAAACACACAGGTGAACATAGTATATGGCAGGGCAGGAACAAGGATAAAACCACAAAAAAAAACATGGAGCTTTCAACCTGGGAACCACAATGCTGAAGGTGTGAAACTGCACTAAAGACTTTAGCGCATGTGCTAAACATCCTGTTCATGTCCCGGATCCTCATTTCCATCAACATTCAAGCCACTGCTTGCCACGTTTACCGTGTTCCCATGTATAATGTGGTGATCTTGGTTCACATCTTGTGGAATTATACACTGTTTTGGACCGTTAATAAACTGTACTGAACTGTTCGTGAGGAACATTTCTGCTTTGTGAGGATCCAAATGTGATACTACAGGGTTAATTGGGAACTTGACCTGGTCATTTATTTCTAGCATATTACATCTTTTGAAAGGAGTCTTTCTTTTGAGTCTAATAGCAGAAAAAGTGGAATATAAAAGTGGCATATATATGTTAAATTGCAGTCTGAGTGTCTCAAGGATGATTCGTACGTTTCTTGTATGATATTGATGCCAGGAAAAAGATAGTGAACTTGGTCGTTGTAAACATGTTTCTGCATTGGTATTATATAACCAGGGGATTTTGATCTTCTGATTTCTTTACCTCCTTTTTTACTGATGTATGTATCTTGAACAGGCTGACATTAATTAGTTTACATGGAATTTGGCCCAATTTCCATGCGGACCGATGAGGTTGTTGGGGGGTGATAGGGGTTGGTTGATGTGCCCCCTGCTATGCCATCTGCTGAAGATTGGGCATCCTTGAACTGCACTGCACATGCCTGGCTGAGGAACAATATTCTCACTAATGAGAGACTGCTTGTTGTGTTCTCCTAGAGAAAGTGGGGATTCACTTGGACCACCGACAATGTTTTCAGTAATGGTGAATGATGAAATTAATAACACATTTAAGGTACTGAAAGAGAAAGCTAAGGGAGGAGATGATTTGTTTAACTACTGAGTTTCCACCAATCTTGGAATAAAACTATTGCAGGAAGAAGAAGGAGATTTTGACTATGCTAAGCACTTAGAGAGGAGGAAGGGCCCTATGCACATCCTTAATACATATTTAACTCATTACATCCTCACTTTATTACATATATCCTACCACATATAAAGCCACAGATTTCACTGATGCTGTCTGAGAACAGGTGAAAAATCTTCACTTGCGAATTTTTGCTTCAGCATTATTTTACTTGTTGCAAGCTAGAGATGATTGTGGGTAGACCAAAGAAAAGAGTACAGCAGTGGTCCAGAGGAGTTTACACAAACAGTACTAATGCCATGGAACTTGGATATAATTCCCAGGTGCATTCAGTGCAACATTTTATAGTTTGCCTTTATCAATCAAAGCAGCTGTTTTTGTGTGTGTATATTAAGATTAAGACATAGGCCAGATAGAAGGACTTTATTTTTCCATTGTACATATACACATGTACAGTATAATGAAACGTTGTTTAGTATCTATCTACTTCCTTGAGAGCTGGGAGAGCATTTTATGGCAACCCTGGAGCCAAGAGGGTTAAAGGCCCAACTACAGCTGTTCAGCAGAGCTGGGAATTGAACCTGCAACCTCGCAAACAAGAACCCACAGCTCTAGCCACTTGGCCAACATCGACCTCAGTTACGCAAGGAACCATCAATTATAAACCATCAAGTTAGCTAAAGCTATAGTGCGCAGTACATCACCTGCATCCTGGAAGGAAATGTTGGATTTATTTTTATTGATTGAATAGTGCTGGACCGCAGACCAAATCTTGAAGAAATCAATAAGACAAAGCAAGAGATGAGTTTCAAGAATGCTGTTCAAATGCCATATAGTAATCATGAGAGTTACAGTAGAACTGGAACAAATATATAAAGGGTAATATAACGTGTATAGCCAAGAGATAATGTCTTGTGTGCAATTGTATCAAAAGCAGTGCTGCAATCTAAAGGAATAATTGCAAATAACCTATCTACATATTATTTGATTAGTTTCAAAGATCATTAAGAATTTTAAGAAGTGCTGCTTCTCTGATATGGGAGTCATAGAAGGCATCCTGCAATATCTCATCTAAGCTATTTAAATGAAATAATTATAGAGTTGAAAAAAATAATTTGAGTTTGTCTAGAAAGGGAATATTTGATTTGGGAATTTGGGAATATTTCAGGCAAGGCCAGGAAACATCTGTTTTCAAGAGTTTTTGCTGAAGTGACTGACAACTTCCATAATATCCCTTGGGGGAAAAGCCAAATGGTAAAGAATCTAGAGGGCAGCAGGTCGTGTTAGAAAGTGAAAACCCTTTAGCAAATGATTCATGAGTAAATGAGATCTAAGGCCAGGCAATGATCAGTTGCTATTGCTACTGTACATGATTTTCCTCCCCAAAAAGAAATGACAAACCCATTGGAATTGTCATTTAAGAGTTCAGATGGATCATGTGGTTAATCAGCCTATTGATGATGCAAAAGTGGAAGTTTGAATGTCAATGAGGCCTCCAGGGCTATTTTAACTTAATTATTAAACTATTTCAGTTGATTTGAATAAATATCACAGTGGCCTGTCAAGACAGTCGTCTTGATTTCATTCTGCTTTCCTGCAGTGTATTTTTAGTTTTTAAATGGTGGTTGGATTTCTTCATGAGATTGAATAGACCTCATTTGTACTGGGGCTAAAGGATAACGCATTCTTTAAGTTTCAGGGTAAACTGCTCAACTAGACTGTTGCCAGACATTGAAGAAAGGAGGACATGAAATACACAGGTCAGAAGTTGCCACTGAATCATCAGTAAAATACTACTTCCTAATGATTTTCATATCAGTCTCGTTTCAGGTGAGAATAAGTATTGCAAAAAGACAGTAGTCATCAGCAATAGCAAAGTCTAAAAAGTAGATGTCTAAACAGCGTGATATAACCAGATGTAAACATTGGCCATATTGATACATAGTTTGAGTTTGGAACATGTGCTGCGAGATCAAATTTTAGCAAAGGAATATAAAATCATTAACAGGATCGAAAGGTTAAACAAGATGAAGGTTCAAAATCCTAAACAGCATTTCATACAGATCTTCATGTACCTTTACTGATCTGTAACCCTAGTGAACCCATGTGGGATTTGTATGGGTTTGGCCTGTCCACACTCGTGCAGGAAGGTGGATACCATGGGCTCAGCATGGGCTCACCACTGTGATCCTGTGCAGGATTTCTTTAGGTTTGGCCTAACCAATATTATCCACAGAAAACCCACAGTGGACTCATGTGGACCTGTGTCTAGGGCTCACAACCCATTAGTGGCTGTGAAAAAACATGGTTAGCTTCCTGTAACTATTACGCTGTGGTCAGACTAGAAATTTGTGTCCTCCTCACCTGAGATTCTGCAGTTTGACAAAAACACTTTCACTGTTACGCCTGCCATTACATCAAGCAAGTTCTGACAGGAAAGAAAAAGAAGATTGTACTCTGGGGTAAATACTCTGGGGTAAATACTCTGGGCAGCTCTGCCTCGCAGGACACAAACATCTGGCATGAAATAACTGTAACTGCTCCATTTGCCTGTTATGACCTTGGTGAGATGGTTTCCGTTCTTGATACCTGGAAGAGTCTAAAGGAAGAGGAGAGAAAGAATCAGCAGTGGAGGCATGAGAGATATAGCGTTGCTCTTCCTGAAGAAAATTTGCTCCTCTGCTTACCATCAGACACACACTTGGAGTCCTTAAAATTTGAAGAAACAAAGTTTTTGGGGAGACTTTTTTTTTCATCACATAAATAGATTATTGATTGATGAGACAATTTCTGGATATTCTCAGAGTTGGTGGCCCTTTACTACTAAATTAAAGTCCATTTAAAGGAGAATTTAACAGCAGTACATAGTATTACATAAACGTATTATCTGTATTACATAAGTAATGCATGGCATTGTATTTGAGCTTTGTCAGTGTACAGAGCACTGATGTTGTTAAGCTTTTTACTAATTTAGTACCAGTTTTTGGTGACATTACTTTTAACAGTTGTCTATGTGGAAAAAAAAACCTTTCTATGTACATAAGAATGTACTGCAGTGTGCATAGACAATTTCTTAATGGATGTCATTTGTAATGCATGTTAGTGTTTTTCCTAACTCCTCCCAGTGCTGTTGGTATTCTGTGGATGAAGCTGTGTCTCTCACGAGGTGGCAGCCCAGTGAACAGCTCTGTTGTGCTTCATGCTTCTGTTCCTCCACGGCTCCACAAGTGACAGCCACGAGCACAAAAGCAGGCGGGAGGGGAAGGGGGAATTAAAAAAAAAAAGCTCTTCCTCTGCTTTTTTCAGAAATGATGCGGCCCGCCAAGGACGAGGACACAATTTTCGGGGTGTCATGGCATCAGGCGGCCGGGGGTGTTGTGTTCGGCGCCTGGCTACCAGAGGTGCTCGCGGCCCCCGCATGAAAGCGCAGAGCCCGAGACAGTTCGCTGGTCATGCTGATACACAGGAACGGATGAGACTTGAATACCCCAGTAACCACGACGCAGCACAGATGCTGGCTGTCTTCCCATGCTCAGGGAGGTGGAGCAGTAGACCAGGCTGCTTCGGTAGAAAAAGCTGCATACTTTGCTCACTCTACATGCTGACTCTGTCTTGACTGTAAGATTTATTTTATTTATTTTTTTTTTTTTAGGTTTGTAGGACTGGAGCACAACATTAAGTCAAGTCAAAATGTATCTATATAGAGCTTTTTACAACAACCGTTGTCTTAAAGCAGCTTTACAGATGTCCAAGTCCAAGCCTCCAGTGAGCAAGCCAAGGGCAACAGAGGCAAGGAAAAACTCCCTGAGAGCAAGAGGAAGAAACCTTCAAAAGGTGGAGGCCCATCCTCCTTTGGCCAACCATCAGGCATAACAATAACACAACAGTAAACACAATGAGTAAAATCTATCGGTTACTTGTGTGATTATAAATAGGTTCTTGACATCTAGAAGAAGTGTAAAATCAGTCTTAATTTCCCTGTGATAACTTTATATATCAGATGTAGTCCACAACAGGTTCTAGCTTGTATCTTTAGATTGATCATCATGAAGGTTGTAAACTGTCATTATTCAGCACTGGAAGGATTCAAAGGAAGATTAGAATTAAATGGAAAATAATTAAAAAAATATGAACATGGAAGAGAAACACTAAATCTGCATAGCTATAATCACGGTCATAAACATGTGTCTTGGAGTTGAAACTGGAGGAATTTATGTATGCAGAGCTGATGAAGGACCTCTGTATGAAACACGCTGCTTCTGTTTAAATACTGCAATTTAAACTACCTACACATATACATACCAATCAGCCAGAACTTGAAAATCACTGAGAGGTGAGGTGAATAACATTGTGTCATCACAGTGTTATGGGGTGGAATATGTCAGGCAGAAAGTGAATGGTCATTTCCTGAAACTGATAATTTAGAAGCAGTTAAAACAGTGTAAGGATCCGAGTGTGTTTGTCCAAGGCAAAACTGTGATTGCTATGTGACTTGGGTCAAAGCATCTCTAAAACAGCAGGTCTTGAGAGGGTGTTCGTGGTATTGATTGGTCAATAATAACCAGTGTTGGTTCTAAAGTCGCTAACCTGGGGAACTGGTGGGGGGTCACATCCCAGGATGCATTATGAGGAGACAACACCACAAAGGCTGTGCAATGGAGACAAAGTACACCTCTTCCTGACAACAGTATTCTTTTATGAAATGAGTTTTATCACATAACAGAATATCTTGGTTGATGCATCAGAGCTGGTTTGGCAGCATGTGAGGGACCTACACAATATTAATCAGGTGATTTTAATGTTTAATGTTGATCGGAGTATAGTATATTGAATAATTTTGAATAATTTTGTTCAAAATTATTCAACCCTCACTGCAGTAAAGTGTTTTAGCAAGTTTTTAGCAAGCATTTATTATGTTCACAATCAGATCAATTAAGGACTTGTATAATAGACACATGCAACTTAAATTATCATAACTCATTCCTCATGCGCAAAGGCCTCTAGTTCATTGACATGCATGGGCTTGCATGCTGCAACTGCCTTGATCAAGTCCCACCAGAGATTTTCTATGGGATTTAAGTTGGGTCATTGCGATGGCCACTCCAGGATCTTCCAGCCCTTCTTCTGCAACCAAGTCATTGTAGAATTGAAGGTATGCTTGGGATCGTTGTTCTGTTGGAAGGTCCAACATCTCCCAAGCTTCAGCTTTGTCACTGGCTACATGACACTTCCACCCAAGATCTCCTGGTAGTTAAATGAATTCATGCCACCTTCTAAACGGTGGGGATTCCCTGTACCTGAAGCAGCGAAACAGCCTGAGAGCATGACTGACCCACTACCATGCTTCAGAGTAGGCATATATGTATGCATAGCCCTTCTTCCTCCTCCAGATTTATTGTTGAGCCATAGACCCAAAGAATTCCACTTTTGTCTCATCACTCCAGAGAGCAGTATCCCAAAACCTTTGTGATTTTTCCACATGATTTTCCACTGTGCCTTTAGCCTTAAACTTGTGAATTATACCTCCAATTGTGTCTCTTGAAATGTTTAATGTCTTTGCTATCTTTTTATATTCATGTCCTTGCTTATGAAGAGAAATTACCTCCTCTCTTGATTTCTTTGACCATTCACTGGAATTCACCATGTTGCAAAGACACTATTAACTGTCTAGGGGGAACTGAATATCTCAGTCCTTTTAAATCTACTTAATTGCTGCTCATTATGGTTCTGTTCACATCTACAGGTGCTTTCAATGCCTGATTGAAACCTCTGTTCTTGAGAGCGATAATCTTCAAGGGGCTGAATAATTTTGTCAGTGAGAAAATAAAAAAAGGATTTGTTAGTATATTAGAAAAAAATATTATTGTAATTTAAGTTGCATTTGTATATTATATAAGTCCTTATTTGATCTGATTGTGAACAAGATAAAAAACAAATGCTAAACTTTACTGCAGTGGGGATTGAATAATTTTAAACAGAACTGTATATAAACAGGACTTTACCAATGTCTCGATATATATAATATCCAAACGTGGCAGTGGTAAAGGCAAAAGTGGAGAGCAACAGGCCCCAACAGTAACACAAAGTGGTGGTTCAATTGGGTGATTTTATTCACGCACGTTAAACAGAAGAGCATTAAAGCATTAAGCATTAAAGAGCATTAGTGTTACTGCTTCCAGTGCAGCATTTTTATAGCTGATACATGTTGCTTGGTGAGGACGGACAGGTGAAGCAATCAGGATGGGTGAAGTTACCAGCCACAAACAGATATCTGCCTCCACCCACTTGCCATGCTAACGTTACTGTTCCAGTCAGAGTTGATGAACCTTTAGTCTATAGGTGCATTATCTGTTCTTCTCTACCTCTTGGGATCATGTCGTTTGTATGTGTCAGTGCTTCAACCTTTTGGCATCTATAAGCAGCGGGAATAGCTGCACGTGTAGAACCTGTATTTCATTGCCTAATCCTCACACTGTTGCTTGTTACATCATGCTCTGATGATTATTTCTGTGAATGATTTCTGACCCTTCTGTACTTTTCTGTTCCTAGACTGGAACAGAATATATAAACCCAACTGAGTGGCAGGAATCATATTGTCAGACTCAGAAGACAAACTTTGAGATGCTTGTAGGTCGAGCACAAAGGGCCATTCCAAAATCACAGTTGCTAGACAGGTGGGAGTCAGAAACCGTGCCGGAAATAACAAACGAGTAAACAAACCAACAGGGACAGATGCATAAGACGTGAACCGTGAAAACATGCACAGAGTAATAAACCATAAAGACTAGGCAAGATGACTGGCTAAGAAATGTTTGCAACATAATATGTGTTGATATATATTTGTTGAATGACTGAAAAAAGATGAATTCAATATTCTTTGGGACCTTGTGCAAACTGTGGAATCCTGGGGAGTGTAGTTCCTTCAGTGCTGGTTAGAGGCCGTAGGCGTGACAGAATTCTTCAACACCTGCTCACTTTTCCTCATCCATGCAACAACGGCTGGCAGTAAGATTAGCTCAGGGTCCCAAGGATTAAAGGGAGGTGGAAACCAAGATACTGATACCTGTTGGACAATACATGATTGAGCTCTGCACCATCTCTGCCCAGGTAAGGTGACAACATGTGTTGTAAAAAGCGCTATATAAATAAAATTGACTTGACGTAAGGTAACAGGACCACTCCTCATGTTGGTTTCAGCAGTGAAACTGTAAGAATCTTCCTAGTTCCTTATTCACCTTTTTCTGCCTGACCGTTGCTTTGTGGATAATAGCCAGAGGTACGACTAACATTAAGGTCTGTTTTTTCCATAAATGCTTGCCATACTTGAGAGGTAAATTGATAGGACTACCCTCACATGGCCAATGTGCTCCTCTAGTGTGGAGGAATAAATTAGAATGTCATCCATGTAGGCTGTGATGAATCTTTCAAGCTTGTCACACGGATCATCATTAACAAAGGCCTGAAACACAGAAGGGGCATTGGCTAGGACATGAGGCATGACCAAGTATTCATACATTCCAGAACTGGTGATAAATGCAGTCTTTCATTCACCCTCCTCTTTGATTCAAACTAAGTTGTAAACACTTCTGGTCCTAAGGCAGAACGTACTAAAGGAAGAGGATTGTGATATTTGATGGTGAAATCATTAAGCCCCCTATAGTCTGTACGTGTGCACAGGTCTCCATCCTTCTTGGCAGTGAAGAAGATTCCTGCTGCTGCAGGTGATTTTAAAGGCTGAATATAACTTTGAACCAAAGCCTCTTTAACATATCAAATCAAATAAAACAGGTCCGGGACAGGTAGCAGGAGAGCCTCGCCAATCCTTACTTAGCATCAAGCCAGATGGGGGGGACAGCCATTAGCTCGGTAAAAGTAAAGAGAGCCAGTTAGTTCTGTATGGGACTAAATATGGAACATAAAATATAGACATTTCAGAAGTATGGTAGCAAGTCCAGCAATTAACTATTACAGCCTAACTAAAAGGACAGAACCAGAAGGTAACACAGACTTCGGGGCTACCTGAGGCATTGGCATCCCTCCACTCCACCATCAACAAACTTGAGTGAACGCGTGCAGTGGTGAGACGACAGCACCAGCATCTCAGTATACCATAAAACTCTCTGTCCATGAACCCCTGGATATGTATCCTTATCTAGGGGGGACTATTCATTACCAAACGCTTAACTAAACAAGCAAGTTTTTAGCCTAGACTTAAAGAATGGCCTCTGATATCCCTCCATGGCTTGATTTGTTGCCCTGTAGAGAGAATAAAGATGGGTTCTTGGAGGCACAATACCCTCAACTAAGTCTACTGCACAGTTGTAAGTGTGATGAGGTGGTAATGCAGCTGCCTTGCCCTTACTGAAAACCTCCTCCAAGTCCTTATACTAATGTGGTATAGTGAACAGCACTGCTGGCTCTGGATTCTCTACTGAAGTGGAGACTAAAATCAAACTGGGACCATTATAACAACAAAGCAGAAATCTTACCATGCTAATTCATCAGGATCCCTGCAAGAGATCCAAAGATTGTTTCTACAGCCACTGTAGATTGTTTCTGTAGTGCTGTGTGTAGCACTACAGTACAGCATGATAAGAATGGTCAATGGGTGATTACTCTAGAACCGATAGGACTGCCATCTTGTCAACTGATTCTGAGGAATGGCGAAACGTCGACTGTAGCAATGGATAGCTGTTCAACAAGTTCTCCAGTAATGCTGTTGCATGCAAGTTTATCAGTGCTGAAACGTCAATATAGACTCCATTGTGCAGAACCTTGGAGTCAAAGAAAAATGGTCTAGAAGCAGAAAGAGAGGGGAAAGAACTCACCATTTTGGCATACGAGCAGCAGCCTACGATAATTTTCAGCCTTTTTTCTGGTGGGTTTACTGGGGAAATTGTACAGTATATGCCTTGACTCTCCACAATAAACACACAGTCCTAGGAGGTACCTTCATTTTCTCTTTGTGGCACTGAGACCTAAACTGTCCACCTGAATTTCCTCCATTTCACCAGGATCTAAATGATTAGTTTTAAGCTGTTGCAAGTAGGTTACTCCTCTTCTTTCATGAAGACTTTGATCCAGCCAAACAGACATTGCAATAAAGCTCCTCCAGGATCTTAGAATCATCCCTACAGGCTAGCTCCTTAAGTCTGGTTTTAGTCCTTGTCAGTAAACTGTTAGTAGCAATGCCTTATTCCATCCACTACTGGTCCCCCCTTTTTGAAGGTTTCTTCCTCTTGCTCTCAGAGAGTTTTTCCTTGCTACTGTCACCCTTAGCTTGCTCATTGGGGGCTTGGACTTGGACATCTGTATAGCTGTCCGAGAAGGACAGGAAACTTCAGTTGCTACAGTAGGAACTCTTACCTTCCTCATAGGTAATGCAGCCATTGCCTTAGGAACCAAAGCAGAGAGCTCTTGGGTTTGCCTCAAAGGTCTCTCGACCACATTTTCATTACTGATGTTTGCCCAAAAGATGACCTCATCAGAAACCTTGCAGGCATAAAAACACAGGAGTAAAGAAACCAAGAGGTACAAAAGCAAAAGATGTAAACTGTGAAAACAGGCAAAAAGTAATAAACTATAAAGACTAGGCAAGTTGACTGGCTAAAAAACATTTGAGAGATTTGGCGCAGTATTTTGTATAGCTCTCAGCATTGCACTCTTCTGACTGAGACTAATATCGTCATTCTTGGGATCCTTTGGAGCCATTTAGGGGTCCCAATCACACATGCCCCTATGACTAGGACTGGGACACCTTGGTGTTAACCTTCCATTCTCTCTCTCTCTTCTTTCAGACACTGGTAATTTTTCCAGCTTCTGTTTAGTGCGAGTGTGAGAAACAATATTATTGTTTCTCTACTCACTACCTCACTACTGTGAGGCAGGAATTTTACTCACACACACACACACACACACACACACACACACATACTCATGCACTTTAGGAACAACTTAAGGACTAACAACTTTTAACTTTTGAACTTTTTTTTTGTACTTTTTAATCTTTCTTCAAACCCATTCCTGTCATCTCATTAGCTAAAGGAATACTACAGTTAGAGGAAGACTATCAACAAGGTTGATAATCTTAAGAACCAGTTTTTTTTATTTGCTTGTTTTTTTTATGAATTTGTGGTGTCCTTAACATTTAGATATACTTACACTGTTATGTCCCAATTTAGTGGCCAGAAACGTGTTTACTTGTCTCCACTTGACTTGGTGAGTCAAGAGAGCCAGAGTCATTATTGTGATCTTAGAAAATAGCCATATGGATACCACTTAACAAAACAGACCATGCTCTGAATTCAACGTCCAAATGTTTGGATGCAGCCATTAAGGGTGTGCCACTGCTTCAGTTCCCCTGACCCCTGACCCCTGACTGGCAAAAATAGCTCGGCTATTTCAGTGCCGCTTCTTTTTTGATTCTGCTGTGTTTAATGAGTTGAGGAATACCTAATTAGCATTTCGGCTGTTTCAAACCAGAGTCCACAAAAATATTTCAATTAGCCATGGTGTCATTAGCACAACGTTTTGGCATCTGGGGGATTGATAAGGGATATCAGTAGGTATAATGCTACACTGAGTGTGTGAGTGTGTCCCCTCATGCATGGTTAATTCACCTCTCTGTTCCATGTCTGCGCTGCATCCTTCTGAGGATGAAAGGCAGATGTTCACCTGCCTGTTTGGAAGGAAAAGGCAATGATATATACTTACACCTGTAACTTCACAGTAGCTAACATAGAATACCCTCTGCTGTTCATGTTAACTTGACTGGCTCTGCAGCTAAGTACACTCAATGCCTAGAGCTCCACCTCAAGGAGATGGCAGAGGTGTAGCTACTGAATCATACTGCTGAGATAAGATTCGGCATAAAGATATGACTGTATGTCCCCAGTCTATCCCATGGATCACAGCTCAGATCCCCAGATCTAAACCAGGATATTGTAAAGCATCACAAGTGCAGTATCCCTGTCTTTTTTGATAAGATGGAAGTGGGGAAAAAAATCTTAGTTTGCACTGCTCATAAAATAAATCGAATTTATCCTGCTGTGACATCCACCTAGATCTAAAAACAAACATTACCTAAAAGTAAAACATTGTCACGAATATTTTGAGGAAACAAAATGAATGAATGAATGACATTTGCCTCATTTGCCCATTATTGTTAATCTGACTGAACAAATGTTTGCAATGTCAAGAACAAAAGATGTGAATTCCACTCTTTAATGTAATGTGAATTCCAAGATTAATGCAGTGTGAATTTCGCCCTGAGTGTGCCACACTTGTTCAGAAGTTGAAACCCTACATCAGAGAACAGCAGCTCGATCAGCAGTGTTGCACCCCTTCAATATACCTACAGACAACTCCACTCTACCAACTCCAAGACCACACAAAAATCTTCAAGTTTGCATTTTGATACATTTTACAATTGCTAAATATGAACATGAGCATTTTTGCAGCATTTACATGCAAAACATTTGCTGTATTACTTGAATAAACTGAGTTCCCCAGTGGGTCAACCAGTAGGGGGCCAGGGGTTTAAGTAGTGATTCTGAATCTCTGTTTTAGAGTTGCCATGAACTGCATATTTTACCAGCTCTAACACACCTAATTCAGTTGCACATCAAGAAGGCATTAGAATGTATAGTAGGCATACTTTTAAGCTAGAGCTGCGAATACTTGATCAGAAACAGAAATATTTGCAGAGATCTGCATTTTTCATTAAATCACAGAAACAGTTTCTCTGCCATAAAAAGTTATGGAAAACTTTCCCAGTCTCTACACTACGTGAAATCTCATGGCTGTTTATTCAACATCCTGTTTTTCTATTTTTGTTTATTTCTACCTTAATTTGTTGATTTCTGATCTTATTTATTTTTTATTACAGTTCATATTTGTTCTCAAGAAACATGCACTTGAAGGACAGATGATGGATGAATCACTGAGGTTAGTACAAGAAGTCAAATCGAGTTCCGAATTCCATCGAAACAACAGACTGTTTCCCCTAAACCATCAGTCCAGGCTGCCTCTGTTACTGACTAGTTTTATTCATTATGTTGCAGCTGTAACCATTGCCATCCCTGACAGGTTCACCACCTCACATTGCAGAGTGTTTTTAATGAATTGTAGCTTGTATATTGAAAACAAGAAGAACTGTTCTACTCAGAAGTATATAAAATGGATCAGTTTAGCCAATGTCCAACTCAACAATGAAAACAACAATCAGAATCTTAGTTCTGCACCCTTTTTAATGCTGTTTTTTTTGGAATAGATGTTGGCTTTGTTTTTCTGTGTGAAATTAAACAAGGGAGCCACTCTGCAGCTGATTATGCTGTAGAGTTCTGCACTATTGCTGCAGGGAGTAGCTGGTGTGAAGCTACTATGCTCACTGTATAAGAGGTCTCACTGTATAAGAGGTCTCAAGAGAAATTTGCAAGTGAAAACGGTTTGCTCATAGCATTCAGAGAGTCTCCCTGTTCTAGTACTGATCAACTTGGGCTGATAAAAACTTGTGGACTGAGGACTTGTAGAGAAATTGAACATCTCCTCGACTTGTGTCTCTACGAGAGAAGTGAATGGTCATCCACTGGATAATGAGAGGTCTCCAGGAAAAACACTGATTTGATAATGACAATCTTATGCTTTCATGATGAAGCAGTATCCATTGTGGTGATCAAAGTCGGTCGTATTTATTTATATAGTTTTTTTTACAACAAATGTTGTCACAAAGCAGCTTTACAAATGCAATTCATCCAAAAATTCTTATTTTTGGTTTCCCATGTTTAAAATGTATCAAACATTTATTTTATAGAAAGAGATAATTAAGTGGGTAAATAACAGCTTGAAATTGCATTAATGTTAATGTCACATTCACTTTTGTTGATAGTCCAACTTGTTCTTTGGTACCTTAAACTAATGCATGTTATACTGATTTACATGAGGTGTTTTCTAAGTCCAGTCAACTGATACCTCACAAACCTGAAATTGCACCATGTATATATTGCCTGGCCCCACATCCACACATAGTAGAATTTATCCTTTGTCTGTTTCTAAAGTCTGTTAGGTGAGAATACATAAGAATCTAAAAGCAGGATATTTGACTTTCCACATCACTGGTGGATGCTGAATTCCTATTTTCTTTTCATGGCCATCTGTCAATAAAGATGTGTATGAATTTGTCAAGGATTGCAATGTTTGTACATCCTCAAGGCTGCTTCGAGTAAATCCTCATGGCATTTTCCAGCAGGTCTTTTACAGTCTGTACCTTTATTTAGCACATGTGATAATATATTTCTATAATATTTTATCACTTACCAAAATGACTGTGTATCCATCAGAGGTCATTGTTGAAAGGTTGTTTAAGGCATGCAAGTTGATTCCTATCATTAAAATTTTGATGGCAGCTGATGTTTTCCAGTTATATGTTATACCAGATGATATCATTCCCAATTGAGGTCCTCAGTTTACATCTCATGTGTGGAAGTATTTTTGTACTTTGTTAATCATTAACTTCAGGTTCACTTCAAGTCAATGTACTCAGGCCAGTGTACAGTTAGAAAAACTTAAACAAGAAATGGAAAGATTTCAGAGGTCTTATTTTGACAGATTACAAAATCATTGGTCTTGTGGCAAATATGCCCAGAACTCATTTACCCATTTCTCCACAGGGATAACTCCTTTTTGGTATGTTTTAGGTTTTCATCAACCTATGTTTCCTTGTACTGGGGAGCCCTCCGGGGTGCCATTAGTAGAAAAATAGATGAAAAGAAGCAGTGACATCTGGGAGAAGGCACATGTTAGGCTACAAATAGTGGTTCATAGGTATGGATATTGTCTCCATTGTAAGGTAACCCTTTTACTACTGGGTCTGATGGTGCACGTGGTTATCCACCAGAGATCTAAAAATAAAACTGCCATGTAAGAAACTTCTCTCTAGATTCGTAGGACCTTTCAAGGTATTAAATCAAATCACTGTTTTCCTACAGATTACATCTCCCTGCTTCTTATGGTCTGTCACTTCTCAGGTTGATAACGGTTCTATGGCTCATCCTCCCTCACTGGATGTATCCTGTATATATTGTTAACGCAGAACTGACTTACAGTACCTTACTTTGCTGACTACGTTCTTCCTGGGCATTTGGGAAGGGGAGAGCTAAGAGGGACGTGTGTGTCCCTGCTCAGTATTTAATCTCACTTGTGTTTGATCGTGGTTTGTTTCTTTTCAATAAACCTACACTTGACTCCATATCATGTTTCCAGAAGATGTTTCCGACACTGGCTTCCCTCATCCAAGTCAAAGACATTTGGTTTTCACCATCCAGTGTGGTCAGAACCTGAGCTTGGTGTACTCCATTGTTAATGACATTAAAGCCTTCAGTGAACCCACAACTACTGCATTATCTAGTGAAATACTGCTCGAGTTCAGTCTAGGGAAGTGCAAATACTTTATATGGTGTGACATTTTACCTGTGCTTTGCCCAGTTCAACTCTTCTACTAGTTATCGAACCTTTGACAAGATGAATCAGGCATGTAAGAGCAGGAAAACAGGAACTGTGAGAGTTGGACAGCCCTGAAAGTTCTGGATCTATGGATGGGCTGTTGTTGGTTTTACCCGTATTCTCTGCCACTCTGCTCTCAAATGCACATTTTTCACCTGCCTACCTTTCCACCATGGCAAAGCTAATGCACAGTTAAGCAAATGTGACTGACTCCTCCAAGTGGGTGCAAGAAGGTGCACATTCCTACATTCTCATTTCTCTCTTCCTCTTTTTGCAAACAATATCTAAGTTTAACCACTGTTTAACTCAACATTCCTGAAATAAATCTTTAAGAACATTTTTTAAGCAGCATTACTCTGTGAGTTACTTTGCACAAGCAATTATTACATTTCTATACAAAACATGTTTTTTTAAAGACATTAAATGAAGCAAAATGAGAAGCTGATGTATATTATTTCACTTGATCATGCAGTGAAGATTTAAAATATGTTTAGAATTTTAATATGTTTAGAATGTTATTGTTCTATGTCGCACCTTCATGCACGTTTGCACTTTATGTTATTATTGTACTGTTGCTCCGTGTTGCACTGTTGGTTCTGGAGGAACGTAATTTCGTTACACTGTGTACCTGTACTCAGATGTAATGACAATAAAAGCCTCTTGACTTGACTTGACTCTTGACTTGACTTGAGAAATAGGTTACTTATATGCAAGGTGTACAACAGAGAGAGAGGAGAGAAAGGCACACTTTACACCTACGGAGTACCAGGTAGGGCCTATTTTTGCCTTTTAGATGATCCATATTTATTTATTTATTTATTTATTTTTAACATTTTTTACTGCTGTCTCAATAGAATCATGAACTACATGAGGTTCAGCCATGAGTTCATGCCACAAACCTATTCATCCTAATAGCAAGGATGATCCTCTGGAAAGAGATCAGTCGACTATATAGGCCATGGGATTAAACACAACAGAACATCCATGGAACAGCTTCATATGATGGTTTGTGACATTATCTTGTCTAAAGTACTTCAAAATGGATGAACCTTAACAGGATGCACCGTCCCTACGGTCCATGATGATGCTTAAATAGCTCAGCTGATATGAATGGACATTTCCTACACCATTAGAGTAAGAAAAGAAAGCTTTTCCCATACCATTACAACACCATCATCAGCCCCTAACACAGACAAAAAGCAGCAGGGAGCTATGGAAACCTGTCATTGTTGCTAACCTGCAAATCCTGTCCATATAATCTTTATTTGACATCATTAACCAAGATTCATCCACCCAGGCAAGGTATTTTTAATTATTGTTCAGCCCGAGGTCAGACGTCTCCTATAACCTTAATCTTAGAATACCCAAGTGGTTTTCTACTATTGCAGCCTACTTTCAAGGTTTGACATGATATGCATTCAAAGATTTTCTTCTCCTTCTGGAACTATTTGTATAGCCCACATAATTTTTGTGGGATAATTCTATATAATCCCACCAAAAACAAACAGCTTTAATCCAGCATATAATGAACAGATTTTGTCATGAGACCTGCTGTTTTACCAAAGACTGTACATCCAGGACTGTGAAAGCCATTGTCTTACCAAAAACTGTACATCCAGGACTGTTCAACCCATTGTCTTACCAAAGACTGTACATCCAGGACTGTGAAAGCCATTGTCTTACCAAAAACTGTACGTCCAGGACTGTACAACCCATTGTCTTACCAAAGACTGTACATCCAGGACTGTTCAACCCATTGCTGTTGCTTTCTTTCATGATTCTATGCTGTGATGTCAGCATGGGGGGAAGTGAGACATATGTGCAGGAAAGGAGTGTGTTTATTCTTCACTGCAGCATAAAGCGAAATGAATAAAAGAACATAGCAGTGAGCTGTAAAATACAACAGAAACACATTGGCAGCAAGACCCGAGTTGTAGAGAGCCGCAGAAAAACTATATTCGTTGCCCCAATATTGCTTGTACTGGTTGTATTATTGTATTAGTTACACACAGGATTAGATGAACATATCTGTGGGCTTTAGACAGGGAAGAAGGAAAGGAGGGAAACAAGGGACATGTGCCCATGATTAGTAATCAGGCAACTGAGAGAAGGGCAGGTAGAATGTGTCTTGTCCATAGCCTCCAGCCTGCCTCTAGCGCTACTACATTCCCATAATCCTCTGTCAATTTCCAATCCCTTGTTTATTAAGTTCACCAGTGTCTAGTTATCCATCATGTCTCTGTCTATATATACCTACCTGTTTCAGTCTACGTTTGTGAGCTCTCCGTTAGCATTTACGTAGTGTTTCAAAGCTGGTGTTCTTTGTTCTTATCAAGGGTTTTGTTTGATTGGTTTGTGTTTGCCTGTTCCTTGTTGTTTTAGTCTGCCTGTATGTTTGCTTTTACTAGTACTGAACCTGTTTTTTCATACTGAGCTTGGTTTTTGACACTGTTTTTGGATTCACTACGTTCTGCTAAACCCCTGCATTTGATAATGCTTTTGTACACCGAACCTAACACCAAATGTGAGTGGCTGGCCATAAGTGCAGTGCCTGGCTTGTTTTAAACACAATATTTTTCAAGGCAGTTTTGCAGTATTCACCTTTAAACATGTTGTGCTTTTTCATTTGGTCTTTAAAAAGTGATGTTTCTGAAAGGCTTCAAAAGAAACAAGAAACTGTAAGCTTCACATCCTGAGATTTTAAAGCAAGGGTTGCCAAACATCTTCTTGAGAACTCTTTCTCCTGCTAAATCATTCCCCAATAGAAATATAACACCAGCAACAGGCAGTACAGCACAAACCGCGA
>JAOYMR010000013.1:790674-804785 GCA_025802075.1 Tenebrosternarchus preto | reverse complement strand
ATTAAAGGGATGTGTATTGGCCAGAAGTTTTCTCTCTCTCTCTCTCTCTCTCTCTCTCTCTCTCTCTCTCTCTCTCTCTCTCTCTCTCTCTCTCTCTCTGTGGGTTGTAATGACAGGCCACTTGTAACTAACCCGAAAAGCTGAAGCGGGGCTGTAATTTAGCTGAGAGGCGGGAGATGGAACCGCTTGACTCTTCTCTCGCCTCTTTTCTGGCTGCACATGACCTGTATCCTTTCCATCTGTGAGGCAACCGACACTTCCAGCACAGAGAGACAATGTGTGCGATGGGAGAGAACAAAGGTTCGAGAGGGTGCTGAGAGAAAAGCGCTAATCGCTGCGGCGGGCTAATAACGCTGTCTCGTTAGCTCTCTGCGCCCTGCGACTGCAACAAACAGGAGGCAGAAAGATCGTTTGAGGGCATGTCTGGGCACTAACATTAGCGTAATTACAGCTCTTTATGAGAAATCAGTGTGCTGTTACTGCTCACTCCTCTTCACCTAGGCTAATAAGTTTCGAGGTGTTTACTAATTATAACCTACGTTTCAGACTTTAGGCATATCTTGCCATGAAACTCTTGTATATTTGACACATACCTCTAGATAAGGAGAAGTGCTATTTTACAGTTCATAGTATGTGGATAGTCTTATGACCCATGCACTTGGTGTTCCTTTAAAGTCTTTTTTATCAGCTGACCACACCTCTCCAGCCCAATTAGCATTTCTATATGCCTTGCTGTAGATCCTGGCCAGGCAGATTGCGAGTTTCCTTATACCTGTACTTGACTATCTGACTGAGAGGATTCAGGCCTGCACAGAACAGCAGTGCATTGAGTTATTGAGGTGTAGTTGATCCAGGTAATGCACATCTTGCTCTGTCCAGTTCTGGAATCCTGGATGATGCTTGGCTAAGTGTAAGTGGGAGGTACTTTGGCCCTTGTTGGGATCCATCATAACAAGTACTGAACAACTGACATGCTATCCGTGTATGTGTATATATATACAGTACTGTGCAAAAGTCTTAGGCAACCATTAGGTTTATTGTTTTATTGATTTCACAATGGTATAATGACCATATATAATTACTTCGCAGTCTCTTTGTTAGAATACAACCAGAGAATATAGGACATTTTGATGCAGTATTTAAAAAAACAGAAGAGAAAACAGAAAAAAACAACTGCTGACCTCCCAGTACACTTGAGCAGTTGTAGGAACCAGGCTCTCTTCAAGTCTCTTAAAGTCTGTTATAATATACCAAAAGATATACATATAAATACTTCAGTTAGAGTACACCCCTCACACTTTTATAAATATTTTATTATCTTTTCATGGGACAACACTGAAGATATGACACTTTGATACAATGCAGTGAACAGTTTGTACAACAGTGTAAATTTGTTGTGCTGTCAAAGTAACTCGACACACAGCAATTCATGTCTATGTCAGTATGTCACAGTACATGTTGACATTCATGGTTCCCTCAATGAACTATAGCCCTCCTCAGCCAGCAGCACTCATGTAGCCCCAAACCATGACACTCCCACCAACATGCTTGACTTTAGGCAAGACGCACTTATGTTGTACTCCTCCTCTTGTTGCCACCATACACGCTTGACACCATCTATACCAAATAAGTTTTTCTTGGTCTTATCAGACCACTGGATGTCGTTCCAGTAATCCATGCCCTTAGCCTGCTTGTCTTCAGCAAACTATTTATGGGCTTTGTTGTGCATTGTCTTTACAAGAGGCTTCCTTCTGGGATGATGGCCATGCAGGCCAATTTGATACAGTGTGCTGCGTATGGTGTGAGCACGGACAGGCTGACCCCCCACCCCTTTAACCTCTGCATCAATGATTGCAGTTCCAATATGTCTATTTTCAAAAGCCAACCTCTGGATATGACGCTGAGCATGTACACTCAACTTCTTTGGTCGACCATGTTCTGAGTGGAACCTGTCCTGTTAAACCGCTGTATGGTCTTGAGATGGCAGCTCAGTTTTAGGGTGTTGGCAATCTTCTTATAGCCTAGGCCATCTTTATGTAGAGCAACAATTCTTTTTTCAGGTCCTCAGAGAGTTTTACGCCATCAGGTGCCATCTTGAACTTCCAGTGAACAGTATGAGAAAGAGAACATGAAATTTAACACACCTGCTTCACACCTAAGACCCTGAAACACTAATGAGTCACATGACACCGGGAAGGGGAAATGGCTAATTGGGCACTCACTTTCGTTGCCAGCAGTTTAAACACTAATGGCTGTGTGTTGTGTTATTTAGAGGGAACAGCAAATTTACACTGTTATACAAGCTGTACACTGACTACATTGTAACAAACTGTCATATCTTCAGTGTTGTCCCATGAAAAGAATATAATAAAATATTTACAAAAGTGTGAGGGGTGTACTCACTTCTGTGAGATACTGTGTGTGTATGTGTTATATGTATGAATAAAAAACTTTTTCTAATATAAACTGGCTCCTCCTTCTACAAATTCAGAAGCACTTTGCTTGCACAGCTGATGAAGGTGTCTTTCTTTGGAAACCTTGTGTGTGTGTGTGTGTAGATAGTAAAAATGGCAGTAAAGCTCTATGAAACACCTTGTTTCTCTGGAAAATATTTGCACTTCACTGCAGTTTTGCCTAACCCTACATCTTTTTTTCTACCATACATTGCAGTTACTCTCTGTGTAATTCACTGCAATCCCTCCCTCCCTCCCTCCCTCTCTCTCTCTCTCTCTCTCCCTCTCTCATTTATTGATTGTAAAGCACATTCCGTTGCTTTATGTATGAAATGTGCCAAATATGTAATCCTGCCTTGCTATGCAATGCTATATCAGACCAATGAGTTTTTTTCTTTGTTTATTTTTGTGTTTGTTTGTTTGTTTTTTTATACTAAAACATTGCATATATGGTTGACATCTGGAATGTTGTCTTTATCTTCAGGATGTATACATCTACATAGAAACCCTTCAAATAAAGTTGTTTTTTTTGGGGGGGGGGAGGTGGGGGTAAAGTTATATTAACAGCAGATTACAAAAAAATAACGAATTAAATCTACAACAATGAATAAAGTAGCTAAGTGAACATAATTATTAGGCAGAAGTAATCAAGTAAATTAAAGTAGAGCAAATGGATATGTAACCAGGTTATTTCTAAACGTTATTGTGCCTAGATAAAGCTGAGGGGTAAAAATAGTTCGTGGTGCCTTTAAGACCAGCGGGTCGCGCGTTAGTTATAGCGAAAACACCAGCGAATCCAACTTTTACTCTGATGAGCTGCCGTTTGTTAGCTGAGGGAGAAAGAATAATAATCAAATCAACACGTTGAAATTCTCCATCAAACACATCTACAAGTCATTTTTGGCTGTTTAGGATTGTGGCCATTTTGTATGAAGAGTTTTTCGTGTGTATAGCAGGTTAGCCTTCTTTTATCCTGTCATTTAGTTATAAACAAACACTAGGACAACAGTTTTGAGATGGCTTATATACAGTTTGCTGAAGACTGTACGAAGTCCTGTTAGTTTTCCTCATACTGCATACATGCAAGTGTATACGTAAATATTTACTTAAGTCTGTAACATTAAAAAGTTTTTTTTTCTTCGATTTGCCTCTTACCGACTAGAACATCTAGAAAAGACTCAAAAGGGCGTAATTTGTTGTGCTGAGCGTAAAATAGTCAATAGTGCAGCAGAGGAAGGCGATGAACAGTTCACTAAAGTCTCCATGACACCCAGCTGCAGTTTTTAATGTAATCGGTAGAGTATTTGAGACATGAAGTTGAGCTTATTAGTCTCAGCTGGAGGGTCAATGGCACCTGCTTGAGGCTCCACGGTGGTCACAGTGGTTCGGAGGTGGTTCAGAGTTTTCTGTCAGGTGTAACCTTGCATCAGTATTAGACTAAACAAGAGAGACAGTTGTACAGCTTGGCAGGTCATCATCGTATCATTGGTGGTTCCTACGGCAACAGTACCATATGGTTTTGTTTGTGTTTAGTTCACATTTTTGACCAGTGTGTTGTTTTTTTTCCCTTCTCCTTACTGTGCTTACCTGTGTCTGGTCATTCAGCAGTGTGTTTTTACTTTTTGTTTTCTTGACTGTTTTGGTAGGTGTTGTTCTTGTGTACCTGTGTGTGTGTGTGTGTGCTTTTTGTCAAATGATTCCTGGAGGTCAAGAGGATTCCTGGTTTGCCAGTTTCCTGGCTATTGTGAGTTTGCCCAGTTTCCTGGTCTCATTTTTTTAGTTTTTCTCAGCATAGTTTTTCTCAGCATAGTTTTCCACTGGGGAAAAGGATATTTACACTGGCTGGGATGAGGCTCTGTATAAAGTGCCTTGTCTCCTGTCCTGCCTCACCTTGTCCAATGTTTAGCTAAAATGGGAGCGGCCGAAGAGTTGCATACAGGAAGGTTCCCCGAGACATTTGTCATCAGCACACCTGTGTGAACTCAAGAGAACAGCGGAACAACACCACCAACATCTCAGTTTACCCTAAATCTCTGTGTTCATGAACTGCAAGATCTGCACAAATTTTCTAACAGTAAAAACTTCCAAAAAACCCAATCAAATGAATAAGTTTTAAACCTAGACTTAAAAAAAACAGACTGTAAATACTTAATAGTGAGAATAACGGAATGAGAATAAATGAGAGAGAGTATTTTATTTATTTATTTTTGGTAGCTGAAGCAAGTTGTAAACTGTTTTCTGTTTAGTTCCTTGATCACGGTTATAAATGGGTGTGATGCTTTCTCCTCGGTTATTTAAATGAGGGCTATGTATAATATTGTTCCCTATGGGTATAGCCTCATTTAAAGCCAACTGTTCTTCTGGTCTATTCTGCATTTCTATAAAACATAGAGGAGAAAAATCTTGATGAGTAATGATATCATTTCCAGCAATGATTTAGATGGGAGGGATCTTGTATTACAATCGTGCTAAATGTATATCAAAGCTGTCCCTTTGCAAATTGAACTGGTTTTATGTTGGTTGTTGTTCTAGTGTGATTACTGAGGTTTTCTGATGTGTTATGGCACCTGTGTAGGGTCTCGAGGGGTGGAGCTCACACAAAGAGTTCTGCCTCTTCAATGTTTCTCTCTCCCCCGGGCCCATCACCCAGAGCCCGATCAGCCAGTGCCATCTTTAAGGGGGTAACAGGCACAGAGAAGGGGTTTTCACAGCATGGAAAAACAAATATATCCTATGTGGAAGAATTTATTATTTTTATCACAGTGAGTAACGTCTGCTCATGGTATGAATTGTTCACATCCAGCTTTATCTGGCTCAGTTTAAATACCATGGCAGGAGCAACATCGCTTCACAAAGTGCATTTTATTTATTGTTTAATAATTGTCCTATTTAGATGTTCATGTTTATTATGTTCTTCACATTTCTAAATGCACAAATCCTGTTTCATGTGCACAAGCTTTCAGGCTGAAAAAAATAAATAATCACTGCAGCATGTGTTTCACGGTGTGTGATGAAAATAGCGCCTTAGGGAAACTGGCTGTGTCCGTTACGCCTGCTGACATGATGATATAGCTGTGCATCATGTCATCAACAAGTGATGTCACATGAAAGTGATGTCACAGAGTGACCCATTTGTCATCGATTCTGCATTCTTGCTTCTCATCCTTGTTTCCTCAGATGGATGAGCTAAAGTTGAGATGAAAGGAGACAAGAAAAACAAGGAAGAACAAATTAGTTATCAGGTCCACCCAAGGTGGTTAGAAGATGGTTGGTGAAGCCAGTTTGTCAGAGAATATGTAGCCTGTGCTCATGAATATGTAGCCTGTGCTGAAAACAGACTACACGTTATACTATAATAAATGAAATCAATCTCTTGGGAAGGGTGGATATTGCCCTGACTCAAAGGTCATCCTTGCCCTAAAAGGTAGATGAAATATCATTAAAGTTTTCTGAACACGTGGACATCTAGCCGTTCAATAATAACAAAATTTTGTTAGCTCGACAAATTTAGATTGGGTTTTAGTGCATTACTGCCGTGATTATTGTTTGGGCTAATTTATACAACTCTGTAATATCATTCTTTGTAGTCCCATATTGCTGCTTTAGCACCCACGTGACTTAAGAACCCATGTGAATAACTACTAGAAAACTGTTACGTGTGGTCCCAGTAAACAGCTAACTGGTGTTGGTACCCCTACAATCTGTTTACACTTATTGTGCAATGATTCACTAAAGGTCACTTTCAGCAGGCTTCTCAGCTGGTGTCTCATTAAGGTGAACCTTTTAGACACATGAATTAGAGCTAAAAACGAGTGGAGCTCGAAGTGGCTCAGTTACCTTTGTCTTTGCAACTACCACAGAGAAACCATCCATTTGTCAAGCAGTGAAGGCTCTACTGCCAGAATTGAGGGTTACACTATCTCTGTATAATGGAGTTTCTAACAGCAAGTCTGACCCTTCCTTACTAATTCTGTTCTTCTCCAGTGTCAGGATGTGTACTTCTAACTGTATAATCTGACATGGTCCACAGTTCTCACAGCACTCAGAACACTGAATACTGAAACTGAAACACTGATACTTGAGGTACACCATCAGCTGAACTGAGTCTGGGATCTGATATAATTGATTTTTAATTGATTATCAATATCAAACTGATTCATTATATGGTGTATCTCTTGCATGTGTAACTTTATATAAATAAATGGCAATGTATAACAATGACTTAATTAATACATTTTTTAACCATCCAATATCAATTTCACCCACTGTAACATCACATAGAGACTCTTTTGTATATTTCTGTGTGGTTGAGTAGTTGAATGCCGTGATTCAAACAGCCGCGGTGGTTCTGTTTGAGATGTTGTCAGTGATGTTAACACAGCTGTCACTGTTACTGATGCCTGGCTTCTGGTGGAAGTGTGTGTGTGTGTGTGTGTGTGTGTGTTTATGATTGATGAAGTCAGTAAGAAGGCCAGCTGGAAGAGAGATCTATGTTATGAAAGACAGAGGCAACTTTATCCCATTTTCAGTACTTTTTTTCTGTTTACTGCTTTAAGTTATGGTGAATATAAACAAACAAACAAATAAATAAATAAACGTGCAAGTCCAATCCAGTTCCTCGTGATCATAAATATGTATAATTTTGACCAAGATATAGACAATAGCCCTAACAAATAATTGAAAACTGTGAGATGGATGACTATATATAAGATATGAGTTGCTTATAAATCATTGTTTAACACTTTGAATAAGTTTTGAGGTGTCCCCTGTTAAATGTAGTGCACATGAGCGACAGTGTGTGCCCTGAAGCTGTATAAAGGTGTGTGTTTTCGTTTTTAACAGCAGTTAAAGAGTGCAGTGCATGGCCGAGTATATGTGTAAGACTAGTCAGTATTCATTGTTCTGGATTTCAATGGCCAGTGCACTCTAATAGCACCTCCCAAACCATTTGGCCTTGGCGTCCAGCATAGTCAGTGGGTGACCAGCATCCTCTCCTCAGCTGAAGTGGCACCATCGATTGTCTCTTTGTCACATGAACTCCCAGCATTTGTGGTCAGAACACCCCTATGGCGACGTCTTGGTTTAAGACCCCCCCCCCCCCCACAAACACACACGATGCCACAGAAGGCAGTGGGCGGGGAATCCTGCCATGGAACAGAGCGCTTCCCAGCGGCAGGGCGGGATGGAGTGGGCTGATTAGATCTGACATGGCGAAACAGAAGGCCCCTCGCTGCCCCTGGCAACATAATGGAATCATCACAGCCGTTACGGCTGCAGAGAGGCAGCCGCTGTTAAATTGGTGATGGAGACAGAGAAGCCACAGAGGAAAGCTCGTCACTCACCTCCGCCGCCGAGTGGGAGGTCAGCCGATACTGACCGCGACAAAGAGCTGGGGCTCTAATTAGTGTGTGAAATCAATTAAAGATCTTCCTAATTAGTTCCAAGCAGAGAAGTATTTTCAGGTTCAGGGATTCCTTTTATAATCCTGTATTCCATTATCTCTCATTCCTAACACTATTTGGCTCCCAGTCGTTATCTAGAAGGATCCATGTGACTGTTTCGAATAATAAGAATAAGCACTTACTTATTAAATCGCTGGGGAAATGCGTTTAGTTTGCAGCTTTTTGAGCTACTGGCCACACAGATGTACAGAACGCTTTGCTAACTATGTGTTTGTTTGCCTGTGACCGCTCGAATGTTTGCTCGGAATATCTGCCTCACACATCCTGTGTTTGTTTGGTGGGTAGGTTGTGCCTGTCCTCAGTAATTAATGCAACATGTCCGACTGAATAAAGCATAATGGTGACGACCATGAGGGAAACCTTTAAGGAGGCTGAGCTTGTCTCCTCATTTATATGACGTTTCCATGCCGTTCCAGAGTGATAAATACCCCTTGCCATAATAGTTGCCGTGAAATTGCCTGGGCTGACGTTGACATGGAAACTTGTAAAAAAGAAATGAAAACAAGTCAGAGACCGTTACACGCGTGTGTGCGAGGGAAAATTCTTCGACTGTTCTCCTGTTTACTGTTGAGTCGGGTCGTGCATAAAGCAGGAGCAGCTGTCAAACGTTGTGGGATTGTGTGGCTTTCACCTGCCTCTGGTGGATAAAACATTTAATCCTCCAGATACACAAGTTTCTGGAGTGACTTTGTGAACAACGCTACTTGCACAGATAACTGTGAGTATACCGTGGCCCTTAGCTGGGTCAGGGGACAGAGGCCCTCAGATAACTGTGAGTATACCGTGGCCCTTAGCTGGGTCAGGGGACAGAGGCCCCCAGCTAACTGTGAGTATACCATGGCCCTTAGCTGGGTCAGAGGACAGAGTACCCCAGCTAACTGTAAGTATACCCTGGCCCTTAGCTGGGTCAGAGGACAGAGGCCCCCAGCTAACCGTGAGTATACCACGGCCCTTAGCTGGGTCAGAGGACAGAGTACCCCAGCTAACTGTGAGTATACCTCGGCCCTTAGCTGGGTCAGGGGACAGAGGCCCCCAGCTAACTGTGAGTATACCTCGGCCCATAGCTGGGTCAGGGGACAGAGGCCCTCAGCTAACTGTGAGTATACCGTGGCCCTTAGCTGGGTCAGGGGACAGAGGCCCTCAGCTAACTGTGAGTATACCGTGGCTCTTAGCTGGGTCAGGGGACAGAGGCCCTCAGCTAACTGTGAGTATACCATGGCCCTTAGCTGGGTCAGGGGACAGAGGCCCTCAGATAACTGTAAGTATACCGTGGCTCTTAGCTGGGTCAGGGGACAGAGGCCCCCAGCTGTGCTGTTGTGGGCTCACACAAGCACATTCAATGGCCTGTTTGTTTGTTTGTTAGTTAGTTTGTTTGTTTCTTTGTTTGTTTGGCTGCATTCAAAGTGAGTCATCCTTTCCCAACACAGACATACTCGGTGACTCTATGGTTTTTGAATGAAGCTTCCATGGCAGGCGTCCATGCAACCTGATATTTCTCAGCAGTGCTCTAATATGAAGCCTTTTCAGTCCCTTCACTGCCATTTAATAACTTTTTGTGCTTCCTCTTGTGAGATCTGTATATCGAGTGGCACCAGATGCTTTTAAAATGTTAATGCATTCTAGCACAACACAACAAAACAAGGTGGCTTAAATACTCATTATGGAATAAAGCATAAAACGCATTTTGCAGCGCACATAGTGTGCTTCGGCTGGGTTTATGAGCTGTAACAATGGATCCTTCTTGCAGTCATCGCTGTAATGATAGATCCGTCTTGCAATTACATAGTTTCACCTCTGTTTTGTATGCACTGCCCTTCATAGACATCCATGCAAACATTTACTACACTTGAGGAGTTTTATGAGCTCCACAATCAACCAGGGAGGGAAATGAAAGGTTGACCAACCTGGTGCCCAGTCCACTGGGAGACATTTAGCAGACAACGGCTTAAAATGATTTCTAGGTTTAGCACCGTTTATAATGCATGTTTACTTGCACACCAATGTACATCATTTTATTCGATGACTTGCGGTGAAATGAGGCACAGAATTGCCGTCGCATCACAAAGCGAATTGACCACAGCTTGAGATCAGCAGCGTTCGGCCTTTGAAAGAACCTCAGCCTGCTAATTGGATGGTAAGAGCCTTAATTAGCAGCGCTAAAACCATAAACCAGTCAATTGTTGGGTTTTAAGTAAGATTTATGCACTTGGCTGGTGTCCGTATACAGTACATCACAGAAAGCAATAAAACAAAAACAGTTTGAAAACCTCTTTTGTAGTTCAGCCCACATGGAAAATGCACTAAACCCACCAAAACATTTCAAACGCTCATCAAAATCAACTAAAGGTAATGCATTCAAAAGTGTGCTTGTAATAACCACATTTCGTCATCCATAACATTTTATAATGAAAACACAAGTATCACTGCAGTTTATAAGCCAGCAATTGATCCCAGAACAAGAATTGCTTTTCTTTACTGTATAGAATGTATTACAGTACATATCAAATGAATGAACTACATATCGAATGTATCAGAACTGCTGAAATATGGTTCAGAGTGCTTAATTTTCTGCCATAATATATATAGTAAAATTACATATACATTTCCTCTCTCTCACATACACTTTAGCCACTTCTATATCAATGCATCAATGTTTGCATCAATATTTACATAAAAGTTCATACCAAACGTGTCCCAAATTCAAATTTTGTTTGTGCCTTGACCAGTTTTCAAATGAGTATTTAAACATGTTAAAGATGCAGCAAATACAGGAGCTGCAGTTTGAGTGAGACAAAGATATATGAATTTTGAAAGATGAGGTGACTGAATGCATTTTGTACCAAAACAATAAAAGCCGATGAACAGTTTACTCCGCATGCATCGGCTGTTGTGCTAAGTGTATGAAAACTTTTTTTGTAAATTCACGGTTTGATATATGGATGCAACCTATAGTAAAAAAAAAAAATGGTTCAGGTAAATTACATTTGTCAGTTCCTTTTCTCTTAAACTTTGGAGAACGTAGAAAACAGAAAGAAAAGTTAACGTCATTTGAAGAGTGAAGTCACAAATGAGAGAGGTTCAGGTTTCTTTAGCTTGAAGATATGAGGGTCTCTTAATGTATCTGCTGGGATGGAGTCTGTGCTATGGGTAATGTTCTGTTAACGTGGTCCATTTTTACTACTAAGTGGAGCCAGACTTTGTAAAGTGCATGATATTTTCAGCATCAATGATTGTAAGAATTTTGTAAAATCACTTTATTTAGTTTTTTCTTTTTGCTGCAGTACAACTGGCTCAAAAACTCTGCATTTACATTCATGTCAATTGGCTGATGCTTTTATCAGAAGCAACTTACAATTGTGACTGGATACAGTCACTTTGACAATGTGGTAGAAGTGCGGCTTGAAGCAGCCACCCTCTGATTACTAGCCAAGTGCCTTAACCAACAAGATATCAATGCTAATTGTAATCATGCTTCAAGTCACCACCTTCCAGCCACTGACCATAACAACAGCATTGATTGTTTCCCTTTTAGGTCATGTTTAAGCAAATTAGCATTGAGTGGGAGGCTTGACAATGATTTAAATGTCATGAAAGAAGACCCAACTTTGTTAACTTTCTTTGCTAATTGATTTAAGTTGGTCAGTTGGAAGTTAGCACTGAAGCTTGTCCAAAGCCTCTATCTCAGTGTGTGGAGAGAGTGACCTCCCACTGTTACCCACTGAGATGGAAGAATGACTCAGCAGGTGTGTGTGTGTGTGTGTGTGTGTGTGATTGCACATCTCCAGGCCTTAAAATATGCATTGCCTTTTCAATAAATAAACAAACACAAAACAAAACCAACTGCTGTAAACTCCTGAAGCCTGTCATTTTGAAATTTCAAGGCTATCACTATCTCACTCTTCATGCATTTCCTTTGGAGGGGGTTAAACTGACAAAGAATCTAGAAACAAAAAAATGTGTGTGCGTGTGTTATGGTAAACTGATGGGACACACTGTTGTGAGATTGCTCACATCCCTAGGCGGCCTTTAGAACAAGGAAGCCAAATACCGAACGTGGGGTCTCCTGTATGACCAGAGCAGAAGCCACAGAGTCTTTGTTTCCAGGCATATAGACTGAGTGCCTCCTGTAATATGACAGCAAGACCGATTGGCTGAATGCTGTCAAAACAAATGGCCTTACATGGGAACATTGCTTAAATAAATTAGGCAAATCGCAACCACCCAGCCTGTCCGAGGCATGCAGTCTGACCTTGGAGGGCCGGCTTTGTTGCTAGGTAACAGGGAAGCAGCACTTATAGAGGGTTTTTTTTTTTTTTTTTTTGGCTGATGGAGTGGTTGCCAGGATGCAGGCACTCTACAGCCTGGGAGTAGCTGCCAACTCTGAGCAGCCTAGAGAGGGTTTTGTGGAGATCACATTCACTCGTCCACTCTCCAAGGTGAAGGACCTGGACTTCACGCCTCTTCCAAATATGTTTCTATAGGCAAAGAAAATTCTTAATATAGCACTCATGTTGCTGCAAAGGGCAACAAGCACGTTGTCATGAGTGAACATTTCAGGCACAAAAAACGATCTTGAAATGTTTTGAAATGTTCCCGCGACGATCCGTGGAGTAAGGGCGCAAATCCAGAGTGTGACCCAAGGTAACATTGGATCGAAAGAGCACAGAATCGGTTCAGTTTACGGTGGGGCAGCTACACCTTGGCGTTTATGCACACCTCTGTGAATCTGGCTGTTAGGAAGGAGAAAGCTATCGCGTCTGCAGGCAGGCCGACCGCTGTCCAGGGTGCTGAAAATGGTTTCAGAACCTATATGGCGGACAGCTTTTGCACACATGGTAAAGTGGGGCATGGTCCAGCTGGCACAACATCAGCCACTCTAAACGTAGCCCTTTATTCATATGGGGCCAACACTAGACGAAAAGGTGTTTCATAGATGCAGTAAATCAGAGACAGTAAAACTGCTGGTCTTGTGTCCACCTTAGCTTTTGCTAGCACTCCAACCATAGAGCCCTCCACCTTCCCTTAGAACCCTCCACCTACCCACTGAGCTCTGCACCTGAGGCTGATTTTGGAAGCATTAACCATCACATCTTTCCAACTCTTCCCCTTATGAGAGTTTAAGCACTACTACTGCTATCACTAGCAACCTTTCTGCTGGTTCTAGACTGTTTGACTGCCTGCATTTCTACGTTTGTGCCCATTAGACTCTGGCCTACATTACGGGCGGCACTGGTGTTTGTTATTGGAACTTTAGCCTATTTCAAGCCAAAATAAAATTCATCTCACACATGCGTCTTGTTGTTTTGTGTGACTCATAAAACCTTATGACTACTACTGTTCCTACTACTAGTATTGTTGTTAGATTGGTGGCTTTCCTTGGGTATTAAGAAAGGTGCTATTAAAGTGTAAATAATAATAATAATAATAATAATAATAATAATAATAATAATAATAATAATAATAATAATAATAATAATAACAAATACAGGGGTCACAACCATCAGTATCCTCCTCTAAATTTAATAGTGATGCCTTGATATGTTTCCACTCAAAGGGTGGTGACATTTCATAAATAAATTTCCTAATAAATATAAGAACATTTTTGCTCAAATAAGACACCTTCTATTAAACTTCTATATATGTATTCCTATACATAGGTAAATTTTTGACCATAAGCTCAATAAAGGCACTAGCATGAATACTAATTTGTGATCCACTACAGTTAATATTCAGGGCTCATGAGAACATTTTTTTTTTTCTTATCAAAAAATAACTCATTTTGATCAAATTATGCAGCATTTTAAAGAGCTTCCTTCAAAGAGTGAGCACTGTGTTTCTTATAAGTGACAGTTCTCAAGCTCATACAAAATATCATTACTATAGTGTTTGGGTAAGAGATTTCTTAACAACAATGATTAAGAAATAATAATAACATAACAATAAAGTACACACTACAGTTGACATGGGTTAATAGATCACTAAATACCAGAATAAGCAAGTTAGTGATTTAGGAATTCAGTTATGCAATGAAATGCACAATCACTGTATGATATAACTGAACTAAAATACAATTGTACAGCAATTCTCTGGAAAACCCCTCATTATTTTCAAGAATTATTTTAGCATCCACATTTATCATCGGAATTGTCTGTTCGTTTGACTTATTCATGTACACATACATCACTTCACTGCTTAG
>JAOYMR010000013.1:747722-763192 GCA_025802075.1 Tenebrosternarchus preto | reverse complement strand
TTTCTGTTTATTGTCATGGATAATAAATCGAACTATATTCAACCTCTGCCTCCTGCTGCATCTGTCCCGGCGTCACAACAGCAGTATCCAGACTTTCATAACTAAACATTTCATATAAAAAATGTACATATATTTGTAAATATTTCAAGTAAAATTAAAACAAACAAAGCATTAACAGAGCTCAAGTTAAAAAAATGTCTATAAAGGAACAGAAATAATTCAAGAAAAGCTTATCAGTAAAAACAGTGGCACAATGTCATTGATGAGATTTGAGGTAGGTCATCAGTATTCAGCATGTGTCTATTATTCTATAACCTTGATGAATAATTTTACTTATTTTAATACTCAATATCCTTGCACCAGAGTGGTGCATCAAAAAATGTTCAGTCTGTCATTGGGAGATAGATCATGGCTGGGAACCATCCATGGCTGGGAACCCAAGAGAGCAAAAATGGCTGTGTGTTCAGGGAAGGGTGGCTTACTGACTCTTCCCAGTCAATTACAGTGACACTAGCCAATCATTGTCATCTGTGGGCTCACGTATCAGAAAAGGGCAGGTGGTGTTGTCCTCCGAGTTTGTTACTCTGCTCCCCTGACACTGTAAGAGCTGCAGATTGAAAAGATGTGGTGATGTGCCTCAGAGGAAGCATGTGACAGCCCTCATCCTCCATGACTGGCAGCCGTTGTGTGACAGGGGAGAATTACATGATAGAAAGGAACTCTGTGTGTGTGTGTGTGTGTGTTCAAGTTTATTTATATAGTGCTTTTTACAACACATGCTGTCACAATGCAGCTTCACAATTCTATAGGTCCAGATCCTTAATGTCCACACTGATGGTGACAGTGGCAAGAAAAAAACATCAGTTTGTCAGGTGTTTGTTGTGTGTGTGTGTGTGTGTGTGTGTGTGTGTGTGTGTGTGTGTGTGTGAGAAAACACTTCTGCCCATAAATATTCTCAAGCAGTCAATACAATGATCTAATTAATATTTGAACAGTGGGTGTCCTATTGTTTCTGGTATGAGATTATAGTGACAATGGCAGAGTAAAAAGCCACAAAGAGCCACAAAACTTTACGAGGAAGAGGTTCTTGTGGCTGAGTGTGAGTTGAGGAAACTGTAGCACAAGGCAAATGCTTTTATATTTATGATATTTGAGTGAAAGATTGAGTAATATTTGAGTGCAATTTACACAACCTACAATACTTGATTCGAATAGCATTAGCCACCGTTGTATTGAGATCATAGTGGATGGGGTCAGTGGTGTTGGGATAGGAGAACTGAATACTGTGTACCCATTCCCAGTGGAGTCTTTTCTGCTCAATCTCCATCCATCCATGTCTATTGTGCTCCAAGCGTCCCCTCTAGCCACAGAGTACTCACAGTTGTTACTAACACAAATTGCTGCCATTATAGAAACTGAAAAACCTACACTTTAGCTAAAAAAAAAAACGGACCATGTTTGAAATTTTAATTATGTTAAAACAGTTAAATACATTTTTGTACTGGTCTTCACTCACTATGCACTCATCGTTTCTTCACACAGTCTCTGGTAGGTAGGGATGTAGGTCTGGTTCAGGATGGGGGCTGTTGGTCAGGTCTGAGGAGGTGGAGATCATTCTGCTGCATCATGCTGCCCAACCTGCAGACCATTTCTGGCTGGTACAGCAGTCTCACACCTGACATACCACCACACCCAATCTCCACAACAGAACATGCCTGAGCAGGCACATCAGTGTAGAGTGCTGCCTCTTCACTATGTAGGTTTCAGAGTCAGGTATGGGAGCCTGTGTTTAAGAGGGAAGGAGTGAAAGAAGGCACAGGCTGCTGTGGTATAATAAAAGCAAAGATGCAAATGTTTAACGTGAGTGATATTTTATCATTGTAATATATGCTGTTTTAGCTTACCAAGAAGCCAGTTATCCTGCACAGCGCCAGACACTCCTGTGTTAGAATGATTGAATTAGGCCATCAAGAGGCTGCAGTTGTTTGTCATTGTGGCACCTGTATAAAACGAAACTGCTTCACCCTGACAAAAGTAACGTTTGGGGGGATGAGACCTATAATGTGAAAGATCCACTGTTCAGGGTGGGATGCAAAACAACCAAGGATGCATCCAAGTGTCCCTCAAGGATGACCTGCTAAGGGACTTCCACAGACAGATGGGACTTACAGCCATCATAGAAGCAGAGGGAGGAGATACCAGAGGTGGCTGATGTAAGATGGTTGGAAAAGAACAGCACACAACACAGAGGCACTAATCATGGCTGCAAAATCAATCACTGAGCACTAAGTCAGTCAAATAGGGGCGTGTCACATCAGACAGGACTCGGCATGCAGAGTGTGCAAGGAAACAATCGAATAAGAGAGAATGCAGTAACTTGTAGCAGGATGCAAGATGCTGACAGGGAAAGCATACACTGAGAGATTACAGTCAAGCAGCATGAATCTTATGCAGGAACACAGGAGCAAACGTAAGGGGGTTTGATCCGGACACCCCCAAGTTTTAATGGGAGAATCCTCAGAGAGTGTTGTTGATATGAAGGGTGTGGCTTAAGGCACTGACAAACACCCCCATGGTGTGTTTGATTAAAAACACAGGGGCAGGATATACAGAGCTACACAGTTCTTTATTCTAACACGCAGGCACAAGGAAGATGAGAGCTGGATGGATGAAGGTGAGAGATAAAGGTGGCTGAGGTATAAATGAATGGTAGCAGGTAGGTGGTGGTGGATGGTGATGGTGGATGTAGGTGCTGATGGATGGTTTCAGAATCAATGTATAGCAGAGAGAAACAAACAAATCTTACCATCCTCACATCAGGTGCAACCATATACACTGGAGGAACACTTAAAAAAGATCCAAACACAGGATTATAAACACATTCTAGTAACTCTGCTATAGGGGGCACCAGGACCTGTAACACTGGAGAAGTGGCTCCAAAAGAGCCCAGGGCTGACAACAGCAATTTCCATCCTGAAAAGCACAATATACACTAAGCTGCACCTTCAAACTCTCAGACCTCTGATAGAAGGCTTGAGTGTGAGAGGATAAAATGATGTGACTAACCCCCCACCCCCACCCCAACAGGAACACTGAGACTTTTATTATTTAATAATTTATACACTGAAATTATTTGCTGTTTGCACATCCTCTGTAATAATGTATAATGCAATGTAATTTTAGCAGATGAATATATAGCTTCTCATTCCAGTGTGAGTCCATCAAGAGCACATAAACGGAGATGGACATTGGAAACATTCTAATTCTAATTCCATACCACCTGTCTGAGCTGTTTGTTATTCCAGCTGTTGAATCATTAATAGTAACACAGTGAAATATTGATAGAGATAAAATTCAGTTTGATTGCTTGAGTAATTGCCACTCATTTAGATAAAGTGTCATAGTGTGAGCTTTGAGAGGCAATTAATTGTGAGGAAATGAAGATCGCACTGACGTACAGTCGGAACATGCAGACGCCCATCAGGGACTGAATCAGCAGTCCCATCAGCAGTACTGCCACCAGGTCAGTAATTTGGGTTAAACTCTGACCCTGAATGTTAAATTGGAAGCTGAAACTGCTCCAGGAGCAGTTTCCCTTTTCTGTTGTGCGCCCTTTAAATGGCTGCCAGATCACGTTAATAAAAACAATGCGCTAAAATCAGACAGTCCAAAATGTGTCACTGCATCTTTTGAGTTTTACCCTTTTTTTGCCAGAGAGCTTGACCTAAGATCATTAGCATTGCAAGCTACCTGTCCAGTAATAAATATTAAAAATGAACAGATTTTTTATGGTTTCTGTAGAGCATATTGTTCCTGGATGCACATGCTGGAGTGCTGGAACTGGTTTATTACAGACTGTAAGCAAGAGAGATGTCCAGCTGCTGGAAAACAGGCTATTAAAAATAGAAACTGGGAGCAGACAAGTGACCATTACATGGCAGAGTCAGGGCACACAGGTAGTCTATACACAATAGAGGGTAAGACTCTCAACTGTATGAACGTGTTTGTGCATCCAGGAACAATATGCTCTATAGAAAAAATAAAAATGTGTTTGGTTTTTATCTTTATTACTACAAGTCTTTATTGAGTCCTTAATACAGAGTGGGTACAGGTAATAAGGTGACAGTGGTGTCTGGGTGGAGGCTGGTACTGTATAAGTATATGGCAGAAGGTAGATGGTGGTGGTGGGAGGTTAAGGTGGATGAGGTATAAGTGGATGGTAGCAGGTAGGTGGTGGTGGTGATGGAAGCAAACAAACATTAACAACCTCATATTGTTATTTCAGGTAGAAAAATAATAAAAGGTGGATCCTGTAGAGTAGGTTGAGGACAAGGGTGTGACGGGGTTACTTCAAATCTTCCACTTCAAAAGTTCTAAAAACTGTCCAGAACTTTGTCATTGTCTTTGCTGGTTTGTGTATAGTATAGAGTGTGTATAGTAAACCCATTATGCATGATCACATGATGATCTGAGATAATGCAGCTAATCTCAGTGTCATTTGGTGAAAAGCACATGTCAAATTTAGCAGATTAAGTAGCAGTTGAATTCAGCAGGAGATTCCTGAGGTTCTCTGGGGAAAAATGGGGGGAAAAATACTTCTTAGAACAAACCCTTTTTAACAAGGGAAAACGCCCCCTGAGACAGGATGGATTTCAGCCATCATCTCAACTAGAATGTCAAGTAGAACATCAAATAAGCGTCTTTTATTATATCCAAACATGCAAGTTATCAGACTTGACCCTGTCATCACCCCAATTTACTTCGATTTATTTTATCCTTTATGGCAATAATATAAGCGAACAGTAACAATCTTCTAATTTTCTAATATTGTAATATCTCTGTTTTGCTTCCTTATCCGTGCTACCCAGTGCCAGATGGGGACGGATTCTCCTTGGATTCCCCTTGCTAGGTCTTACGGACTTTCAAGCTTTGAGCCTGGTTTTATCTCTGGGGGATTCTCCCTGCTGCTTTTACTTGTGCAATGGAGACGCACATCTCCACAAAGCACAACCGAGATGACGCACTATCTGCCCTGCAAAGCTCTGTGTACATAAACCTGAATTCAATTACTTTCCTTCACATTCATTTAAGATGTTGTGTGTAGTAATTAATTAACCGATTATATACTCGCCATGGTGCACTGCGGAGTAAATACCTTAACTGCATCGGTTTTCCTGAAGGCACTCTCTTCAGCTAATACACTAAAACACTGATTGTCCCTATGGTGTATAACCACGAAAACTATAAAGAAGCCCATCTTTGCACAGAGAAAGTATTTATTTATTTATTTGTTTATTTATTTAGAACGAGGATCATTTTACGCTCATTGGTCATTTCTCACACACCCACACAAAAAAAAACACACACACAATCACACACATATACAACCCTCTGGATTAAGAGGTACAAACAACAGGCTGTTTTAAAATGAACTCTGCCTTCTTGCGTTTTTCAGAGATTCTTTTTTTTCTGTTTTTGTAGGTCTCTATCGCACACCACTACAAAAAATACAAATAGATGTTCTGGTCAATCAGAATTTAATCTCATTTCATTAATTTCTTCTCCTTTTCTTTTTACATTTTTCATTGTAAATGTTTTTTTTCAATATATCATGCAGTGACAAACGCAAGATGTTGATGTCTTTCCTGAAAAGCGTGAAAGAGATCACAAGATAAAAAAAAAAAGCCAGTAATACTTTCAACTGTACTTATAATTCTTCTAACCTATTAGATGCATATTAGAAACTGGAATCTGAATAATCAGCTCTGTCCCCTTCATCCCCAAGATAACAGGCCCAGCCATCAACTGTCCTTGTATCATAATCATCTACTGTAAGCACTTAATGCCCATTTCCTTTTCAGCTCATGGTACCATTGTCTGTCATAGAGCCCTGCATCCCTCCTGCCGTAGCACATCATGCTCTGGATTTCATTACACCACTCTTGGTGTGCAAATAGCAAAACCCCTGCAAAGGCGAACGCAACGTTTGCTCAGAGACAATGAAGCAAGCTGCTTATTTGCTCAGCAGTGCATGGAGCCCACGGTCACGGCGTTTTCGTATTCATGCCGGCGCCTCAGGGGCCACGCCTCTGGGAAACGGGCTCGTCATAAAATGTCACACTTTTCCGGGCCGTCGGCCGGTCGGTCCGGAGCGGAGCCGGTTCGCAAACTCCCGGAAGGTCAGAGCATCTCGCCACTGCGGTATCCCCCGCGGCATCCGGTGAAATCATCGCTGTAATCCGGCCGGTGAACAGGAACGAAGTGGCTGGCAGACGGCAGGAAATATGCACCCAAAACAAGAAGGTAATAACGTGAAGAGCGGAGGTTCAAAATACATCTTGCTAAAGTTTTAGAACTACAGTGCACTTAACAGAGACGAGTGTGAGGGAAGACTCCGAGCATGGTATCATTTTGAGACGGCTGCCTGGCACCAGAAAGAGGCTGGTATTTAAGGAAATGGGTGCAGACAGAAATACAATTCATAGGGGTTCCATATGAAGCATATAGGCTGATTTTTCAGATAGAAACGAATCCTTACACTGTGACACTTCTGGCACAAATCAGGCTTCAATGACCGGTCAGGTAACTCAAGAGGAGCAAACAGAAAAGCTTCTCCTTGTATTCCAGTTATTACTCATGACATTTTTTTTTATTAGTTAGTCATCCAGGGTCAAACAGATGGTGGGATGCAGTCCTTTTCTGAACCTTAGTTTGTCCCTTCATATTTTCTTCTAGTTCTTAGGGAATTCTTTCTTTAGGCCTGGCCTCTTTTGCTAACTCATTAGGAGTGTAAACCCAGATAAAGCTTCTTTGTTTTGATACACACCAAAAGAGGCCCAATACATTTTGATTTGTAATATCACAGGCCACAATACAGCACTGACTGCTGCTTTTTACACTAAATAACCATGTTTCTGCTTTATTTATTTATTTATTTTGGACTGTTGTTTGCTCATGACTGGGCATAGCCGCAGGCAATGATCTCTTCACTGACACTCACATGGGCATCCTTTCAACACCAGCGTTCAAAGGATAATGCCCTTGACTTTCAGGATCCAGCACCAGTTGGTATTGACCATTCTTGTTAAAGTTCAATTTTATGCAGCCTTTGAACACAGCTTATTCGATTAGGCTTTTGTTGTTGAGAATTTTATGAAGATGGAGCAGCAAAGCAGTCTGGGGTAACTTACTGCAAGGCCTGTGTCAAGAGTTGAGTGGGAGTATGAATCAATAAGTTGCATGCCCCTCAATTCCGGCTGTTGGCACTGAACGTCGGTCTCTCGCATCTCATTTCTTGGAGACCCCAGGGCACACAGAGCAGAGGAGATGCTGGCACACGGCTCGTGTGTTCTGCAGGGTGATCCGTACGTCTGCTGTGCCCTGCTGAATTTTCATAGTTGAATATTAGTTTGATGTAAAATAGCCATGCTCATTCTGAATGTATCATTAAGCAAGCTGAACTGAAGCGTATTGATTTTTCCCTTGAAAATGCAATATAATTTCAAATTTTGTTCATGCTCTGACTGAACCAGATACAGTATGCTTCTGAAAGAGATTCTGAGAGCCTCTGTCCATATGTAATGGTGTACTGAGCAATAGAACTGAAATAAATATTAGGTAATGTTTGTAAAATTTTCTATGACAGTTTTTTCTAAGATAATGAAATCTTACTTCTTGGATCAGAATAACAAATTGTTACATGAGTGTAAAGGTTCAGTGTATAATAGTTTTATACTGTTTCAAAGATATACTACGCTATACACAACTTTAATCATTCAAACTCACTTCTCATGTCACATTTTTAAATATGTTCAGTATTTACTTTTGTGAGATGATTCTAATGTTGACAGATGAAATGGTCTGGAGTGAATTGGCTGTAATTGTGGTGGTACTTGAGGGAGAGCTTTTCATGCTCAGAGTTCAGTCTGAAGTTCAGTCAAAGACGTGATGTCTCTAGTGGCACTGAAGGAAAAGACAACTTTTACAATCCAGAGCACAGTTTCCAGTTCTGCTCCTACACTGTCAGGAATCGACGTCAGATCATTGCTTTCCCTGATTCTAATCAGGGCCCTAATTATTTTTGATGGTCCAGGTGAGTTGTCGCTTAGGAGACAATAAACTCTTCCAGGACAATTTTACAGTTTAGTTCATAAGAAAAAAAAAAATTGCCAAGTCAGCTGTCCCAGGATGACCACTGTGTTGACTAGCTCAGAACATGGAATCAGAAAATAGTACTGTACTTTTTTGATAAGGTTTTTATTGCCATTACAGGGCATTTTATAAACGTCACCATCTCGAATCTGCATTCCAGTTCTGGCTTGAGGCAACAGAAGATTTGATGGGATATGATTACATTGTTGACAGTGGCAGTAAAATGGTCAATTTTAAGGAAGCAACGTGCCTCCTGTATTTGGTATCAAAAGCAAACATGATGGCACAGGTAAAGCACAAACGTCTACCTTTAAAAAACATTTAAATCAACTAATTTACAATCTTCTAGTCCCTCTACACTTCAGCAGAACCACAAATTCTAGTTAAAAATGGGAATGGTAATAATAATTATTCAAAGTGAATAAAACTTTGAAGTTAGACATATTCATTAGAAGTCTTAGCAGCATGGAATCATGCAAAAATCGAGAATCATATATATTGCATGATATATATAATGTATTATCTATTATATAATTTTGTATTATATGATTTTTTAAGTACAACATTTACAAATATAGGTCGATAACATAGGTCCTATACGTTTTGTCAGTCATACAAACATACATTAGGCCATAACTTCTGTTTATACAAGCTGGTATATTTTCAAAATAACAGCAGCAATACCACAAACGGTTATTAGTTTCTATATTACCCTCGTTAAAATCCTTCCACTCTCTCTTTGTATCTCCAGCCCTCTCGTTTGCAGGTGCATGAACGGAATACCAGTCTGTGAAAAATCTCTGAATACTCCTGAACTGGTGAACCAATGAAGTACGAAATGGGCGCGGTTTACGCTGTTAAAATCCCTCTTATGGCCAATCCCTCGAGAGGTGGGAGGTGTTAATCAGACCGGGAGGCGTGCCCTGGCGCTGAAAGCAGAAGTTCGGAGCTGAATTGAGCTGCAGTAACTGGGAAATGGTTTTTAGTTTTGTAGCGTGGATAAGCAACGAGTCCGGTCTGAGAACACAGAACCAAAAATACCAGACTAATTTGTTTGTCGTCGGGACATGTGGACAACAACGACTCTGAATAGCGCGGCTGTAATATTCAGATTTGCGGACTGGAGAGAGCCATCACTGCCCTTTCAGAAACAGGATTCCCTTCTGAACATGTGAATGTATGGAAGTACAACTTCTTCAACATAACGAAAATGGGGCCGTCTCTTGTTCTTCAGTGCTTTCTTCTGACAGCCGTGGTTTTTCGAATGACCTTCTCGCAGTCAGGTAAGTGTCGACTCAAGTGCGCCAAGCGTAAGGTGTCGGTGGCTTGTTTTTGACCAGCTGTCCGAAATGCGCGGATTTGTGGCGTTTGCCTCATCTAACATTTAGTATCTCATAGTATTTTATAGACGTCTTATAAAATATGCATTAAAGTCTAAATTCATCAAGCCTGCCTACGCACGGAGGGAAGTTTGGTGGTATGTAATATGTAATCCTGGTCTGTTCTGAGCATCACGTTCATTCTCCACTCTGGCTGTGCTATCTTGGGAGTTTGTCACAGCCTAAACTTACTTCGTTGCCCCACTGTTTCACTAGTAGGTATGCAGATATGGAAATCAAACTGCGATTTCCGTTTTGTTTACAAAAACAAACAAACAATTAAAAAACATGTAAAGTACGCACATAAAAAAGCACACTAATGCTTTATTTTAAACATTAGTCTCAGTACGCACAGAAATAATTCACGCATACCAGCAGTACTGAGTCCCTGTCAGTGTATTTGTAGGTCTGCGCGTAGGTCTGTAACTTGGTATGCTCGCGAAGGTGGCATGCAACGGAAGCGCACGCGTAGCAGAATTCACCCCCCCCCCTACCCCCCGGGGGGGGGGGGCAGAGCACCAGAAAAAGAACGTTAAAACTTTTATGACGGGAAGAGAGAGTTCTGGACTCTGTGGTCCGAGCGGCCCTTTCACCGTACGGCACCGCAGGCCTGAGTGGAACCCTCAGGAAGCGCCCTAGGAAAAAGGAAAGCTGGCTGAGTCGCCCTTTGTCCTGTATTGCTTCTGTTGTTTTGCAGGCTAACGATCATTCATGCCTGCTCATGGGGCTGGGAAAGGAAGCAACCTGGTGGTTAAACGGGCTTAACCTACTGGTGGCAATGGGGCGGAGCCATACCACCTCCTGATGTGGGCGAGGGTTAGGGTTAGGGTTAGGGTAACCCTCACCTTAACCCTGGCCAGCGTTCCCATCACTGGAGAGTTGCCTTCAGAGGTCATTTAAGTCACAGCGGTTAAAGTGGTTTTGGCTCTGCGAGACGCTGGTGGGATCAGCTTGTTTTTGGAGAACAGCTTTTGTTTTAGCTCAAGTCAAGAAGACTTTTATTATAGCGTGGTGGTGGTGGTGGTGGTGGCAGCAGCCGGCGTGGGGGTGGGGGGGTGTGGTCAGTGGATTTATGACTAAACCCAGCTAGTGTGTGGATTAGCTGCTACTGGAGTGGCTGTTGACATCAGATGGGAGTGAAGACTCATAAGCTCATAATGAGCTCAGCTAAAACCCGCCTCGATCCTCGTTCTGTATGAATATGGAAATGAAAAACAAACTGCTTAAAACTGGGATTCTGGCTAAAATCCTCCCGAGTCTATTCCATCGTCAACAAGATAAGACAAGATAGAAATCGCTAAATTCACAGCACTTTGCAAGTGAAAAGAATTATGCCTAATTAAGAGGAAACAGTACAGATATTTCAGTTACGGTAATTAGATATTATTAAAAAATAATAGACATAATTAAAATTTAGCACTTTAAAAAGTGGTTCAAATAATTTTCTGTCTGATCTTTTAGAAAATAATTGCTTTTGCGTTTATTTTAAACATGAAGGAACATTTCTTTTTTTTTTCCTGAAAATCTTTTTTTGGAGATTGTCCATGACGGTTGGCAGCTGGCGAGAGAAGTCTGGGTGTAGAAGGCTGGTGTACCGTGCTTAATAAGCTACACCAAATGAGAGTCACACCACCATGACAGGAAGTGTTGTGTGGTAGAGGTCTGTGGCGGAGCTGATTTCTCTGTTCCTTTCCCTGTGCGTGTCATCGCGCTCCTGCCTGCTCTGTAAAGCTCCTGTACTTTCCCTAGTCCAACACGAGAGGAGAAGTACAGCGCAGTGTTGTTTACGCTTCCCAATGTAACTGTGTTTCAAAACAAGACCTAGGTTTGCACTTATAATGCTACATTAAGTAAAGCTTCACTTCAGCCGAACGGTGTCCAGGTTTAAAATGAGCAGTTGATGTGAAGGCTTTGTCGTTGAGATGATCGCATGCACACACACACACACACACACACACACACACACACACACACACACACACGGTACACTTGGGTTGTGTTCTCTGTTTTCAAGGTGCCAGCTGTTCTTTAAAGGAGACGGACATGGGATGGGAATGAGTCTATAACACGAAAAGCATTTTACAAATATGCAATGTGTTTTAGAATCCTTCTGATATTTTATAATAGTGCACCAACTAAATTATGTTACTTTAGGATTTTTAAGATTCCAGGTTGAAACTCATTGCCCCAGCGATGCGGGCTCTACTCTGGAGGGCTGTCTAGGCTGCACTCCTGCCTGGAGAGTTTGCATGGAGAGGCAGGATCAGGCTGGATCAGGGGGCAAGAGGAGGAGGGGGGGGGGGTGGTTGTGTCGAGGGAGGTTCCACCCTCACTGTAATCCCATGACCTGTAGAGGCTGCCAAAAAAAGAAAAACAAACACACACAAAAAAACGCAGTGTTACGCAAGTGAGCAAAGAAGGGAGGGGAAAAAAGTGAGGGCCGGGTACGGTATTGACGTCAGAGGGGCCCGCATGGAAGAGATTCTTGGCTAATTGGTTGGAATGTGCTCGCTTTCTGTGAAAAAACTCAAAGGCGTTTTGGGGTAGATGGTGTTCCAGGCACGTCTCGTCGTTATCTCGCCGTTATCTCGGAGCCTGGGGAGCTTCTCTTGGGCTGGAGGAGTTTTTTTTTATGTTAGCTGGGTCAGAAGCTGCTACCATGTCCTCTCACCCTGCGGCTGTTCTTGCCCCTGCCGCTCGTCCGCCCGGCTGTCCGAGGAGCCGAGCCTGTGCCAGGAACAGCAGCGGCTCAACTGCCTTTCACAGCAGTACTTAAGAAAACTATTCATTTTTCCTGGCACTTGGACGCAGCTCGGAAAGCTGTGCGTCGATAAAGGCTTCCCGTGCCAGCCCCCGCTGGCCTCCTCCCCTCCCCTACCCCACTACAGTCTTTCAGAGCCCATTAAAGCTTTCTCCAGGACAGTTCCAGGTAGTCTGGTAGAACATGCCAGGTTTGGGACCTCCCTCAGTAGTCGGTGATGGCAGGCAGCTTTATGTATTCATTTATTACCTCCACAAACGTCAGTGTCCTCCCACAGACCAGCGGGGATCAGGTACGGTTCATGGGGGCGGAGTTTGATGTCACTTTAGTCGCCATGGTGTCTGAAGCTCGTTCTAGCCACATTCTGGACCCTTGCTCACAGTCACAGGATCCTTTACTTTTACCATCTTGATCTAAATTCGAGGTCGGCTAAGCCTGCACAGAATTGTTCTACACGCTTCAATATAAAATAACAAACAGCAAATCTGTTTGGCAGGTTGTACTCTTTCTTTATTATTCAGTTTTTTTTATTTGCGACCTGTTTGTGTGTATATATACCCCGTCTGTGTGTATACATACCTGGTCTATATATGTATTTACCCTGCCTGTGTGTGTATATACCTGGTCTGTGTGTGTATACCCTGTCTGTGTGTATACATACCTGGTCTATATATGTATTTACCCTGTCAGTGTGTGTATATACTCTGGCAGTCGAGATGAATTGGTCAAATGATTCCTGTATAATTGCTGGTCACACAAACACACTGAAGCATAAGGACACACCTCTTTCCAGTGTTGTCTAGGTCCATCTCTAGCCCTGATGACTGCTTCACTCTGCTCTGGTTCCTCCATCTCTAATGATCAAATTGAATGGATATGCATTCAAGAGTCATTCTCCGCCTCCCTCTTTTTCACACTCTTCTGACTGTAGCCAACTGTAGCGGCAATGTCTCTTCTCAAATATTCCTTCTCTGCCAACGCAGCTAATCTACTAAGCCTTAATATAGAATCTAGAATGTGAACCCATTTTGTCACTGGTGCTTTTGATCTACGACTGAATCATGAATTAGTTTTCACACATTAGCACACAGCTGCTAACCGTTCCCGCTACATTTCCAGCTTAATTTAGCGTACGTGTGTGCTGGGCAGACTCAGATTCACTGGATGGTGACTAGGGAACTTGCTAATACAGGTCCGCTGATGCAGGTTTTTCAATGACGTATGCCAATATTTAGAGAGCAGAAAGCCCAGTGGCTGAATGGTCATGCTGATATGTTGTTTGTTTGTTTATTGCACCTTATAAAATGCAGCAATTTAATAAGAATAACAAGAGAGACAGAATTTCTGAACTTTTGAAAAAATTGGCAGCTGCCGATTATCTCAGAATAACATTTAATCCGCCTGATTAATTCATTCGTTTACAAGCCATATCTCTCTTTTAATTTACTCAGGCACTGATTGCTTAGCTTGGGTGAAATACAAACCTACATCTGAACTGGCATTTTACAGAAGATATGGACCCCACACAGAGTCCAAACAAATCGAAAGGGCAGTAGTTCCTTCAGACACATCACATTTGCCACACATCAGTGTCTGGTTTTTGAGTGTCTGCCCACACACACACACAAACACACACACACACACACACACACACACACACACACACACACACACACACACACACATGTATGTGAGGAGTCTTCTGTATGAATTTCTCAGAGCGATTTGTCAGCAGGACAGGGATGAGTCGCACGTTACAGTTTTATCTTTCTTCATGGTGAAAGATCTTTTTGTCTTGCTATGAATATTACAGCAGTAGCAGCATGACCCTTACACACACACACACACACACACACACACACACACGGCTGCTCTCAGCCTTCACCTCTGTGTACCAGGGTGGTAGGCCAGCACCTCCTGTGAGGGTGCCTGGTAGCGCCTGGGATGTGTGCCACGGCTCGACTGGACTCGCACGCTACTCTTACACAGTCTGGGACGAGAGTTTGCCAGAACACCTTCCCAGTGTCCCAGCCCACAGCCTCTGCCAAAGCGCAAACACACACACACACACACACACACACACACAGACACGCGTGCGTCTGTAAGCCCGGCCTCTCTGGAGTCCCCCTGCTGTTCTCTGCCCAGACTTGGTGGACATTTAGCAGTTACCAGCTCAGGTCATTTGCCCAGGTTTTCCACCATTACCAGCCAGAGCAGCAGAGCTGTGGACTGCAGCACACAGCATCATGCCATGGTGCATCATCTCTCCCACATAAGCCGCTTTCAGCTGGGAAATGCACTTGGGGAAAGACATCGCATAGACCGAGCGAGATAGATGCTGCTACATAGACATGGTAATGCACGCTAATTGTCTGGACAGCATGTGGCAAGCACTGGATGTCTTTTAATCAGCGTGTTGATTAGGGGCCAGATGGCAGTTTGGGTTGTGCAAGATGGGGGCCTAATGTTAGCGCAGGTGGCTAACGTTAGCACAGGCAGATGGGAGGGGCCTTGTGTGCAGAGTGGGAGGGGCTTAATGTTAGCGGGGTGAGAGGTCTAAGGTTAGTGGGGTGGGAAGGTCTAATGTTAGTAAGGTGGTTGGGAGCCTGCCACTGTCAGCAGGGGTGTGTTCAGCTTCTCCCCATCAACCGGCGCAGATTGGAAGAAGAGGAGCACGTGGGCCGGTCCTGACGTGCAAGAAACGGCTCTGGCTACCCTCACGGCATCAGGGTCTCAGAGGTGCAGTCCCAGCTGGGCGGGCGCAGTGAGAGAGCTCCTGCCTGCACCAGTAACGAGCTGGAACCAGCGCAGTGCCCTGTGGCCTCCAGCCTCAGCTGTTGATGTGGTGGGGCTAAAAGCCCTCAATTCCTCCAGCTCTGTACCAAAATGCTACTCAGTAAACAGCTTCCCTTTCATTCAGAAAGCCTCTCAGTGAAGGTGCCATGTATCAGAGAAGTGTGTGTGTATGTACGTGTTTCTTCACAGGTAATGGCTTGGTTTTTTGTGAGGTGTGTGTGTGTGTGTGTGTGTGTGTGCGCGCGCATTGATTTGAGTGTGAGGAAGTGAGGGTGTGAGTGCTCAAAATTTCTGACTCATCCATCCTGTTTCTCTCTCTCTCTCTCTCTCTCTCTCTCTCTCTCTCTCTCTCTCTCTCTCTCTCTCTCACACACACACACACA
>JAOYMR010000013.1:735469-747622 GCA_025802075.1 Tenebrosternarchus preto | reverse complement strand
CTCTCTCTCTCTCTCTCTCTCTCTCTCTCTCTCTCTCTCTCTCTCTCTCTCTCTCTCTCTCTCTCTCTGTCTTTCTTTCTTTCTACATCTCTGCCCCAGAGAGCCTGTTAGAGGTTTTGAATAATAATGAGAGAGTAATGAAGTATATTGCTGAATTCTGGGACAGCTTTAGAATTGAGGATTAACTGCATTACAAGACTAAATGAGTCTAGTGCACTAGTACGGACTACTGTCACTTAACTCTTGTAACTGACTTAATTCCACTCTCTTAGGGCTTCAAAAGATGAAAAGCGAGACATTTGTCTTAAATAAAAATCATTTCTCAAGAGAAAACACTAAATATTAACTGTCTAAACATTAGCATGGATAGGATAGTGAGCACAGCATGAGACAGAAATCCTCTAGAAAATTCTATTCAGAGCCTTGTGTAAAGGGCATTATCTCACAGAAGACGTGTTTCTCTCTGCGTCCTTCCACTGGGGCTTGAGGTTTTAACCTCTCTCCCTCTCATGTGTAAGGGAGGACAAAACCCTTTGATTCTGGCATACCAGCTCTTCCTCGGTGGGCTTACAGTGGCAGCCAAAGCAAATTATCTCCTGAAAGAAAGAGAGAAAGAAAGAAAAAAAAATAGCTCTATACTCGTTCTTTTCTCACTCGTTCTTTTTTCACTCTCTGTTCAAGAACAGCGAGCTTCATCCCCGGGCTGTCTGGCAGATCCTGGTGTGGGTTAAGCTATTACCGTAGGGTGTATCCTTCCCTCTTGTGCCTTTTAGTGATGCAAAGGAAGCCGCAGGGATTCGCTGCTCAGTTGCTGGAGGGTTCGTGTTCTCCTCTGCATGGAATTCCTCTCAAAAAACTAACGCTCAAGGGTCCCTCTCCCGACGGGGCTGCACCATGCATTATCATCTTTCCAGCTTCACTGCTATCCCAGAATCCAGTTCACCCTTCTTATCCGGCATCCTGCCCTGTTGCTCCCCTCAGACGGTGCTAGCGTGGTGTCTTCTCGGTCAGACATAAGCCTTAAAGCTTCACAGATAAGCCCACTGTCATGATGCCAAGTGACACTCCCTGGCAATCTCTGGCACTCTCTGTTACCAGCATTAACATTTTCGAATGAGGTATTCTTTCCACTTCACTCTTCCATTCCCAGTTGGCCTGCAGTATGTTAACATAATCTTAGCTACAGTGCTGAAATAGCATATAGCACATTTGTTTCTCACTGAGTACACTACTTGGTGTCACATTTTAAAATGGCCCTTAATGTAAGCTGGCAAGGCATAGAGTCAGAGTTGTACAACTATACTGAAAGGCCCTGGGTCTAGGCTAATGTACTGAAACTGTGATGCTCTTTTGATGCTCCACCAACTATACGGATCAAAGCAGTAACAAGTTGGACCGACCGAGTTACAGGGAAGAGGAGTGATCAAGGTTGGAGAAGCTGGAAAGCCTGAAGTTGACTAATTATCAAGATGTAGGTTAATGGTGACATATGAAGAGCTCTGTCTTGGATGGTTCTTGTAAATGCAAACTCTAGAGACATTCTTTTCTGAAAATCACAGCTATCTAAACTAAATATGTGTATGTCCCAGCTTTAATCCTGTGCATTGAAGTTTTGAACTTGCTAGCCAGTGAAACGACAGCACATGTAAAATTATAAATCATCTGGTAAAATTAATGTTGTCCTCCCAGTTTGATTACTTGGACACTTGCGAGCTCTCTTTGTGAGCTATCTTCAGAAACATCTGCAGGAATCGTTCTATTTGTACCCTAGAACACAGTGAACACATCAAAACTTTTTTAAAGTCGCATGTCATGTGTTGAATGGAGAAAAATGGAGAGTCATTGCCATTTAACAAAGGCCAACCAGTTGCATTTAGTTTGCTGATTTTTTTGTTTGCCAACAGTCTATGAAGAGTTCTAAAAGCTTTTGACAGCACTCATTGCCAGTCAGAAAACAATGCAGAATTGACATAACATCCTCTTGTTCCATGTTCTTCCTATGACATCTACAAAAAAGTCAATGTGGGATGAGTATCAATGAGTATAAATCATTTTAAGTTGGTCATGGAATACTTTTTAGAAACCATGAATACATAATTTATTACATGTTGTGCTTTTGTATTTTATAAAGGCATATTTTATTCTTAGAAGTAATTGTTGGTTACTTATGTCTGGACATTGGGAGCTCTGACGTACCATGTTGTACGTACACTAATTGAGCGTAATTCCATTCTGGCTAAATATAGTTTATATGGAGAAGTTCTGTTTTGGTAGAGGTGAGACTGAGTGTTACTGCATACTCCCACGCTGCTCAAGTCCAAACTCACTGACTCAGTCAAAACTCATCTTATTTGATCTGTCTGGGAATATCTGTAGCAGGGGATAAACCAGCCACTGGAATTCCACATACTTAGTCCTGGTGCTTTAATCCAAACCCAGACCAGGTTTTTGCAATCACTGAGCAATTAATTCAGTTGACAGGCCACTGTGTCATTGTACCTGACGCTAAATGCAGCATGGAAAGTCTGATGGAACCAGACCTTGGGGAACAAAGTCTGAGCAGCTCATTCGTGCGCTGTACAGTAGTTATTCTTCATTACAGTCCATTACAGTCCTGAGAACAACTTCATCACAGCTCACAGTACTCATTAGGTTCTAGGCTCTTTATGAACCAGGTGAGGTATGTTATACTAAGGAAATCATGAAAAAGTACGTTGAATGGAAAGGCATGGAACTGCAGTCAATAGCCATTGAAACACACCAGCATCTCTGCCCACACACTGAGGTTCGACTGCCAACTCCTGCTCAGATTGCCTTCATTTTGAAAGGCTGTAGACCAAGGGCTGTCCACTCTCAGAGGTCTACTGACCCATAGTAGATACTACAGAAGGATTTGATTAACTGGATCAGGTGTGTTAAATTAGGTTTGGAGCTAAACTCTGCAGAGGGGAAGGTCTTCTGTGCTAGAGGTGGCCACTTCTTCTTTATACTGATCTGTACCCCTCAACTCCCAGCACCCCCTGTTGTATCTGTGGTGTACTGTCTTCCAGGATGCTGAAAACCTGATTTTCACTAGTTCTATAACTAACTGCATCTTTCGTATTTCCCAAAATTAATGCACCTGCATTATTAAGCCTTTCTGTTTTTTTTTTTTTATTTGTCACATTTCTGTTCATAGCATGTCTGTCTTAAGGGGGTCTGATGTTGCCCTGTTTTCATATCTCTGCTTTGTTGAGACTCCTGATGCCTTCAACGTGGGGTGAAGGACTGCTGTGCATGTTGGTTTCCGATGGTCAGGTGCTCTCTAGCACTCGACACGGCACAATCAGCTCAGTTGCCATGGCGCGCTGTCTGGCCCTGGCCAGATGTTCCCTACCGCCCTGCTCTACTCACCGCTGCCTGATTGTTTTGGTTTGTAAAGCCAGCCTTCTTCTCCCTAAAGGCTTGGTCTTCCTCAAGCCCTGGTAACCTTCCATCTCCCAATACCATCTGCATGGTTCTTATGTTTTTTTGGTGTTTTTCCATCACTGTTTATTGATGTCTCAGAAAATGCTTGTCATCTCTTCGTTTCATTGTTCTTCCTCTTTCTTTCTTTTGTCATCCTTTTTTTCAGTCATTCTCTACTCTCATATTGACTAAAAGTTTCCCTCTTTCCTGCCCTCTGACATTCGTTCATGAACCTGTCACTGCACACAGGTCTGTCTCCAGCCTCTTTCTGCTGCTCTTTTCAAAGCTTCTCTCCCCTCGCCCTACTGTTTCCAAGTCTGTCATAGTGAATACATCTCATCTTCTCTTCTTTTCTACCACTCGTTCCTCATCCTGTCTGGAGACCATCACTTCCTTCGAGGAGGCTGTAAATATGAATGGACCATCATAGAAAAGAACCTTTAGGTCCCTTGTTTTATTCAGTGTTTGTGTGTATAGTTTCAGTTCCTCAATAACATGCACATAATGTGATTTTGGAGGGACCTCTGATGTATTCAAGAAAGGCTGGCACTCTATTTAAGTGTAATTGTTTTGACATGACTGTATTTTATTGCTATTCCAACCATGTATAGGTTGATTGGGTTCTGCTAGCATTATTTGCATGTTTTAGAACAGAGGTTCTAAATCTAGTCCTTGGGGAAATCTGTGACAGTCGACATTTTTCCTCTCGACATTCTAGCACCTCATCCATATAAACCAATCAATAGGTCCTCATTATCTCATTAGGTATATGCTTCAGAAGAGATACACACACAGTATATATAACATAAAATTCCTGTTTCATAGCAAATGTATTTTCATGACAAGTAATGAAAGAAAAAAACACTATTAGAATAACAACAATAACAGCACAAAAAAAAACTGGTGTGAGGCTGATATTATTGACTCGTTATTCATAAAGAGGAGGGAGGAAGAAGTCGTCTAACATCATGGCAGAAACATTGTAAAAACAAAAAAAAAGACCGATAGGCAATCCCTCTCCTGCGCAGAGTTGTACCAGCCGTTAGGGTTTTTTACACAGAGCAACAAGAACTGGTTGCATCTCCATTTCAAAAAGCTCCTCTCTTTTTGAAGAGGTTGAAAAGAGCTTGAACAAAAAAAAAAATGCTGTAGTACACATACCTTCTTTCGAACCAGGGCGTTTACGAAGGAAGTCCTTCATCAGCTGCACAAGCAAAAGACTTCTGAGGCCGGAGGAGGTGAAACAGTCGTTCATACATTGTATATACAGATATGACTCGAATGCCTCTGAATGAGAGCAGGCTGGAATTCGAGAGCTCCACGATGCTGTCAACCTGCAGGGCAGTTCTGATGGAGAGGTTCAGGAAACATGATTATTAACATCTTTCTCCAACCATCTGCTTCTGTGTTGCTCATTTACTTAATTAGGACAACAAGACCTCAGGCCAGCCTTGTACTCTGTTTTAACCAGGACAAGAGATAAAATAGTGGAAGGACAACTGATGTTCTCTCAGGAGTGGTTATTAGCGGAGACAGGAGTGGGTGTGATGAAGCAGAGGAGTACAGATGATCAAAGATCGGACTTCTCAAGCCAAATGATGAACATGTTGACCTTTTACTGGATATGTTACAAGTTAACAGCCTAATTGCAGTCACCTAAATTTCATTTTGGCCCAATCATTGGTCATTAAATATTGCTGTCATATGAGTTATACAGAGCAACAGAGATATAGGCAAACAAGAGATATAGGCAAACATTTGAAAAGTCAAAAATGCCACCAAATAGATGCAAAATAGCCACGTATGGAAGACATTTTTATTTCCCCTTTTCCAAAAGTACAGTGTTTCTGAAATACATGAAATAGGTAACTTCAGGTAACTTATGTGCGGTACCTGAATCTTCCTCTTAAAGCCACTTCTGAACAGTTTCCACAGGTTCTTCTAACCGATGTTGATTTAGATGTTCCTTTGCTGTCCAAATGATTGACTACTTTAGCGAGAGCTAAGGGAAGAGGAAGGGAATAGCACGATCTGTTTTCGGGCGCCGTAGCCGAGGTGTGCCAAGGTGGACAAACACTGCAGCACGGAGCGCTCAACATCAGTTCGTTACCAGCTAAAGTGCGGACTCCGTCTTCCACCTGACAGACGCAGCAAGCACCCAGGCCCTGGATTGACCATTCTGGAGGAATGGTGTAATACGTCGTTTGCTGTTGCAATCCTAACAACATCTAGCCGAACACTAGCACTGTTTTTTATTTATGTTTGCAGTATATGTGTCGAGACCAGTTCCCAACTCCAGTCCCAGGGGACTCCTGTACAGCCAGGAGTTTACTGTTTTTCTTTTTCCAACACAGCCCATCAGCTAATGATCATGCCCTGAAGAGATCGGATCAGGGAGGTTAGAGGAGAGAAGATCCTAACCTATGCAGCAGAGAGTGTAAACAAGAAACCCTAGCTCAGACAAGGTAGGTGGCCAGGGCCAACACACCATAAAGTGGTTCATATCCCAATGTAGCCCTAGGGAAGATGGATCAGCACCTTATGAGGGTTCTCTTACCCCTGCTCTTACTACCAGCCTGGCTAAGAGCCTTTTGACTGTGGCTTTCAGTTCCAAGTTAAATCTTCTGTTCTGTTGCAGGCGTGTTAAATGTGAACTGCAGTGCCACACACCCAGATAGGCCCAAGAGTAATGTAAATATGTGTTTAAACCCTGTGTTCTATGGAGGGTAAAAAAACCCAAACAAAAACATGATCTTCTGTGACAAAACCATGAAAAGAGTCCAAATCATTGAGAGGATTGGATTGTGTTTAATTTTAATATGCTAAGGAAACTTTATATCAAAATGATTAAAACATCCATTTTTTTCTATTTTTTTTTCTTCCTTGCTTTCCATCTTTCTTTCTTTCTGTAAAAATCACTATTCAAAGCGGAGAGAACCTGCGCCGTCTGTCCATTTTCTACATACAGCACCTGTTTGCGGAGATGAAGGACGTGTGCCTTTCTTCTGGAGCTAATCCGTCTTCTGCGCGTGTATTTCGCGAACATCGTGCGCTGTAGTGGCGGTCTCCACAGGCCGAGTGGAGGCTCGCCCCAAACTAAACGACTTATCCTCATTAGCAAAATTAGTCGCAGATCAAAGCAAACGATTAAGAGTCAAAATTCATTGGGCTGAGCGTCCAAATTCATTTGCATCAAAAAAGTGAGTCTGATTGGTTGATTTTGATTATAGAGAAAAAGGTAGTTTGCCCTACACAGTTTTAAATATTTTTGTTTGCTCCTGTTTGAATGTTTCCTCGGGAACTTTAACTTCAGCTTGTATACAAACATTCCACCTTATTAAACTCTCAACCCCAATGCCAGCTCATAATTATTTAGCAAATGTTCATGAGGGAACACACAGACACTAAATCTATACAGGCACTTAGTCTCTCTTTCTCTCTCTCTCTCTTTCATGCTTACACACCACAGCTTAATTAAGTCCATAATTAGGTTCTCTGTTGTTCTGAAGCATCTGCCGCTGTTTTGACAGAAGTTCACATGGTTGTCTTTATGTTTCTCTCACTCTTCTTCAGACATGTGCTTGCGCGCGCGCACACACACACACACACACACACACACACACACACTGGTCTTAAATCTTCACAGCTTTCTCACACCCCAGTCAATTAACTCACATCCACTTTAACAATTAAGCGGCGACTGCTGCTCACAAACATGCCGGCGGCCGTGGCGCGTGGCTCCGTGGAGCGTGGCCCCGTGGAGCGTGGCCCCGCTCTGTCTGCTACAGCGGGAGGTGGCAGAAACCGTCAATGCCGAATGAAATTGGACTGCTTGTGGTGGAGCTTATTCACCAGCTGAAGACCAGCCAGGTTTGATACATGACCTGGAGTCCATTCTACTCTCTCTTTTACACTCGCTGTCTCTCACACATACATAGCGACAAACTGACTCGTCTCTCTGTTACTGTTATAACTACTACAGCTACTACTGGCAATGTTGCCGCTACGGTTACTGCAGGATTCTAGGATTCTGTGAATGCTACTCACTTTTGTTTAATCCGGCATTTAGCTGATCCTTGAAAAGGCCGTTTAGTCTAGTGACCTGTGTAACTCAACATGCCTGTGTATCACTTATACCAGTGAGTGATGATGTTTCCAGGAAAGTAAAAAGGATTTACATTCCTTGCTCACTACACTTGATATCTGGATCTGTTTCATGGCTGCCCTTACATGCACAAGGTTGTATTCATGCCAAAAATCTAATAGGACATATGTAAGGTTCTCAGAGGACCACAGTATGAGGTGTTCTGGGGCCAGCTGATGACTTTCTAAACACTCTCCAGTCAAGGCACAGATACTGAAGCAGCAATTACTGAGAAATGATCTTTCAGTGTCACAAATGGAGATGTTATGACATGTATGTGTGTGAGAGAGAGAAAACACTAGGTAAGGATCAAAACACCACCAGAGAGAGAGAGGGATATATAGCTTCCTTTACAAGCACCACCACAGAGAAAAAAAAACGGCTGATTGCAAACATGTGAAAGTCCAAAGGATGAACCAGCGGTGAACCACTGCATTTATTTATCAGTTTTCTTTTCTTTACATTTCTTTTATGCTCTTCTACACAGACAATGTACCACTGTGTGGTACATAAAGCAGACAAGAGCTCAACCAAGCAGGGAACATCCCTTTGTGTTTGAGATGTCACAAGAGCTCTGGTGTTTCCTTCATAACCTTTTTAAGTGCTGCTAGTCTCAAGTCCCTCATAACAGAATCACTATGGTGGTAGGCAACTATGAAGGTTTAAATTTACCACCCGCTAGGTCCTTCTTGTCCAAGTACACGTTACGACTGGAGTTTCCCCCATGACACGTGTAGACTGTCACATCTTTTTACTTGTTTCCTACACAACGTCGTGAGGACAAGTGCGAACAGGCTTGGAGCACTTGCTACTCAAATACCTGCACGATCCATGTGAACTGCACAAGGGCTGCGATTGGCCGCACCCTTTTGCATCAGCATGGAGGGAGAAGCCTTTGTCACCCAATAAGAATGCAGCGAATTGGAACCAATTAGGAGTGGCACTGCTAAAAAACTGAACATCTCCAGCTGCTCCCAGACCAGAACTAACAGGAATTTTGTTTAGGGAATGTGAATGACCCTCTTTACAATGTTCACTTTTCAGCTTGTGTTGGGATTAACCTCGGGTTATGGCATATCGAGACACGTTTCCCACCTGCCGTTAACCTGGGAAATGCACAAACCAGGCACGGCTTGGTACCTGCGGACCCGCCCGGTGTTAAAACCCCGCTTTCTCCACCCACTGCGTAGGTGCACATTTTTACTCAGACAGCCCCTCTGCGTGATGCTTGCCAAGAGTGAAGCGGGTCAGTGTGGCCAGGGGGGGCTCCAAAAGGTGATAGTTTGGAGATGGAACTATCGTGATATTGCCTCCACCCAGCACGGGCAGGGGCCCTGAGCATGTACCGCACATTTACATTGGGTTGGCAGGGCGTCGGCATGACGTTTTGCTGCATAACGCTGTACATGTTTGAAGGGCAGTGGTTTAAAAAAAAACACAGGCACGTGGATCATCATTTAAAGAAGCAAGATACCACAGGACATCTGCCTCCACTCTATCAGCCTCTTAGCAAAAGGTTTATAATTTAAAAATAAACAAAAATAATTCTAAAAAGTTTAATTCAGGAGCCATTTATGATACCTTTAAAAGCACTGGTAAGGTTATCAAGTAGTAGAGCTGAACTAAGAAACTCTCCCCTAGGTAGCAGCTAAAAATGAGAGAAATAAAAAAAACAAGCCCTTCCTGGTAAATTTGCTTTCAGCAATTCTCGAAATGTTACTTGTGGAAGTGAAAGTGGAAGCTCTAATGGCTTGGTAGTGTGTCTCGGCCTCCTTTTAACTACCATCCTGTTCTGTAGTATGTCTGCTCCTTTTGTACCTCTGGCCATTGGTAATGATGCTGCATTTGGGCCAGTGAGGAAAACTGATCCCAGACCAGTCAGTAAGGAGAGAGTGACAGTGGTCCCTTAATCCATCGGGGAGGAAGGTGCAGAGAGATTTATCTGCCGTGTTCTTCGCTGGTCTCACCTGCAAGCCGCAGGAGGGATTATTGATTGGTAAAGTCTCAGGAACCTGAGGGGAGAAGCAATTATCAGTTACTGTCATTCTGGACCATTAGCAAGCTAACTAAAAGGTGGATTGTGTTTGTGTGCGTGTGTGCTTTCCCTGTGTTGGGCAACTGCAAAGAGACTGCATCAAATTGCTCAAGGTACACTTAAACAGGTTTAAAGGAGTATCTCATCCAAAAATGCTAATTAATGATCAAAACCAAACAGAGGCTCACTAGTTTAATGCAAATTAAACAGTGCTAACTTTGTTTGCTTTGTGTGTTTATCATGTTGGGTTGAAAACTGACTGAGATGTATCTAGTTGGTATCCTCTTCCTCACATCTTATGTGAACTTCACGTAGGCTAAAATACACCTTCACTCTAGCCTCAATTGGCAAGCAGGCTACTAACCGAAATCAGGCATTTGGGTTGAGCATAAAATCGCTTGATCTTGGTTTCGAAACAATATTTTTTTCTCGCTTTGCTTTCTAAACACTCTCTCTGTGTATTTCTCCAGTCTCTACGTTTGTTTCTTTTAGGTGGAAGCTGAGAACGGTACGGTCCTACCATTCCAGTCGGCGTTTCATCATTCCTTCACCGAGCTTCCGTTGCCAACAGTGCGTCTGTTATCTCGGAAAACCCAGCCACCCGCCATCAGCATTGATGGAGCGCTATGAGTGTTATGAGCGCTGTCAAATACCCAGCATACACTTGGCTACCAAAAACAAACTAATATATTGTCCTGTTTTCCACACTTCAGCTCAGAAATACTTCCGCCGTAATTTAATTTCCATATGAATCCAATGCATCATTTTCGCTGATGAGTTGTTGGCTATTAAGGTTATTCAAATGACACTGGCGGGCAATTTGTGGTTGCTTACAGTGCTGACATATTTATTTTTTGAAACAAAATATTAAAAATAAATCAAAATCTAGTAGGTGCATTGTGGTGCCTCCTTTCTGAAAAAAAAATATGAAAAGCTTATTGTTTTCAAAAGTAGGATATATGCAGCTAGATTTTCAGAACTAGGTATTAGTTATTCAGGTATTCAGAACTCTCTCTCCTTCTGTCCCTCACACCCACACACAGACATACAAAGAGACACACAAACACACACACACACCTTAAATCTGGACATTCTCTGAAGCATTTGCCTGAGCCCAGTGGTATGAGCCAAGGTGTTTTGCCTTCTGTGAACATTTTATTCCTTTTCATTACCTTTAATGGGAGGGCTCTTCCAGTGCGCATTAGCGCGCTGGAGCCGGTATTAGCCTCGCTGCTAATTGGGCCCGTGTCGGTTAATTGCGTGGTCTCCAGGGAGGCAGAGCTGCTCATTTCAATGAGAGCAAACAAGTGCTTGCTGGCTACTGCCAGCCATAGTTTAATTAGAGACAGGACCAACGTGTGCCCTCTGACAAAGAAAAGCAGCAGAACAAAGCCTGCAGTGAGCTGCAGGTGGCCAGTCCACCATCTGACACACACACACTAGCTCACACACACTAAGTGGGATGGGAGTACTTGTTTCAACCTTTTGTCTTCTCCAACAGACCAGTTGGTCTAATCACAGCAAGTTCTCTCAACTTTATCTTCGGTGCATCTTCAAGAAATGGGGGTTTTGGCAGTGGAAATGCAGGTGTGCAGTAATCCGAAGGTATGGTGCAACTCCCGTAGCTACAGTCCAGCATGGCGCTCTGCACAACAGCATCTGGCAAATAACACAAATGGAAGTGATTTTCCGCCCTTTGACGCATCTGCAGCAGGGCTAATGAAGAAGGAGCTTCTCCCGCCGACGCACCTCTTGGTCGTGCATTTCACAGCATTCGCCACCAGTCAGGTTCTCGACACACACTTCTACATCACTGCAGAAATCAAAATAATCAGAGCTGAGTCACTTCACATTTGGGTATTGAGAATTATTTCAGAATAGGGTCACAATAAATTGTGCTCTGAACAAATTATGCTCAAACCTGCAGAGTACCGGTTTATAGTAGTTATCAAGAGTTCAATCAGAGCCCATGCAGAGTACTAGTTTATAGTACTTAATAGTAGTTTTCAAAACAGTTCAATCAGACCCCATGCTGATTCCTTGCAGGTGATGTTTTGCAGTTTTTGGTATGAGGAACTTGGTATGAATTAGCTAATTGTATCCGTGTATCCGTATAGTTAAGTATGAATGAAAAAAGACTAAAAATAAATGTCCACCTGGAGAATGTGATAGATGTGTGTCTGTTACAAAGGATATGTTTGATGTGTGTGTGTTTGTGTGTGTGTGCATTTGTTACAAAATATATGTGTGTGCACGCACGTGTGTGTATTTGCACATAACTGTGATCATGCTTGTGTGTGTGTGTAGTTCTTCCTCAGGATTTATGAGTGTAATAATAGAGGCTCACTGGCTTCATTGCGACATAGCGACATGGTCTCTCTGTCATCCCTCATCCTTTATCTGGCTAAGCTGTGTGTGTGTGTGTGTGTGTGTGTGTGTGTGTGTGTGTGTGTGTGTGTGTGTGTGTGTGTGTGTGTGATTGTGTGAGTGTGTGATAATTTAATAGAAAATAAAAAAAAAGAGAATA